>CALYLW010000851.1:160542-261938 GCA_944989445.1 Ampullaceana balthica
ATGGCATGCAATGGTAGACATGTTCCCCACCTTTACTTCGTTTCAATTACAATTGTTTATTCATGTTTATTAATTTATAAAAACCATACTATAATCGACAAACTGGCCGTCCATAAATGACGTCACGTGATTTTGACTGATTGTTCACCCCCCCCTCGTCACACGTCGTCACAAAAACTTAGACCCTTCTTCAATAAGACATCACAAACCTTTGCCCCCCCCCCATCCCCCATAAAAGCCGTATTTTCTGTTTGAATATAAGCATGTTTAAAATCATATTTTTGTCATTTAAGTATGTTTTTAGTGTAAAGCTGCACTCTAATATGGTAACATGGATTTTACATAAACGGCGTTAAATAAAGTGTCAGTAAATAAAGTGGGGACGCGGTGGTCGAGTGGCAGCGTACTGGACTGTCGTACCGATGGTCACGGGTTCGAATCCGTGTGAAGGCAAGGGTTTGTTCCCGGGGCCTAGGGCGTCCCTGAGTCACCCCGCTCCGAATGGGTACCTAACATGCAGTTAGGCGGCTGGGTAATGCGTGGAAACCCACAAAGCCGTGGCCTGTGAATGCTGCAGCACTTGCCAACAGATAATCTGTCATGGTCTGTGGACGCAACTATCTTCTGCATAGAAGGAGCGTCTGTATAGATAAGATAAGATAAGATAAGATAAGATAATCAAATAGTTTAGTGGAGATTTGTATTTAAATTTGCACGTTTTGACGTGACGTCACATTTCTTAAACACACCCCCCTCGTCACAAATGGACGGCCCCTAAAAAGGGCGGCAAATTGGAAACCGCCCCGGGCGGCAAAAGTTGTAGCTACGCCACTGCACTCACATACGTGCCACGTGTAAAAGGTAATCTATAAATACACAAGTGTTGCATGTAAATTGTACTTCATTCACTTTGTGAAAAACCTAAGATAAGTTGTCGTGCAGTTTTAAAGTAGTTTTAATGTCTGAAGTGTCATCATCCGAAACTTTAGTCACAACAAAATTCTGACGATAAAGTACAGTAGTTTAGTGGTGTTAGTGACGTCATATATCGCATGTCTTTCAATGGGCGCAGTCTTTTTGGCGTTAGCCGTACCAAACATTCAGTTATTCCTCAGCTCATTTAGTTTGAACTTTCATTTTAATCAATCTATTTAAAATAATAAACAAGCTGATAAATTATCATTGAAGGTCATTTGTTACTTCCCTTTTAATCTTGTCTGGTCTTACTCACTAACATTTTCTCACACGTGACTTAGTTGTTGACCGTGGTTTCCCATTTGTTTAGTTGACCTTGGTTTCCCAAATTTTTAGTTGACCTTGGTTTCCCAATTGTTTATTTGACCTTGGTTTACCAATTGTTTAGTTTACCATGGTTGAATGCCTCTTAAACTGACAGTAAATGGCAATCTGTGGGCTAGGGGGGCTGCGGTGGTTGAGGATGTGTGAAGTGTGAGGAAGTAGGGGTGTAGGGTGGTGTATGAAGTGTGGGGAAGTAGGGGTGTAGGGTGGTTGTATGAAGTGTGAGGAAGTAGGGGTGTAGGGTGGTTGTATAAAGTGTGAGGAAGTAGGGGTGTAGGGTAGTGTATGAAGTGTGAGGAAGTAAGGGTGTAGGGTGGTTGTATGAAGTGTGAGGAAGTAGGGGTGTAGGGTGGTGTATGAAGTGTGAGGAAGTAGGGGTGTAGGGTGGTGTGTGAAGTGTGAGGAAGTATGGGTGTAGGGTGGTGTATGAAGTGTGAGGAAGTAGGGGTGTAGGGTGGTTGTGTGAAGTGTGAGGAAGTAGGGGTGTAGGGTGGTTGTGTGAAGTGTGAGGAAGTAGGGGTGTAGGGTGGTTGTGGGGTGAAGAGGGTGCTTGTCATTTGTTAACCACCCTCATGTTACAATAAGTCAAACCAAAAGTAGAAACTTATGTAAAATTTCTTAAAACATTTTACATAACATTTATTCCCTCGCAAGCGACCCTGATTGTTTTGGGTCGGTTGAAAGTGATAGAAACATTTGTGATAATACAAGAATAATTGTGAAGCTTCAATTGTAGACGTTTTGCAAGTGATAACCTTTCGGCAATGGCCTCGTCAGTGCCAATAATCACTGAACGTTTTAATTCAGTTTTAGTGATATAATTTTACCCTATTTAAATAATAAGAACAGTGGCGTAACAACGGGTTGACATCGGGACAGTTGCCAAGGGCCCCAGCTCAATAGGGCGCCACTAAATCTCTAATTTTTACATTTGTATTTAAATAAATACAGTAGGACCTCTCTAAGTCAAACTCAAAAGGACCCGAAAAAAACGACTTACGAAGTTTTTGAGTTAAGGAAAATGGCGTAATAGGACAATGTAGATATTGAGAGTGTGGGGGAACAACCATACCGGTACACTGGACAGGAAAGAGAGGCGGTGTCTATGTTTCATATGAAAGGAAGCCAACTTGCTTTGACATGCCAACACAAGCTGACGAGAGGAGACACATTCCCTCCCCTCCCCCACTTTACCCCCTCATCAGTGGGATGGGAGGAGTAAGATTTTTCTTTTTAAAAAGAGTCACAGCATGCAGCAAAGGGACGCGAATTAGTTACCACTCCTTTTTCTTGTCTTTGTCATTTTTGTACTTGCAAGGGTCGCTTAATCCCTCGTGGAATGCACTAAGATAAGATTTTATGTCCATTTACGTGGCTCTGCGGAAAACATGTTCTGAAATGTCAATCCAGAATAATAACCCAAACGTCTTGGAAAATTCGTCTGAGAGAGGTTGAAAGCCAAAAATCTTAGAGTTAAGGAGATCTAAAATACATTAGTCTTATGGAATTTGGCCGAGACCTACAAATTAATTTGATATAGGGAGGTTTTCGACTTAGGGAAGTTCACGTTAGCGAGGTCCAACTGTATTTCACTTTTATCCTCGATAACAAAAAAATTAAAAATTAATTATATTTAAATATATTCCATTTAAACCATTATAATATTGTTTATTATGTGTCTGGCCTTTGTTGGGCTTCTTATCATACAAATGTCAATATGATTTACAGTCTTTCTTTTAAAAAGAAAAATCTTACTATCCCCATCCCTCTATCGAGGGAGTAAAGTGGGGGAGGGGAGGGAAGGTGTCTCCTCTCACGGGCTTGTGTTGTTATGTCAAAGCAAGTTGGCTCCTTTCATATGAAACATCACCGCCCCTCTTTCCTGTCAAGCCTTCTAGTCGCTATGGCTGTCCCCCCCCCCTCTTAATGTCAACATTGTCCTTGATTAATCTGCGCCTATTACGCAACCTATTCCCCAACTCGAAAACTCCGTAAGTCGAATCCCCCCCCCCTTGAATTGGACTTAGAAAGGTCGGACTGTATTAGCAACACGCCAATACGCCAGCTAACTAACGTGCTGAGCTGTGTTACTTACATTTTCTTTTCATTGTGAGTTTCTATCGTTATATATGAGATAATGAGTATGACACATTTACACTATTGTTTTTATTTATAATACAAGTTACTTCAAGTTTTGCTGTATTCTTTATTAACGCAACAATATCCCGTTTTGTCCACAAATTTATTTGGTATTATTTAGTACATAATAACCTGCACATTAGTATTGTTCCTGTCTTATGCATTGTTTATATTCACGTTGTATGACTGTCACTATCAGACTACGTAATTATTGTCATAAATATAATATGAGATATTCAATTTGTTTTCTAAATAATTTTTATGAAAAGCTGAAACTTGTCAATTTATCAAGGGCGCCAAAAATAAATAAGCCAAGGGCGCCAAAAACCTAGTTAAGCCTCTGAATAAGAACAAAGACTTATATAAGTTTATTTCAATAGTAAATTAAAATTTAAAAGATACATAAAATGTGTGTCTTCACTTTCAACGGACTTAATTTCCATAATGAATTTCAATGAATTTTAATAAAATTGTCCTTTTATTTTGTTTAATGTTTTCTTTGAGCTCAATTCTCTTTTTTAAACTTTTGTATTGTGTATAAAGAAGTCTTAAGCGCTTTAATCTACTAATGTCCATTAATCTACTAATGCCCATTAATCTACTAATGCCCATTAATCTACTAATGCCCATTAATCTACTAATGCCCATTAATCTACTAAAGCCAATTAATCTATTAATGTCTATTAATCTACTAATGCCCATTAATCTACTAATGTCCATTAATCTACTAATGCCCATTAATCTACTATTGTCCATTAATCTACTAATGTCCATTAATCTACTAATACCCATTAATCTACTAATGCCGATTAATCTACTAGTGCCCATTAATCTACTAATGCCCATTAATCTACTAATGCTTACGTATTGACGATTTTGAATAGATTTAGAAACAAAGAATTATATTTAGAACCACTCATTTTGGATACCGTAGCAAAGCGTCAGATGAACTTATAATTAATTTGGTAACTGTTTCCAGACCATAGATTTATATTTAGGACCACTGTTCTTGGACACCGTAGTTAAGCGTCAGATGAACTTATAATTAATTTGTAACTGTTTCCAGAGCATATATTTAGCGATGTCATAAAGAATGTTATCTCACTGATAACATAAGTTGATCATATTTCAAGTTTTCAGATGGTATCTAAAGTTTCTTTAGCTTGAATGCAAACCTGGCGTTGCGCAGCTGTCAATATAATAAGACACCCGAAGAGTTAGTGTGGCTGTCACTAAATTTCATACCAAGAGATGTTTAACTTTCATTATTACACTACCTGATGATTATGATATAATCTCGCCCACAGTAAAAGGTATTGGTATTATACGTTGTTAAGCATTAGGTAAACTATTATAAGCATTTTACTATATTGCTTTTTATCGTTCCAAATACCTAGCATATATTTTTTGACAAGAAATCATTAATCGTCATAACTCCATGTTCTGAAAGGTTTATAATATTATTTTAACAGACATGTAACGGCTAACGCCAACTCGGCTATTCTACTTAACAAACTGAATCAACAAGTTTTTTTTTAAAATTTATCATTCAATAAATTTTAAGTCAAATCCACAGAGTTAAAAAATTTAAAAAAAACTGTGACAACAGTGACGTAAGATCTTCATCAAAATCTTTTCTTAAGGCTTAAAAAGAATAGCTAAAAGATTATTGGTTTCTTAATTGGAAATAATTTTCGTGGTTTTAATTAAATTAATTAATTGCTTTGAAATTTTCATAAACAGACAACTCACAAACCAGTCTTTAATTTAAATTCCGAATTCAGTATCAAAAATATTTATAAATTATAATCATTGCTGAGTTCTAAATTATAAAAATAATATCATGTGGGGGGGGGGATAATTTATTTTGTGTTGACGGAAATAAAACCATGTAAGAGACAGACACGTCAATAACCGCAACGATGTAGATATATATGGTGATAGGCAGATGTTGTTGTTTTAATATATTGATAAAGTCTTTCATCCCATGAAGGAATATAGACCAGATAAGATACTTAGATTTGATAGCAATCCTTTTAAATGTTCTAACAGATTAAAACACTTCAAGTTACAGAGATAAGTAGGCGTTATCTTCAAACCTTGATTGTCTAACAAAACACAGGAGTAGTCAACTAGTCAACTTTATTGTATTCTCAGTGAGTCTATCTATTTCTCTAACAGTTTTCACTTTGTCTTCAAACCTTGATTGACTAACAAAACACAGGAGTAGTCAACTAGTCAACTTTATTGTATTCCCAGTGAGTCTATCTATTTCTCTAACAGTTTTCTCTTTAGTGTATCTGTTACTATTTATTTTTAGCCTGTGCCTCATCATTCAGTTGGAATAGCTTGGGTCAAACTGCGTAGGTAGCTTGTAGGTTAGCTAGTAGGTAGCTAGTAGGTAGCTAGTAGGTAGCTAGTAGGTAGCTAGTAGGTAGCTAGTAGGTAGCTTGTAGGTAGCTAGTAGGTAGCTGTAGGTAGCTAGTAGGTAGCTTGTAGGTAGCTAGTAGGTAGCTTGTAGGTAGCTAGTAGGTAGCTTGTAGGTAGCTAGTAGGTAGCTTGTAGGTAGCTTGTAGGTAGCTTGTAGGTAGCTAGTAGGTAGCTGTAGGTAGCTAGTAGGAAGCTGGTAGGTAGCTAGTAGGAAGCTGGTAGGTAGCTAGTAGGTAGCTTGTAGGTAGCTAGTAGGAAGCTGGTAGGTAGCTAGTAGGTAGCTAGTAGGTAGCTAGTAGGTAGCTTGTAGGTAGCTAGTAGGAAGCTGGTAGGTAGCTAGTAGGTAGCTTGTAGGTAGCTAGTAGGTAGCTTGTAGGTAGCTAGTAGGAAGCTAGTAGGTAGCTAGTAGGTAGCTTGTAGGTAGCTAGTAGGTAGCTTGTAGGTAGCTAGTAGGTAGCTTGTAGGTAGCTAGTAGGAAGCTAGTAGGTAGCTAGTAGGTAGCTTGTAGGTAGCTTGTAGGTAGCTAGTAGGTAGCTAGTAGGTAGCTAGTAGGTAGCTAGTAGGTAGCTTGTAGGTAGCTAGTAGGTAGCTTGTAGGTAGCTTGTAGGTAGCTAGTAGGAAGCTGGTAGGTAGCTAGTAGGTAGCTTGTAGGTAGCTAGTAGGAAGCTGGTAGGTAGCTAGTAGGTAGCTTGTAGGTAGCTAGTAGGAAGCTGGTAGGTAGCTAGTAGGAAGCTGGTAGGTAGCTAGTAGGAAGCTGGTAGGTAGCTAGTAGGTAGCTTGTAGGTAGCTAGTAGGAAGCTGGTAGGTAGCTAGTAGGTAGCTAGTAGGTAGCTAGTAGGTAGCTTGTAGGTAGCTAGTAGGAAGCTGGTAGGTAGCTAGTAGGTAGCTTGTAGGTAGCTAGTAGGTAGCTAGTAGGTAGCTTGTAGGTAGCTTGTAGGTAGCTAGTAGGTAGCTTGTAGGTAGCTAGTAGGTAGCTAGTAGGTAGCTTGTAGGTAGCTAGTAGGTAGCTTGTAGGTAGCTAGTAGGTAGCTAGTAGGTAGCTTGTAGGTAGCTTGTAGGTAGCTAGTAGGTAGCTTGTAGGTAGCTAGTAGGTAGCTAGTAGGTAGCTTATAGGTAGCTTGTAGGTAGCTAGTAGGTAGCTAGTAGGTAGCTAGTAGGTAGCTAGTAGGTAGCTTGTAGGTAGCTAGTAGGTAGCTTGTAGGTAGCTTGTAGGTAGCTAGTAGGAAGCTGGTAGGTAGCTAGTAGGTAGCTTGTAGGTAGCTAGTAGGTAGCTTGTAGGTAGCTAGTAGGTAGCTAGTAGGTAGCTTGTAGGTAGCTTGTAGGTAGCTAGTAGGTTGCTAGTAGGTAGCTTGTAGGTAGCTAGTAGGTAGCTAGTAGGTAGCTAGTAGGTAGCTTGTAGGTAGCTAGTAGGTAGCTAGTAGGTAGCTTGTAGGTAGCTAGTAGGTAGCTAGTAGGTAGCTTGTAGGTAGCTTGTAAGTAGCTATTAGGTTGCTAGTAGGTAGCTTGTAGGTAGCTTGTAGGTAGCTAGTAGGTAGCTAGTAGGTAGCTAGTAGGTAGCTTGTAGGTAGCTAGTAGGTAGCTAGTAGGTAACTTGTAGGTAGCTAGTAGGTAGCTTGTAGGTAGCTTGTAGGTAGCTTGTAGGTAGCTAGTAGGTAGCTAGTAGGTAGCTAGTAGGTAGCTAGTAGGTAGCTAGTAGGTAGCTTGTAGGTAGCTAGTAGGTAGCTTGTAGTAGCTAGTAGGTAGCTAGTAGGTAGCTTGTAGGTAGCTAGTAGGTAGCTTGTAGGTTGCTAGTAGGTAGCTTGTAGGTAGCTAGTAGGTAGCTTGTAGGTAGCTAGTAGGTAGCTAGTAGGTAGCTTGTAGGTAGCTAGTAGGTAGCTTGTAGGTAGCTAGTAGGTAGCTTGTAAGTAGCTAGTAGGTAGCTAGTAGGTAGCTTGTAGGTAGCTAGTAGGTAGCTTGTAGGTAGCTAGTAGGTAGCTTGTAGGTAGCTAGTAGGTAGCTTGTAAGTAGCTAGTAGGTAGCTAGTAGGTAGCTTGTAGGTAGCTAGTAGGTAGCTTGTAGGTTGCTAGTAGGTAGCTTGTAGGTAGCTAGTAGGTAGCTTGTAGGTAGCTAGTAGGTAGCTAGTAGGTAGCTTGTAGGTAGCTAGTAGGTAGCTAGTAGGTAGCTTGTAGGTAGCTTGTAGGTAGCTAGTAGGTTGCTAGTAGGTAGCTTGTAGGTAGCTAGTAGGTAGCTAGTAGGTAGCTTGTAGGTAGCTAGTAGGTAGCTAGTAGGTAGCTTGTAGGTAGCTAGTAGGTAGCTAGTAGGTAGCTAGTAGGTAGCTAGTAGGTAGCTTGTAGGTAGCTAGTAGGTAGCTTGTAGGTAGCTTGTAGGTAGCTAGTAGGTAGCTAGTAGGTAGCTTGTAGGTAGCTAGTAGGTAGCTAGTAGGTAGCTTGTAGGTAGCTTGTAGGTAGCTAGTAGGTTGCTAGTAGGTAGCTTGTAGGTAGCTAGTAGGTAGCTTGTAGGTAGCTAGTAGGTAGCTAGTAGGTAGCTAGTAGGTAGCTTGTAGGTAGCTTGTAGGTAGCTAGTAGGTAGCTTGTAGGTAGCTTGTAGGTAGCTAGTAGGTAGCTAGTAGGTAGCTTGTAGGTAGCTAGTAGGTAGCTAGTAGGTAGCTAGTAGGTAGCTTGTAGGTAGCTTGTAGGTAGCTAGTAGGTAGCTTGTAGGTAGCTTGTAGGTAGCTAGTAGGTAGCTAGTAGGTAGCTAGTAGGTAGCTAGTAGGTAGCTAGTAGGTAGATAGTAGGTAGCTAGTAGGTAGCTTGTAGGTAGCTTGTAGGTAGCTAGTAGGTAGCTTGTAGGTAGCTAGTAGGTTGCTAGTAGGTAGCTTGTAGGTAGCTAGTAGGTAGCTTGTAGGTAGCTTGTAGGTAGCTAGTAGGTAGCTAGTAGGTAGCTTTTAGGTAGCTTGTAGGTAGCTAGTAGGTAGCTTGTAGGTAGCTAGTAGGTTGCTAGTAGGTAGCTTGTAGGTAGCTAGTAGGTAGCTAGTAGGTAGCTTGTAGGTAGCTTGTAGGTAGCTTGTAGGTAGCTAGTAGGTAGCTTGTAGGTAGCTTGTATACTTGTGTTACACACTTACAACTCTATGCACTCGACACGTTGGTAATATCTTTCTTATCTGTTACAGACGCTCCTTAATTAAACTAAACAGTTTTAAAAAATAGTATGAATTTAATAGAATAAATATATTTTTTTTAAATCCTATCCTATATGATATCTTTTAACACATTAATAAAAACATTATATCAAAACGCTTTATGTGCAAGTGCTGGAAAAAGTATTTGATTTCCATGTGTAGCTTGACTGTCATTCAATTTATTCTTATTAAAATGTTTATTTAGTTTAAATAGCAATTTTATTAATTTCCAATTCGATTCGTTAAATAAATGCTTGTAAAGAATATAAGTTTGATTTAGTTCAAAGCACATGCCCCGTCAAGATTAAATTAGCTAAACGAGTTCGAGTCCAGTGTGACTCAATTCGTTGACACTAATAAAACCTACAATGGAGGTGGATGTACCACGTAACCATGACAACTTGGACAGGAAGTCCAGCCCACTACAGGAACCATTGCTAAACAAGGACGACCAAACCGACGGAGTATCTCATACAGACATTGACTTTGGGGTTTCAAAGGGATATAACGTGGACGATGGTGGGACTACAGCTGTCGGCTACAAGAGAATCATGAATGATGGAACAGGAGGTGACAAGAACGACGGAGAGGAGACTAACAAAATGGAGATTACAATAAGTGCATGTAAGCAAAGTTTATTTAGTTATTATACTTCGGATTATCTTCTAGCCAATTTTAAATTATAAAATCCTGTTTATTGTTTCGTTCATTAGACTGCACAGCTTTAAGTTTAGCGTACGGCTATTAATAGAATACATATTAAAGTCGATTACTTGAAAACACAGTTATGGACATTCTTCAAAGAGTTTTTCTATTTCAGTGCCAACAAAGAAGAAATCGAGCAGTTTTGTGACAAGTTTACTTGTCTACTGCAGCCATTTCCTGACAGCCTGGGTCAGTACAGCATAACACCATACCATAACACAGGGGCCCACATAGACCCCCACCATAATATTGTGGCCCACATAACACCCCACCATAACACAGGGGCCCACACAGACCCCCACCATAATATTGTGCCCCACATAACACCCCCCCCCCATAACATTGTGGCCCACATAACACCCTACCATAAAATTGTGGCCCACATAACACCCCACCATAACATTGTGGCCCACATAACACCCCACCATAAAATTGTGGCCCACATAACACCCCACCATAATATTGTGGCCCACATAACACCCCACCATAACATTGTGGCCCACATAACACCCCACCATAATATTGTGGCCCACATAACACCCCACCATAATATTGTGGCCCACATAACACCCCACCATAATAGTGTGGCCCACATAACACCCCACCATAATATTGTGGCCCACATGAAACCCCACCATAATATTGTGGCCCACATAACACCCCACCATAACATTGTGGCCCACATAACACCCCACCATAACATTGTGGCCCAAATAACACCCCACCATAATAGTGTGGCCCACATAAAACCCCTCCATAATAGTGTGGCCCAAATAACACCCCACCATAACATTGTGGCCCAAATAACACCCCATTATAATAGTGTGGCCAACATAACACCCCACCATAATATTATGGCCCACATAACACCACACCATAACATTGTGGCCCACATAACACTCCACCATAACATTGTGGTCCACATAACACGCCACCATAATAGTGTCGCCAACATAACACCCTACCATAACATTGTGGCCCAAATAACACCCAACCATAATAGTGTGGCCCACATAACACCCCACCATAACATTGTGGCCAACATAACACCCCACCGTAATATTATGGCCCACATAACACCACACCATAACATTGTGGCCCACATAACAAGCCACCATAATAGTGTCGCCAACATAACACCCTACCATAACATTGTGGCCCACATAACACCCCACCATAATATTGTGGCCCACATAACACCCCACCATAATAGTGTGGCCAACATAACACCCCTCCATAACACAGGGGCCCACATAACACCCCACCATAAAATTGTGGCCCACATAACACCCCACCATAACATTGTGGTCCACATAACACCCCACCATAATAATGTAGCCAACATAACACCCCATCATAATATTGTGGCCCACATAACACCCCACCATAATATTGTGGCCCACATAACACCCCACCATAATATTGTGGCCCACATAACACCCCACCATAATATTGTGGCCCACATAACACCCCACCATAATAGTGTGGCCCACATAACAACCCACCATAATATTGTGGCCCACATGAAACCCCACCATAATATTGTGGCCCACATAACACCCCACCATAATAGTGTGGCCCACATAACACCCCACCATAATATTGTGGCCCACATAACACCCTACCATAACATTGTGGCCCACATAACACCACACCATAACATTGTGGCCCAAATAACACCCCACAATAATAGTGTGGCCCACATAACACCCCACCATAACATTGTGGCCCACATAACACCCCACCATAACATTGTGGCCCAAATAACACCCCACCATAATAGTGTGGCCCACATAAAACCCCTCCATAATAGTGTGGCCCAAATAACACCCCACCATAACATTGTGGCCCAAATAACACCCCACTATAAAAGTGTGGCCAACATAACACCCCACCATAATATTATGGCCCACATAACACCACACCATAACATTGTGGCCCACATAACACTCCACCATAACATTGTGGTCCACATAACACGCCACCATAATAGTGTCGCCAACATAACACCCTACCATAACATTGTGGCCCAAATAACACCCAACCATAATAGTGTGGCCCACATAACACCCCACCATAACATTGTGGCCAACATAAAACCCCACCATAATATTATGGCCCACATAACACCACACCATAACATTGTGGCACACATAACACGCCACCATAATAGTGTCGCCAACATAACACCCTACCATAACATTGTGGCCCACATAACACCCCACCATAATATTGTGGCCCACATAACACCCCACCATAATAGTGTGGCCAACATAACACCCCTCCATAACACAGGGGCCCACATAACACCCCACCATAAAATTGTGGCCCACATAACACCCCACCATAACATTGTGGTCCACATAACACCCCACCATAATAATGTAGCCAACATAACACCCCATCATAATATTGTGGCCCACATAACACCCCACCATAATATTGTGGCCCACATAACACCCCACCTTAATATTGTGGCCCACATAACACCCCCCACCATAATATTGTGGCCCACATAACACCCCACCATGACAATGGGACCCACATAACCCCCATAATAATATTGTGGCCCACATAACACCCCACCATAATATTGTGGCCCACATAACACCCAAACATAACACAGGGGCCCACATAACACCCCACCAAAATTTTGTGGCCCACATAACACACCACCATAACACAGGGGCCCCAATAACCCCCACCATAACATTGTGACCCACATAACACCCCACCATAAAAGTGTGGCCCACATAACACCCCACCATTACACTGGGACCCACATAACACCCCACCATAACATTGTGGCCCACATAACACCCTACCAAAATATTGTGGCCCACATAACACCCCACCATAACACAGGGGCCCACATAACACCCTACCATAACATTGTGGCCCACATAACACCCTACCATAAAATTGTGGCCCACATAACACCCCAACATAATATTGTGGCCCACATAATACCCTACCATAACATTGTGACCCACATAACACCCTACCATAATATGGTGGCCCACATAACACGCCACCATAATAGTGTGGCCAACATAACACCCTACCATAACATTGTGGCCCACATAACACCCCACCATAATATTGTGGCCCACATAACACCCCAGCATAATAGTGTGGCCAACATAACACCCTACCATAATATTGTGGCCCACATAACACCCCACCATAACACAGGGGCCCACATAACACCCCACCATAACATTGTGGCCCACATAACACCCTACCATAAAATTGTGGCCCAAATAACACCCCACCATAACATTGTGGCCCACATAACACCCCACCATAATATTGTGGCCCACATAACACCACACCATAACATTGTGGCCCACATAACACTCCACCATAACATTGTGGTCCACATAACACGCCACCATAATAGTGTCGCCAACATAAAATCCTACCATAACATTGTGGCCCACATAACACCCCACCATAATATTGTGGCCCACATAACACCCCACCATAATAGTGTGGCCAACATAACACCCTACAAAAATATTGATGCCCACATAACACCCCACCATAAACAAGGGCCCACATAACACCCCACCATAACATTGTGGCCCACATAACACCCTACCATAAAAATGTGGCCCACATAACATCCCACCATAACATTGTGGTCCACATAACACCCCACCATAAAAATGTAGCCAACATAACACCCTACCATAATATTGTGGCCCACATAACACCCCACCATAATATTGTGGCCCACATAACACCCCACCTTAATATTGTGGCCCACATAACACCCCACCATAATATTGTGGCCCACATAACACCCCACCATGACAATGGGACCCACATAACCCCCATAATAATATTGTGGCCCACATAACACCCCACCATAATATTGTTGCCCACATAACACCCAAACATAACACAGGGGCCCACATAACACCCCACCAAAATTTTGTGGCACACATAACACACCACCATAACACAGGGGCCCCAATAACCCCCACCATAACATTGTGGCCCACATAACACCCCACCATAATAGTGTGGCCCACATAACACCCCACAATAACATTGTGGCCCACATAACACCCCACCATAACATTGTGGCCAACATAACACCCTACCATAACATTGTGGCCCACATAACACCCCACCATAATATTAAGGCCCACATAACACCCCAACATAACGCAGGGGCCCACATAAAACCCCACCATAACATTATGGCCCACATAACACCCAACCATAAAATTGTGGCCCACATAACACCCCACCATAACATTGTGGCCCACATAACACCCCACAATAATATTGTGGCCCACATAACACCCCACCTTAACATTGTGGCCCACATAACACCCCACCATGACATGGTGGTCCACATAACACCCCACCATAATAGTGTAGCCAACATAACACCCTACCATAATATTGTGGCCCACATAACACCCCACCATAATAGTGTGGCCCACATAACACCCTACCATAACATTCTGGCCCACATAACACCCTACCATAACATTGTGGCCCACATAACACCCTACCATAATATTGTGGCCCACATAACACCCCACCATAATAAAGTGGCCATCATAACACCTTACCATAACATTGTGGCCCACATAACACCCTACCATAATATTGTGGCCCACATAACACCCCACCATAATAGTGTGGCCCACATAACACCCCGCCATAATATTGTGGCCCACATAACACCCCACCTTAACATTGTGGCCCACATAACACCCCACCATAACATTGTGGTCCATATAACACCCCACCATAATATTGTTGCCAACATTACACCCCACCATAAAATTGTGGCCAAAATAACACCACCACCATAATATTGTGGCCCACATAACACCCTACCATAACATTGTGGCCCACATAACACCCCACCATAATATTGTGGCCCACATAACAACCTACCATATTATTGCAGCCCACATAACACCACACCATAATAGTGTGGCCCACATAACACCCTACCATAACACAGGGGCCCACATAACACCCCACCATAATATTGTGACCCACATAACACCCCACCATAATATTGTGCCCACATAACACCTCACAATAATAGTGTGGCCCACTTAACACCCTACCATAAAATTATAGCCCACATAACACCCCACCATAATAGTGTGGCCCACATAACACCCAACCATAACACAGTTGCCCACATAACACCCCACCATAATATTGTGGCCCACATAACAGCCTACCATAATATTGTGGCCCACATAACACCCCACCATAACACAGGGGCCCACATAACACCCCACCATAATATTGTGCCCACATAACACCCCACCATAACATTGTGCCCACATAACACCCCACCATAACACAGGGGCCCACATAACACCCCACCATAACACAGGGGCCCACATAACACCCCACCATAATATTGTGCCCACATAACACCCCACCATAACACAGGGGCCCACATAACACCCCACCATAACACAGGGGCCCACATAACACCCCACCATAATATTTTGGCCCACATAACACCCCACCATAACACTGGAGCCCACATAACACCCCACCATAACACAAGGGCCCACATAACACCCCACCATAACACAGGGGCCCACATAACACCCCACCATAACACAGGGGCCCACAAATATCTCTAAATTCCCTTCTCTCCAGTCTAATCGCCCTTTTAAATTTGTACAAATCGCCGCACAAGGACAACACTAGAACTACCCGGCACTAGGACTATACAACATTAGAACTATACAGCTTTAGAACTATACAACATTCGAACTTTACAACATTCGAACTATACAACATTAGAAATATACAACATTAGAACTATACAACTTTAGAACTATGCAGCTTTAGAACTATACATCACTAGAACTATACATCACTAGAACTAGGCCTATACATCACTATAACTATACATCACTAGAACTATACATCACTAGAATTATACATCACTAGAACTATGCATCACTAGAACTATACATCACTAGAACTATACATCACTAGAACTATACATCACTTGAAACTATACATCACTAGAACTATACATCACTAGAACTATACATCACTAGAACTATACATCACTAGAACTATACATCACTAGAATTATACATCACTAGAACTATGCATCACTAGAACTATACATCACTAGAACTATACATCACTAGAACTATACATCACTAGAACTATACAGCATTAGAACTTAACATAACTCGAACTATTCAGCAGTAGAAATTTTCATCTTTCGAGCTATATTTCAATGGCACTATTCAGCAGTAGAACTATACATCTTTCGAGCTATATTTCAATGGCACTATTCAGCAGTTGAACTATGCATCTTTCGAGCTATATTTCAATGGCACTATTCAGCAGTAGAACTATACATCTTTCGAGCTATATTTCAATGGCACTATTCAGCAGTAGAACTATACATCATTAGAGCTATATTTCAATGGCACTATTCAGCAGTAGAACTATACATCTTTCGAGCTATATTTCAATGTCACTATTCAGCAGTAGAACTATACATCATTAGAGCTATATTTCAATAGTCACTATTCAGCAGTAGAACTATACATCATTAGAGATATATTTCAATAGTCACTATTCAGCAGTAGAACTATACATCATTAGAGCTATATTTCAATGTCACTATTCAGCAGTAGAACTATACATCATTAGAGCTATATTTCAATGTCACTATTCAGCAGTAGAACTATACATCATTAGAGATATATTTCAATGTCACTATTCAGCAGTAGAACTACCCACACAAAATAATCGTTTACTTTCCTGATTCCGTCTTAAAGTTATAGTTTTAAATTTTGTCTATTAATTTTAGATGTTACCTAGAAGTAATTTAGATTTTTAAACTAATTTTTTTTAACTAAAACTGTTCCTCCTTTTATTTTTAGGGTGACCGGATGTGGACATTTGCAGTGGGCATCTTTATGGTCCATATCACACCAGACTCCCTCCAGTTGACTGCCATATATGGTCTGACCATGGGGACGACGGTCCTGCTAGGGGGAGCAATCATTGGGGACTGGGTGGATAACACAACCAGACTTAGAGGTGACGAGTAAATACTGCATGTCTGAGTAGTGGATCTGTACATAGTTGGCAGACCAGTTTACCGACAGGGTTGTATCAATGATAGTATCAATAGTTGTATCAATGATAGTATCAATGGTTGTATAAATGATAGTATCAATGGTTGTATCAGTGATAGTATTAATGGTTGTATCAATGGTTGTATCAATGGTTGTATCAATGATAGTATCAATGGTTGTATCAGTGATAGTATTAATGGTTGTATCAATGGTTGTATCAATGGTTGTATCAATGATAGTATCAATGGTTGTATCAGTGATAGTATTAATGGTTGTATCAATGGTTGTAACAATGATAGTATCAATGGTTGTATCACTGAAAGTATAAATGGTTTTATCAGTGATAGTGTCATATGTTGTATGACTGCTAGTATCACTGCTAGTATCAATGATTGTATAAATATATGAAGCGGATGGCTGTGTGAATGATTTGAATGATTGTCTCAATATGCACTCAATGTTTTTAATTAAAGAGTATGTAAGGTAAGTCATTGGCTTTATTTCATAAGTAATTCTTTATGTACACCTTAGATTCTCTTGGAAGTCATAAGACATAGCTCAATTTCTTAAACCGTTCCTGGTGTGAGCACAGCGCTTTATTTGATAGTACAACATACTTGTATGTTCCATTGTCCAGCTGTCCAGTCCTTTATTTGATAGTACAACATACTTGTATGTTCCATTGTCCAGCTGTCCAGTCCTTTATTTGATAGTACAACATACTTGTATGTTCCATTGTCCAGCTGTCCAGTCCTTTATTTGATATTACAATATACTTGTATGTTCCATTGTCCAGCTGTCCATTCCTTTATTTGATAGTACAACATAATTGTATGTTCCATTGTCCAGCTGCCCGACTGACCATCGTATTACAAAACGTCCTCATCATTCTGTGTGCGGCGGTCATCTACTGTTTCCTGATGTTTAAAGAGGAGTTGCTGGACATCGGGGAGTGGACCAGGTACGTTGCTTACGGTCTGATCATCGTCCTGGCCTCGGCCGCCAACCTGGCCACCATCGCCAACACGATAGCCGTGGAGAAGGACTGGATCGTGGAGATCTGTGAGAGGGATGAGAGAAAGTTGGCAAGTAAGAAACAACAATTAGTCGCCTAGTTTCATTTTAAAACCATAAAAACAATGACTTTGAAGGATCCAATAAAAATTATTTGATATCCAATGGAAAAATGTGTGGCCTAAAATTTCTCAACTTGAATATTTCAATTGTATCAAATAAATGGTAGATAGCGGGGATGTATCTTTTCAGAAAAATAATAAATGGGATGCTTCAATTGTTGGGATGACTTTCTACCGGACGACATTGTGAACTTTAGGGTATAGGAGGCAGACGCTGAGCAAAGCGCCGCTACCCAGAAATAACTAGTTTCCGATATTTCCAACCTTACCTCCCTTACAACGGCATTTTGAGAGAACAAGCTTGTTGCTCTGAACTTGGGGTTAGGTTAGTTAACGGCATCTTAATTCAGTACCGAGTCAGTGGATCTCAAACTCAAATAGTCTGTCAAATCTGAAACTGCTTTCTCCAGATCTGTTCTATTTCGACTCTATTTCCAGCCATGACAGCAACTATGCGAGCCATAGACCTAAGCACACAGATCCTTGCCCCAATCGCCACTGGTCAGGTGATGGAGTGGTCAGTAGAAAATGGTGCCATATTTCTATCGTCTTGGAACGCTATCTCGTGTGTTGTGGAGTACTTCCTCCTGTATAAAGTCTATACAACTGTTCCAGCACTCATGAAGAGGAAGGACTTCCGTAGTGCTGCCAGTAAGTGTGTCAGAAATAACTTCTAGTCAATTCGGTTATTGTTGTTGTTATTTAAGTTTTTTTTCAAGCAAACCATTTTGTAGTTGTTTTTAGTTTAACGTCTCCAATATAACAAACTGAATTTAAATTGTAATGTTTATCCTCTGTTTGTTTGATAATGAGGTCACCATAATTATAATGGAGTGGGCTTCTAATTGGTAAGATATTCAAGACAATTTCAAATGTCTTATTCAATTTTTTTCTAAAACTATTTTAGCTTATCTCTTCTTAGGACAAATAACACTTTTAAGTAGTTGTTTCTTTTTTGTCTTGAACTTTATTTCTGGACATTTTTGTCCAACATTTTGAAGAAATTCGTATAATAATAAAAAAAATATATTTGCTTCAGAAGATGATGCTAGTTCTGAACAAATAATAAAAAGGTAAGTAAAATTATACAACCATTATACACTCTTTATGTACTCTCTATACAACCATTATACACTCTTTATGTACTCTCTATACAACCATTATACACTCTTTATGTACTCTCTATACAACCATTATACACTCTTTATGTACTCTCTATACAACCATTATACACTCTTTATGTACTCTCTATATAACCATTATACACTCTTTATGTACTCTCTATACCAACCATTATACACTCTTTATGTACTCTCTATGCAACCATTATACACTCTTTATGTACTCTCTATGCAACCATTATACACTCTTTATGTACTCTCTATGCAACCATTATACACTCTTTATGTACTCTCTATGCAACCATTATACACTCTTTATGTACTCTCTATACAACCATTATACACTCTTTATGTACTCTCTATACAACCATTATACACTCTTTATGTACTCTCTATGCAACCATTATACACTCTTTATGTACTCTCTATACAACCATTATACACTCTTTATGTACTCTCTATACAACCATTATACACTCTTTATGTACTCTCTATACAACCATTATACACTCTTTATGTACTCTCTATACAACCATTATACACTCTTTATGTACTCTCTATACAACCATTATACACTCTTTATGTACTCTCTATACAACCATTATACACTCTTTATGTACTCTCTATACAACCATTATACACTCTTTATGTACTCTCTATACAACCATTATACACTCTTTATGTACTCTCTATGCAACCATTATACACTCTTTATGTACTCTCTATGCAACCATTATACACTCTTTATGTACTCTCTATGCAACCATTATACACTCTTTATGTACTCTCTATGCAACCATTATACACTCTTTATGTACTCTCTATACAACCATTATACACTCTTTATGTACTCTCTATACAACCATTATACACTCTTTATGTACTCTCTATGCAACCATTATACACTCTTTATGTACTCTCTATACAACCATTATACACTCTTTATGTACTCTCTATACAACCATTATACACTCTTTATGTACTCTCTATACAACCATTATACACTCTTTATGTACTCTCTATACAACCATTATACACTCTTTATGTACTCTCTATCAACCATTATACACTCTTTATGTACTCTCTATACAACCATTATACACTCTTTATGTACTCTCTATGCAACCATTATACACTCTTTATGTACTCTCTATACAACCATTATACACTCTTTATGTACTCTCTATGCAACCATTATACACTCTTTATGTACTCTCTATACAACCATTATACACTCTTTATGTACTCTCTATGCAACCATTATACACTCTTTATGTACTCTCTATGCAACCATTATACACTCTTTATGTACTCTCTATACAACCATTATACACTCTTTATGTACTCTCTATGCAACCATTATACACTCTTTATGTACTCTCTATACAACCATTATACACTCTTTATGTACTCTCTATGCAACCATTATACACTCTTTATGTACTCTCTATACAACCATTATACACTCTTTATGTACTCTCTATACAACCATTATACACTCTTTATGTACTCTCTATACAACCATTATACACTCTTTATGTACTCTCTATACAACCATTATACACTCTTTATGTACTCTCTATACAACCATTATACACTCTTTATGTACTCTCTATACAACCATTATACACTCTTTATGTACTCTCTATACAACCATTATACACTCTTTATGTACTCTCTATACAACCATTATACACTCTTTATGTACTCTCTATGCAACCATTATACACTCTTTATGTACTCTCTATGCAACCATTATACACTCTTTATGTACTCTCTATGCAACCATTATACACTCTTTATGTACTCTCTATACAACCATTATACACTCTTTATGTACTCTCTATACAACCATTATACACTCTTTATGTACTCTCTATACAACCATTATACACTCTTTATGTACTCTCTATGCAACCATTATACACTCTTTATGTACTCTCTATACAACCATTATACACTCTTTATGTACTCTCTATACAACCATTATACACTCTTTATGTACTCTCTATACAACCATTATACACTCTTTATGTACTCTCTATACAACCATTATACACTCTTTATGTACTCTCTATACAACCATTATACACTCTTTATGTACTCTCTATACAACCATTATACACTCTTTATGTACTCTCTATGCAACCATTATACACTCTTTATGTACTCTCTATACAACCATTATACACTCTTTATGTACTCTCTATGCAACCATTATACACTCTTTATGTACTCTCTATACAACCATTATACACTCTTTATGTACTCTCTATGCAACCATTATACACTCTTTATGTACTCTCTATGCAACCATTATACACTCTTTATGTACTCTCTATACAACCATTATACACTCTTTATGTACTCTCTATGCAACCATTATACACTCTTTATGTACTCTCTATACAACCATTATACACTCTTTATGTACTCTCTATGCAACCATTATACACTCTTTATGTACTCTCTATACAACCATTATACACTCTTTATGTACTCTCTATACAACCATTATACACTCTTTATGTACTCTCTATACAACCATTATACACTCTTTATGTACTCTCTATACAACCATTATACACTCTTTATGTACTCTCTATACAACCATTATACACTCTTTATGTACTCTCTATACAACCATTATACACTCTTTATGTACTCTCTATGCAACCATTATACACTCTTTATGTACTCTCTATGCAACCATTATACACTCTTTATGTACTCTCTATGCAACCATTATACACTCTTTATGTACTCTCTATGCAACCATTATACACTCTTTATGTACTCTCTATGCAACCATTATACACTCTTTATGTACTCTCTATGCAACCATTATACACTCTTTATGTACTCTCTATACAACCATTATACACTCTTTATGTACTCTCTATGCAACCATTATACACTCTTTATGTACTCTCTATACAACCATTATACACTCTTTATGTACTCTCTATACAACCATTATACACTCTTTATGTACTCTCTATACAACCATTATACACTCTTTATGTACTCTCTATACAACCATTATACACTCTTTATGTACTCTCTATACAACCATTATACACTCTTTATGTACTCTCTATGCAACCATTATACACTCTTTATGTACTCTCTATGCAACCATTATACACTCTTTATGTACTCTCTATGCAACCATTATACACTCTTTATGTACTCTCTATGCAACCATTATACACTCTTTATGTACTCTCTATACAACCATTATACACTCTTTATGTACTCTCTATACAACCATTATACACTCTTTATGTACTCTCTATGCAACCATTATACACTCTTTATGTACTCTCTATACAACCATTATACACTCTTTATGTACTCTCTATGCAACCATTATACACTCTTTATGTACTCTCTATGCAACCATTATACACTCTTTATGTACTCTCTATGCAACCATTATACACTCTTTATGTACTCTCTATACAACCATTATACACTCTTTATGTACTCTCTATACAACCATTATACACTCTTTATGTACTCTCTATACAACCATTATACACTCTTTATGTACTCTCTATACAACCATTATACACTCTTTATGTACTCTCTATGCAACCATTATACACTCTTTATGTACTCTCTATGCAACCATTATACACTCTTTATGTACTCTCTATGCAACCATTATACACTCTTTATGTACTCTCTATGCAACCATTATACACTCTTTATGTACTCTCTATGCAACCATTATACACTCTTTATGTACTCTCTATGCAACCATTATACACTCTTTATGTACTCTCTATGCAACCATTATACACTCTTTATGTACTCTCTATGCAACCATTATACACTCTTTATGTACTCTCTATGCAACCATTATACACTCTTTATGTACTCTCTATGCAACCATTATACACTCTTTATGTACTCTCTATGCAACCATTATACACTCTTTATGTACTCTCTATGCAACCATTATACACTCTTTATGTACTCTCTATGCAACCATTATACACTCTTTATGTACTCTCTATGCAACCATTATACACTCTTTATGTACTCTCTATGCAACCATTATACACTCTTTATGTACTCTCTATGCAACCATTATACACTCTTTATGTACTCTCTATGCAACCATTATACACTCTTTATGTACTCTCTATGCAACCATTATACACTCTTTATGTACTCTCTATGCAACCATTATACACTCTTTATGTACTCTCTATGCAACCATTATACACTCTTTATGTACTCTCTATGCAACCATTATACACTCTTTATGTACTCTCTATGCAACCATTATACACTCTTTATGTACTCTCTATGCAACCATTATACACTCTTTATGTACTCTCTATACAACCATTATACACTCTTTATGTACTCTCTATACAACCATTATACACTCTTTATGTACTCTCTATACAACCATTATACACTCTTTATGTACTCTCTATACAACCATTATACACTCTTTATGTACTCTCTATACAACCATTATACACTCTTTATGTACTCTCTATACAACCATTATACACTCTTTATGTACTCTCTATACAACCATTATACACTCTTTATGTACTCTCTATACAACCATTATACACTCTTTATGTACTCTCTATACAACCATTATACACTCTTTATGTACTCTCTATACAACCATTATACACTCTTTATGTACTCTCTATACAACCATTATACACTCTTTATGTACTCTCTATACAACCATTATACACTCTTTATGTACTCTCTATACAACCATTATACACTCTTTATGTACTCTCTATACAACCATTATACACTCTTTATGTACTCTCTATACAACCATTATACACTCTTTATGTACTCTCTATACAACCATTATACACTCTTTATGTACTCTCTATACAACCATTATACACTCTTTATGTACTCTCTATACAACCATTATACACTCTTTATGTACTCTCTATACAACCATTATACACTCTTTATGTACTCTCTATACAACCATTATACACTCTTTATGTACTCTCTATACAACCATTATACACTCTTTATGTACTCTCTATACAACCATTATACACTCTTTATGTACTCTCTATACAACCATTATACACTCTTTATGTACTCTCTATACAACCATTATACACTCTTTATGTACTCTCTATACAACCATTATACACTCTTTATGTACTCTCTATACAACCATTATACACTCTTTATGTACTCTCTATACAACCATTATACACTCTTTATGTACTCTTTATTCACTAATTGTACAAATAAAAAATATACAAGTGAAAGTACAATCAAATGAGACCTTTAAAATTACCATAGAGACAAAATTCTTGCTAAATTAATTTAGATCATCACCTGGCAAAATTTTCCTGGTTTTATTTTCTTAAAATTCAAATATCATTAAATGTGGACACACAGATCTTTATTTTTAAAAAGTCCACATATTTTACACAAATACCCCTAGAGGCTCCGTAACCATAGCAATGTCTGGTGAGATGATGTATAACAAATTGTATTATTGTATTACTATTCGTTAAGCACTTTTGACTGAGATTTAAAAGATCACCAACGTGTCCAATTTTCAGCAAATCCAATGGACTTACTGAAACATCCCCGATTCTGTCCAATGGTACAGGTCCCCAACACGGATCACACAGGAAGCGAAAGACGTGTTCAGAGAGGTAAGTAAATATGAGATTATTTGATCACACATTTGTTCGTGGACACATAACAAACAATAAATGCTGAGCTAACGAACTATTGCAAATTGTCAGCATAACTTTGAAACTTAAAGAACAATGTATTTGTGTGAGTTTATTTTTAAATCCCTTATATTAACTTCACCGCCGTCTCATTCGTCCTCGACCCTCGTTCGTCTCGTCCGCGGAAAAACAAAAGTCGAAAATGACCCACTTCCAGTGAATCCATCGAGCTGAAATTTGGCACACGGACCCGTCTCACCTAACAATGCATCGTATCAGAATTTCAGATCGATCGAACGTACCTTAATTAAATTAATGCATTTTAGTTTATCTATATAAATCACTATTTAGAATGTTTAGTCGTCGTCTGCTAGTGTTTTGACCTAGTTTTAAAGCCAAGGGAGATAATTTCGGTTTCAGTCTGTAAATGTTACTCACTTTTGAACATAATCAATACTTTTAGTTATGTCTCATATATAAGTGATTTATAGTCAAAAACTTTGTTTTTACGGGGTTGTTTTATTGTGAGTTTATTTGTGTGAGTTTATTTGTGTGGTGTGTGGGTGTGCATTGTTTGCCCGTGATTATTAAAGCAACCACTTGATAACGACTAATGAGTGACCTATTTGTTTATTTAACAGTTGTAAGCTGCTGTCAGGGTTCATCATAATCTTTGAAGGCTGGAAGACGTTCGCTAGCTACAAGGTGTGGCTGACAGGCCTGGCACTCGCCTTCTTGTACATGACCGTCCTAGGCTTCGACAACATCACCGTCGGTCCGTTGGCCTCAACTAGTCAATAATGCAATAAGTCAATAGCCAATATGTCGAAAAGTCAAAAATTCTTTATAAAACAGTTTTATTAAGGAGATTGATAAATTTGAAGGCCCAGCTCTTAGCCTAACTTCTATGGATTATGTTGGCATAGCTCAATAACGTCATATTATCACACAAAAGTTTTTCAACATATTCGAGGACCAGATCCGTAAAAATTATTCATTGTTGCTCACAATTTATTTTTAAAAATATGAAAAAGAGCTAATCGTGTCCAAACAAAGTTTGTGAACGACTTCTTCAACGCGGGAAAGCTTTATTTTTAATATGACCTCGACATTATACTACAAAATTGTTTTAAATATTCAATAGGAATTTTTTTATATTATGCAAAATTTAAAAATTAAATTGTTTTTATTTCCAATGCCATACAAATAAATGAGAAGAATGCAACAAATACTGGAAGCTTTGCAACATAAATATGTGTCACAATGTGACTTCTGTGGTAACATCAATACGCGTCACAGTGTGACATCTGTTGGATAGATCAGGATCTACGATGGTCTTATGTCTAATACATTAGTTGTAAAGTGATTTGATTATATTTTTAAGTGCACCAAGTGCTAAATAAGGGAGGCGAATGTTGTTGAGGAGATAGTTTTAAATTGGACTTACTAATCTAAAACTAATAAACAAGTAGCAATATAAATATATACTAGTATTAGCATGGCATTTGCTTTGAAATATGAAGGTGACCAATTCACTTCCTCTATTAAACCATTTGTTTAACTTCCAGGTTACGCTAAAATTCAAGGCTTGAGTGAATCCATGGTCGGAGTCTGTATGGGGGCCGCTGGGTTGCTGGGCATCTTTGGTTCCTTCATGTACCCGGTGGTGCGGAGGTGTGTCGGCCTGCCTCGGACTGGGATGATCGCCCTAACGTTACAGAGTGTATTCTTGGCTTTGTGTGCTGTGTCGGTCTGGTTACCTGGCAGTCCATTCGATCTATACAACCCAGACCCCCCTGATAGAAACTGCACAAATCTGAGTAAATCTTTTTCATCTACACGTCATTTAACGACATTTATTAATGTGTAAAAAAATATATAGTTGTATGTATGGCATCCATAGTTGTATGTATGGCATCCATAGTAGTATGTATTGCATCCATAGTTGTATATATGGCATCCATAGTTGTATGTATGGCATCCATAGTTGTATGTATGGCATCCATAGTTGTATGTATTGCATCCGTAGTTGTATGTATTGCATCCATAGTTGTATGTATGGCATCCATAGTTGTATGTATGGCATCCATAGTTGTATGTATGGCATCCATAGTTGTATGTATGGCATCCGTCCGTCCTCAAGTGTTGATGGCGTTGACGCCTGGTCCTCTTCTCCCCACCTCTCATGGCGAAAGTTAAAAAAAAATGCCACACGCCCAAATTAAAACACAACCCGACTTATTTATAGCAAATTGCCAACTCTCCAATAAAACCCGAAAATGGGGGTTTGGCTTAGCTTGTTAGATTAAGGAAGTAATATTTAAGTCACGTGCCGGCTGATGAGGCTCTGCGTGCTGACTGTGGCATGCGTGCCATAGTTTTGTCAACACTGGAAGAGGCAATGTTTTGAAGAAAGCCAGCTGTTGCCCAGGCAGCACGCCCTTTATCTCCACGCAGATTGTGATTCTAGGGGAACACCTTAGCTGATACAACAAGGTGCCATCTGCATCGCAGGAGTTGCCAGATATATGGCGCATTCGCAATAAAAAGGGACTCCGTGCCTTCATTTTCTGTTAGGGTTTACTCCCTTAGTCTCTCCATGAACAGGTGTAGCTGCGAGACAGTGGAGGTTTGAGATTGGAGTTTCCCTCTCCTAGATGAGCTACCTATCAAGGTTTCGTGCCCCATCTGTCCGAAGCTGCTGGTCGTTGAGGACTTCACGTGGGCTGTGACCGTTACCAAGGTGCTTGCTATGGGTGTCGCTGTCCGGTTGTAGATGTTCGTTACGAAGATTTTGACGTCCACCGACGACGCGCTGATGGTCAACCTGTTCACATTGACTGGGACGTTCACTCTGAAGAGAGTGTTTCTCATGTCGGAGATGGTGAGGCTAGTTTGGTTCACGCCCTTCGGGAGCTCCACGGTGACAAGGCTATGGAGATAGATCATGGACAAGTCTGGAGAGAATAGTTTATGCTCAAGTCTAGAATGGATTAAACTCAATGGTAGGGAGCCAGACCTGGTTTCAAGTCATTCGAGAGGCCCAGAGTTGGACTTTCTTTAGCAGAGACTAATTTTTAATTTTTACTTGAGGTGACGTTGTTCGATTTTAACTTCCGGACTAAAACAGCCACAAAATGCCAAGTACAAATAAAAGACAGCATCAGACGGGCATAGAGAGAATTCAATTCGTTGAACAATTCCTTGATATCCTTGATTTCCTCATATTACTTATGTTGCACAATGCCCCGGGGGCCTTGCCAGCACCGAGAATGGAGCCTGCGACTCTCTTCTGTCTCGGTTCAACAGTCCAGCACGCTTCCGTTATACCACCGCGGCCCTTAAAGTGGTAATTACGCTGGATTAAATGGTAATGGGAGGTATTTTTTTGACATTTTGAAACATGAAATAAAATAAAACTTCTAACTTTCTTCTAACTTTCTTCTAACTTTCTCCCTCAGATTACAGCAAGGTGAGGGGGGCGGGGGGTTGAGGGGCATACAGTTTGTGGAAGCGAATGGCTGGTCATGAAATACTAGCGACCAAATCAATAATGTAAGAGGGAGATTGGAGAACGCCGCCATCTAGATGACCTCCCGTTTAAACCGAGATATCATTCCTGGACATCACCAGTTGATGTCTGTCATGATAATCCTGTCAGCAGTGTTGTCATCAAAATAAATAATCAATGTTTACACCTCGCTTAAAAGTGATAGGTAGAATTTGCCAAATTTTAGCACGCTTACAAGCGCTTTTTAGAATTTGTAATTTCCATTAGATTTCAGACAGTTGATCTGATTGGTTTATAAATCGAGTGATCGTTTCTTATACCTATCAGACGCTCCTTCTATACAGAAGATTATTACGTCCTATCCATGGTTTATCTCGCATTTTTATTCGTGTTTTGAATGTTGATAGTTTGGAGGTATCCTGGCTTGTTCAGGCTACCAACCCGTGCACGGCTCAATGCCAGAAGGTAAGAAGTGGGATTATATGTGTATGTTCTTGCGAATGGAACAAAAATAATTCTTTTATCACCATTTTTATCCGAGTGTTGTATACAAAATTCTACCAAGTAGTATCATACTGGAAGTTATTGCTAGTCGCTTGTGAATTGGAGATGGTAGAACTGTATGCTATAGTGGTTTATATGTATGTGTAAGTTCATTCCACACCAGATGGTCGAACTCACGCGATGTGACAAGCAACCATCATTGATCTATTCTCTCGACTGAATATACCATTTAAAAAAAATTTCAGCACTCATCGTTCCCTTAGACAACAGTAGCCAACCACTGCCCATCTACCCAGTGACCACACCAATACTGACCAACTTCACCTGTCCAGACCCAGAGAGCTCGATTGTCTCCGTCAGCATTCTCATGACGGGAATCGTCTTGTCCAGATTTGGTAGGTATAACTAGGTATCAGTTGGTATCAGTTAGTATCAGTTGGTATCAGTTAGTATCAGTTGGTATCAGTTAGTATCAGTTGTGCTAGATTTGCTACACGAAACGAAGGCAGCTTCCATAGAACAAGGGATGTAATAGATGCAACATGTTTAAATGAAATATAATCATCAGTAGCCTCCCGTTTTAAAAAAATGGAACGTCATAGTGAAAATCAATGAAAACTTTCATTATAGTCACGCTTAAGTGCACATTTTCTATGATAGCTAACTTTAGTTGATTTGGTCATTTACTTTACAGTCATGTAAAATGAGCAATGATTTAATCAAAAATTTATATTTTATTCTTATTTTTTTAATGAAAAAATTGGTGGCATGGCAAAAATATTCGTATGTAGGATAGTTGTTAAAAGTTAAAACTAATGATATGTATCTACGTCGCATCGAAATGTTGGGACAAATATTGAAATTATTTAAATTTTATTGAAATTAAATAGTTTTCAACTCAAATAGATAAAGTATTACACTATAGTTAGTAGCCTCAAAACGATGAAATCCTAGTCTGCTTTAATAGACATCTTATAGAAAGTAAACTCTAATTAACTTAATAGTTAGACATCTCTCAGAGATGAAACGCTAGTTCAGATCTAGTCCGCCCACAGCTGTCCTCAATTTGAACTTGTTGTTACTGACCGCCCACATCTTTCCTCAATCTGAACTTGTTGTTACTGACCGCCCACATCTGTCCTCAATCTGAACTTGTTGTTACTGATCGCCTACATCTGTCCTTAATCTGAACTTGTTGTTACTGATCGCCCACATCTGTCCTCAATCTGAACTTGTTGTTACTGACCGCCCACATCTGTCCTCTATCTGACCTTGTTGTTACTGGCCGCCCACATCTGTCCTCTATCTGACCTTGTAACTGACCGCGCACACCTGTCCTCTATCTGACCTTGTAACTGACCGCCCACACCTGTCCTCTATCTGACCTTGTTGTTACTTACCGCCCACGTCTGTCCTCTATCTGACCTTGTTGTTACTGACCGCCCACACCTGTCCTCAATCTGAACTTGTTACTGGCCGCCCACACATGTCCTCAATCTGACCTTGTTACTGACCGCCCACATCTGTCCTCTATCTGACATTGTAACTGACCGCCCACACCTGTTATCTATCTGACCTTGTAATTGACCGCCCACACCTGTCCTCTATCTGACCTGGATGTTACTGACCGCCCACATCTGTCCTCTATCTGACCTTGTTGTTACTGACCGCCCACATCTGTCCTCTTTCTGACCTTGTTGTAACTGACCGCCCACACCTGTCCTATATCTGACCTTGTAACTGACCGCCCACACCTGTCCTCTATCTGACCTTTTTGTTACTGACCGGCCACATCTGACCTCTATCTGACCTTGTTACTTACCGCCCACATCTGACCTCTATCTGACCTTTTTACTGACCGCCCACATCTGTCCTCTATCTGACCTTGTTGTTACTGACCGCCCACATCTGTCCTCTATCTGACCTTGTTGTAACTGACCGCCCACACCTGTCCTCTATCTGACCCTGTAACGGACCGCCCACACCTGTCCTCTATCTGACCTTGTTGTTACTGACCGCCCACATCTGTCCTCTATCTGACCTGGTTACTGACCGCCCACACCTGTCCTCTATCTGACCTTGTTACTGGCCGCCCACATCAGTCCTCTATCTGACCTTGTTACTGACCACCCACATCTGTCCTCTATCTGACCTTGTTACTGACCGCCCACATCTGACCTCTATCTGACCTTGTTCTCCCAGGCTTGTGGATGGCTGACCTGGCCATCACTCAGATGTTCATGGAGACCGTGGTCGAGAATGAACGGGGCGTGGTCAACGGAGTCCAGAACTCTCTCAACCAGCTGATGGACATGATCAAGTTTGGTGTGGTCATCGCTCTCCCCCTGGCCCCACAGTTCGGCCTGCTCATCCTGCTGTCCCTTGGCTTCGTCTACAGCGGGTGGGTGCTGTATAGCATCTTCCTGTGCCGTGTACCACGTGATCTCTTCAGCCGCGGTCGACAGAACAAGGAATATGAAGTTCTGGTTGAATGATTTTCACAGCCCATTGGTGGCAATCAAAACATTACATTATGTGAAATACGTCTTTGATACAATCAGCCTACCGCTTGCTATTTATTAAACATTGAATTCCAATAACCGTTTTGATTATCAGAAGGTCAAACCGTATGTCCATTCCGTACCATGGTACTCATGGACACTCACGCAGACGTCAGCTCATATAAAACAGTCAACCTCACGTTCGGACCAACTGTCCATTAATAAGATTGTAGGACAGCAGGCAGGTGTCTCATGGACATGTAACTTTGATACCTGCATGCCTTGTTGAACAGATCTTGCGTTACAGCAGTTTGTACACAGCTTAGTGTTAGCTAACACTGGTACACAACACATACTGGTACACAACACACACTGGTACACAACACATACTGGTACACAACACATACTGGTACACAACACATACTGGAAAACAACACATACTGGTACACAACACATACTGGTACACAACACATACTGGAACACAACACATACTGGTAAACAACATATACTGGTACACAACACATACTGGTACACAACACATACTGGTACACAACACATACTGGTACACAACACACACTGGTACACAACACATACTGGTACACAACACACGCTGGTACACACCACACGCTGGTACACACCACACGCTGGTACACAACACACGCTGGTACACAACACACGCTGGTACACAACACACGCTGGTACACAACACACGCTGGTACACAACACACGCTGGTACCCAACACACGCTGGTACACAACACACACTTGTACACAACACACACTGGTACACAACACACACTGGTACACAACACATACTGGTACACAACACATACTGGTACACAACACATACTGGTACACAACACATACTGGTACACAACACACACTGGTACACAACACACACTGGTACACAACACACACTGGTACACAACACACACTGGTACACAACAAACACTGGTACACAAGACACACTGGTACACAACACATACTGGTAAACAACACATACTGGTACACAACACATACTGGTACACAACACATACTGGTACACAACACACATTGGTACACAACACATACTGGTACACAACAAATACTGGTACACAACACATACTGGTACACAACACACACTGGTACACAACACACACTGGTACACAATTAATAATGGTACACAAGACACACTGGTACACAACACATACTGGTAAACAACACATACTGGTACACAACACATACTGGTACACAACACATACTGGTACACAACACACATTGGTACACAACACATACTGGTACACAACAAATACTGGTACACAACACATTCTGGTACACAACACATGCTGGTACACAACAAATACTGGTACACAATTAATAATGGTACACAACACATACTGGTACACAACACACACTGGTACACAACACATACTGGTACACAACACATACTGGTAAACAACACATACTGGTACACAACACATACTGGTACACAACACATACTGGAACACAACACATACTGGTAAACAACATATACTGGTACACAACACATTCTGGTACACAACACATGCTGGTACACAACAAATACTGGTACACAATTAATAATGGTACACAACACATACTGGTAAACAACACATACTGGTACACAACACATACTGGTACACAACACATACTGGAACACAACACATACTGGTAAACAACATATACTGGTACACAACACATACTGGTACACAACACATACTGGTACACAACACATACTGGTACACAACACATACTGGTACACAACACATACTGGTACACAACACACACTGGTACACAACACACACTGGTACACAACACACACTGGTACACAACACACACTGGTACACAACAAACACTGGTACACAAGACACACTGGTACACAACACATACTGGTAAACAACACATACTGGTACACAACACATACTGGTACACAACACACATTGGTACACAACACATACTGGTACACAACAAATACTGGTACACAACACATACTGGTACACAACACACACTGGTACACAACACACACTGGTACACAATTAATAATGGTACACAACACATACTGTTAAACAACACATACTGTTAAACAACACATACTGGTACACAACACATACTGGTACACAACAAATACTGGTACACAACACACATTGGTACACAACACATACTGGTACACAACAAATACTGGTACACAACACATTCTGGTACACAACACATGCTGGTACACAACAAATACTGGTACACAATTAATAATGGTACACAACACATACTGGTACACAACACACACTTTTACACAACACATACTGGTACACAACACATACTGGTAAACAACACATACTGGTACACAACACATACTGGTACACAACACATACTGGAACACAACACATACTGGTAAACAACATATACTGGTACACAACACATACTGGTACACAACACATACTGGTACACAACACATACTGGTACACAACACATACTGGTACACAACACATACTGGTACACAACACATACTGGTACACAACATTCGCTGGTACACACCACACGCTGGTACACACCACACGCTGGTACACAACACACGCTGGTACACAACACACGCTGGTAGACAACACACGCTGGTACACAACACACGCTGGTACCCAACACACGCTGGTACACAACACACACTTGTACACAACACACACTGGTACACAACACACACTGGTACACAACACATACTGGTACACAACACATACTGGTACACAACACATACTGGTACACAACACATACTGGTACACAACACACACTGGTACACAACACACACTGGTACACAACACACACTGGTACACAACACACACTGGTACACAACAAACACTGGTACACAAGACACACTGGTACACAACACATACTGGTAAACAACACATACTGGTACACAACACATACTGGTACACAACACATACTGGTACACAACACATACTGGTACACAACACATACTAGTACACAATTAATAATGGTACACAACACATACTGGTACACAACACACACTGGTACACAACACATACTGGTACACAACACATACTGGTACACAACACATACTGGTACACAATTAATAATGGTACACAACACATACTGGTACACAACACATACTGGTACACAACACATACTGGTACACAACACATACTGGTACACAATTAATAATGGTACACAACACATACTGGTACACAACACACACTGGTACACAACACATACTGGTACACAACACATACTGGTACACAATTAATAATGGTACACAACACATACTGGTACACAACACATACTGGTACACAACACATACTGGTACACAATTAATAATGGTACACAACACATACTGGTACACAACACACACTGGTACACAACACATACTGATACACAACACACACTGGTACACAACACATACTGGTACACAACACACACTGGTACACAACACATACTGGTACACAACACATACTGGTAAACAACACATACTGGTACACAACACACATTGGTACACAACACATACTGGTACACAACACATACTGGTACAAAACACATACTGGTGCACAACACATACTGGTGCACAACACATACTGGTACACAATACAAATTGGTTCATAACACATATTGTAACACAAGACATACCGGTACATAAAAATTACTGGTACATAAGAGTAAAAGAGAGATTGATAGAGAAACAAGAGAGAGGAGAAAGAGAGCGATATATATAATATATATATATATATATAATATATATATATATATATATATGTATATATATATGTATATTTATATACATATATATATACATATATAAACCAAAGTATGTATGTATGTATGTTTGTATGTCCTTTATAGCTGACTAAACCATTCATCCGATCGTCGTGAGATTTTTGGAGACTGTTGAGTACGCACCTGGGATGGTAACTGGCAACTTTTTTTTCTTCTAATTTAACACTCATGGGGCACCGGGGGCCCATAGTGTAATTTTTTGCTTATATGAGCTATATAAAAATTAGTTTAAGCGCTAGCTACTGGGTAAATTGTTGGATCTTAACCAACTTTGTATATAACAACTTGATAGCCAATATTAAAATACTATAGGGCACTGAACTACTAATAGACATTCCTTTGGGGCTGGGGGCCCTAAAATTCCCATTTCTTAAACGTTTAAGATTTTATTCACCATTTAGTTATTAACAATCTTGACAAATAACGACACATGTATCCATTATTATACAAATTGAAATGAACAGGTGTTTTGAACTTTATATCTTACACTGAATGGGCCCTGGGGCCCTTAATGTCTTTTTTTTGCTAATATAAGCTATATATAAAAATTAGTTTATGCGTTAGCTACTGAGTCTTCTTCTTCTTCTTCTTCGTTCTCAATTTGAGTATTGCGTGCCGACGAGTTTTGCGCCAATTGGCCCGTGGTCTCCGACTTCAGCCTGCTGTTTTTTCTGGATGTGCTTCCATTGCCTTTGGTCAGCCAAGACCATCTGCAAGGCAGCAGTTGATTTTGGCAAGTGATGCAGCGTTCACATGCCACGGCTATAAGGGTTCCACGCATTACCCAGCCGCCTTTTATTTTCCTTAACTATGCGTTAGGTACCCACTCGAAGCTGGGTGGACTCGGGAACGCCCTAGGCCCCGGGAACAAATCCATGGCTTCCCATCGGTACGCCAGTCGAGCGCGCTGCCACTCGACCACCATATCCCCAGCTACTGAGTAAATGAATGGATCTTAACCAAAATTTGTATATAACAACTTGATAGCCAATATTAAAATAATATAGAGCACTGAACTTCTAATAGAAATTTCTTTGGGGCTGGGGGTCCAAAAATTCCTATTTCTTAAACGTTTAAGATTTTATTCACTATTCAGTTATTAACAATATTGACAAATAACGACACATGTATCCATTATTAGACAAATTGAAATGAACAGATGTTTTGAACTTTATATCTTGCAGAGAATGGGCCCTGGGGCCCTTAATGTCTTTTTTTGCTTATATAAGCTGTATAAATATTAGTTTATGCATTAGCTACTGAGTAAATGAATGGATCTTAACCAACATTTGAATACAAGAACTTGGTAGCCCATATTAAAATAATATGGAGCACAGAACTTCAAATGTCCATTCCTTCAGGGCCGGGGGCCCTAAATGTCTTTTCGACATATATGTTTAAGATATTTTTCCTCATTCAATTTTTCACGATCTTGAGGAATTTATTTTTTCAGGAAACTGAATAACAATGAACAGGTTTTTGAAATCAACATCTTTCAACGAAATGACCCAGGGGCCCCTAAATGTCGGTTTTTTTTCGTATATTTACTGTATAAAAATTAGTATTAGCGTAAAATACTGAGAAAATTAATGTATCTTGACCCATTTTAGTATACAAAAACTCAAAGATCTATTTTTTATTACGATAGGGCACTGAACTCCTAATTTTCATTCCCTAAGGGCAGGGGGCCCAAACTGTCTTTTTTAGTAAATGTTTAATATTTTAACATCCATTCTATTTTTTAAAATATTGAGAAATAAAAAATAATGTATGTATTTTTAAATTTATTCAAATGAACATAAGTTTCGCACTTTATTTCTAGCAATAATTGGGCCCTGTGGCCCTTAATGTCGTTTTTTGCTTATACCAGCTTTATAAAAATTAGTTTATGCGTTAGCTACTGAGTAAATGATTGGATCTTAACCAAACTTTGTACATGTATACAAAAACTTGGTAGCCCATATTAAAATAATTAAGGTTTCTGAACTTTTAGTGTTAATTTCTTCGGGGCTGGGGGCCCTTAACGTCTTTTTTAATATATGGGTAAGATATTTTGCCACTCACTTTTTAACGATCTTGATAAATATATCCCTGATGAAACTGAATTAAAATGAACTGGTTTTGGAAATTGACATCTCGCACCGAATAGGTCAGGGCACCTTTATATCCTTTTATTTCACTATATCTATTTATATAACAATCAAAGTATGTCTGTGTGTGTGTGTGTGTGTGTGTGTGTGTGTGTGTGTGTGTGTGTGCGTGTGTGTGTGTGTGTGTGTGTGCATGTCCTTTATAGCTGACTGACCCATTCACACGATTGTCATGAACCTTTTCGAGAATGTTTAGTAATTGGCTACTATTTCTTTTTCGAAATGTAACACTCATGGGGCGCCGGGGGCCCATAATGCCATGCTTTGCTTATATGAGCTATATACAAATTAGTTTAAGCGTTAGCTGCTGTGTTAATTAATGGATCTTAACTAAACTTTGTATATAAAAACTTGACAGCCAATATTAAAATAATATAGGGCAATAAACTCCTAATGACCATTCCTTCGGGCCTGGGGGCCCAAAATGCCATTTTTCTTCAACTTTTAAGAATTTATTCCCCATTTAAATATTAACGATCTTGAGAAATAATGTTAAAATAATGTTAAAATAATGTTAAAATAATAATAAAATAATGATAAAATAATGTTAAAATAATGTTAAAATAATGATAAAATAATGTTAAAATAATGTTAAAATAATGTTTAAATAATGTTAAAATAATGTTAAAATAATGTTAAAATAATGTTAAAATAATGTTAAAATAATGTTAAAATAATGATAAATGCATCCATTATTATCCATGTTGAAACGAACAGGTGTTTTTAACTTTATTTCTTGCACAGGATGGGCCCTGGGGCCCTTAGTGTCGTTTTTTGCTAATATGAGCTATATAAAATTTAGTTTATGGGTTAGGTACTAAGTAAATGAATTGATATTAACCAAACTTTGTATTCAAAAACTTGGTATCCCATATTAAAATACTTAAGGGCACTGAATTTCTAATGTCAATATCTTCGGGGCCGGGGGCCCAAAATGTCTTTTTTTCGTATATGTTTAAGATATTTTTCCTATTCACTTTTTAAAGATCTTGAGAAATATATCCACAATAAAACTTAATTAAAATGAACAGATTTTTAAAATTGACCTCTTGCACCCAATCGGCCGGGGGCCCCGTAATGTCATATCCCCCCTATATTAGCTATATACAAAGTAGTTTAAGATTGAGATAATGAGAAAACAACTGGATTTTGACCAGACTTATTAAATAAAAACTTAAGAGCCTATATTACTATCGGGCACTGAACTTCTAATATCCATTCCCTCGGAGCTGGGGGCCCCAAATGTCGTTTTTACTGAACTTTAATAATTGTATTCCCTATTCAATTTTACACGATATTGAGGTATAGCTTGAGTACAATGGCAATAAAAAAAACTATATTATCACTCATTTTGGGGCCAGGGCCCTTAATATTGTTTTTTCTTTTGTACGCTATTTAATTATTAATTTATTTATCCGTTTGATATGAAATTTTGAACTTTTTTTCACACTTCTGCGAAGCTTTCTGGCATAGTTGTTTTTAATCATACCATTCATTGGTTACTTTAAATGTATTCATTTTTACTGAGATCGTTGCAACGCACGACTGGTCTGCTAGTATTATATATATATATTACACGAATTCTTCCATGTCCTTTAAACTCTCAACCCCTTGGTCTCGGTGGCCTATTGCCCTCCCAACCCCTTGGTCTCGGTGGCCTATTGTCCTCTCAACCCCTTGGTCTCGGTGGCCTATTGCCCTCTCAACCCCTTGGTCTCGGTGGCCTATTGCCCTCTCAACCCCTTGGTCTCGGTGGCCCATTGCCCTCTCAACCCCTTGGTCTCGGTGGCCTATTGCCCTCTCAACCCCTTGGTCTTGGTGGCCTATTGCCAGACAAACTCTGAGGAGACGTACAATGACACATTGTCCTCACTGATCTCCTAAATTCGATATTTACCAAGTCCCGATATTTGCCCAAACCAATACACGAACGATCTCTTCTGGGCTCAGCTTGGCCATCGTGTGGACTTAAACGTTGGACTAATGATGCTCCATTTTCAATCATTCTCAAGTTTTTCTCTTGAAGGTCAGGATTATTTTCCTTTTTATATATATTAGGTTAAGAAACATAAAATCCATCTCCTGGGAACCTTCACTCATAAATTCACCGATGGGGGATAGACGGGATAGGCGGGATAGACGGGATAGCGGATGTTCTTCAACTGCCCTTCGGATCAATACAAGTTTTTTTTATATTATTTTTATTTTATTTTAGTAGTCCTTAAAAATGAAGTTTGTCAGCATCAATCATGCATCAGTAAAGTGAAGTGATAAATTAACTCTTTACTGTCAAATGGCGCACATTCTTATTTTAGAAAAAATACTCAGATTTGATATGTATGAAAACAAACACTTATGGATTTCAGTATCATTTTCGTTTGCTGAAGTAAATGGTTTTTTTTTCTATAGTTCGTATTTGTTGATATATTATAAATTTATATGTTTTAATATAAAAATAATTGATTCTTGTTATGCAATTTTGATTAAAATAATTTAACAATTATTTCAAGCTGAAATGTAAATGTCATGATTTGGTTAGCGTTAGGATCACGATTGGGTTAGTTTTAGTTTGAGTCATGTAAGTAAGTGTTGTCAAGTATCTTCAGTAGAAGGAAGGCTGAAATATTGGCTCATCTACGTTAGTACATGCCTTCTCTACCTTTGGGGACTGGGCTGGAAGGTATCCCAACCGTAGGGCCGGATAAAGCCATCTTGGTGCCCTAAGCACAAACCCACATGAGTGCCCCCTTCTGCCCCGGTCCCGCGATTCTCCACTGACCGCTGTTATGTTCAATATTATGCAAAAAATTAAAAAAATTAAAACTGTTGTTAACACATGTTTGTACTACCATCACTCATATACAAACCTGCAATAATGTATTTCTGTATTAAAATTAAAACTATTAATTTTGTAATAATAATAGTAGTACAAAAAAGTACTCAAACTTTTTTAATAGATGAGAAAGTGCAATAGAGCACACATTTATATTTTAAAGTTCTTTTCTCTAGATTTACATCTGACGAAATTTTTGAGTACATCATCAAAGTTAATTTTGCACATAAAGTCTGCCTTAATCATCAGCAGAGATAAGGAATCAAGCCTTTCTTGTTTCATTCTAGATCCTTGGATTTTTGTACGTACATTTCAACTGAGAAAAAGAGCGCTCAGTTGATCAGTGTGTAAATTTTAATGTTTAAAATATGCGCAAGTCGATTTCTACATTTGGAAAACCACAGTCCGATGGTTTCTCTATAACTTTGTATAATTGTACATGACTAAACGTATTGTTTTCAGTGTACATATTTAGATAAACAAAACTTGTGACAAATATGTGAGTGGATCCAGAGGCGTCACTAGGGGGTGCGGAACGTGCGGGCCGCACAGGGTGACTCAATCACAAGGAGTGACACCAAAATGTAAAATTCTGTATTTTCTCTTTACATGGCACTTACAGACTCGGAGGAGGTCTATGCAGATACCAACTCCAGTGACGCCTTTGAGTGGAACTTTTGTAGTTCAGTACATAAATTATTGTTCAGATCTTCAGGATAAGCATTTATTTGTCCTTCACAACACTGAGATGTTTGTGGTACATCTACTAAACAAGAAAAGCGAACTGCTAAATCATTATATACCTATCCTCATCTACTCATCTTTGTCTCAAGTTTGTCACCAATGGCGTAGACAGCAGATGTACGAAATGTGTGGCTGGCATTCAGAGCTACCTCAGGGGCATCACCACCAATGACCACTGTCTCTCGTTTACGATTACGGGTCAAACTTAACTTATAATCAACTCCAAGTGGGGACGCCGTGGTCGAGGGGCAGCGTGCTCGACTGGCGCACCGATGGTCACGGGTTCGAATCCATGTCGAGGCAAGGATTTGTCCCTGAGTCACCCAGCTCCGAATGGGTACCTAGCACTAGTTAGGCGGCTGGGTAATGCGTGGAAACCACAAAGCCATGGCCTGTGATCGCTGCATCACTTGCCAACAGATCATCTGTCATGGTCTGTGGACGCAATTATCTTCGGCATAGAAGGAGCGTTTGTATTGATAAGATAAGAAGTGTTATTTCTTTTTCAGCTTCTACAAATCTTTCAAATTCATTCCTAGATTCATGCAAGCGTTCTACTATTGAAGAATTCAAATCAGCACAGGATTTCAATTTTACGTGCTAATTTTAGATGAAAACGAAAGTAAAAATTGTTACAGTTTACCTTCAAGTTTTGCTTTGTAAACTAAATTAGTAATATATCTTCATCAATTAATAACTTATAAAATTTTTCGAAAATGCAAGGCACTTCTAAGCTATTGTGCAAATGTACAGTCATTCAATGTCACGTCAACAAGTTTTCACAACTGTTGTCACAAGCAGACCAAAATGAAAGTGAATTTGTAGCTCCGCGTTAGTGCGTTACGTAGCTCAAACATATACTAAAAAACAAGTTTAACAAAAACAAAAAACAGAACCAAAAAAAACTCGAAGAAAAATAGCAAACAAACTTGGTGAGAGCTATCTTACACCCCAAGTTGTGGGACAAAGGTTAAATAATGTGCGATTCAATATTACAATTGCAATTTGCTAACATATACACATTTTTCTTGAGGAGTAGTGGTGCCTTTAAACGCTTAGTGCCCTAGGCAAGTGCCTTGTTTGCCTAATGGCTAATCCTGACCTGCCCAACCACCATTGTTTAGTGTGTCATCTCCAACCACCATTGTTTAGTGTGTCATCTCCAACCACCATTGTTTAGTGTGTCATCTCCAACCACCATTGTTTAGTGTGTCATCTCCAACCACCATTGTTTAGTGTGTCATCTCCAACCACCATTGTTTAGTGTGTCATCTCCAACCACCATTGTTTAGTGTGTCATCTCCAACCACCATTGTTTAGTGTGTCATCTCCAACCACCATTGTTTAGTGTGTCATCTCCAACCACCATTGTTTAGTGTGTCATCTCCAACCACCATTGTTTAGTGTGTCATCTCTGCCCAACCACCATTGTTTAGTGTGTCATCTCTGCCCAACCACCATTGTTTAGTGTGTCATCTCCGGTTAAACTTAGTGGCGAAAATATTCATTGAATACGAAACTACACCACATGACATGAATGTGCTTACACTTACATCACATGACATGAATGTGCTTACACTTACATCACATGACATGTATGTGCTTACACTTACAACACATGACATGAATGTGCTTACACCACATGACATGAATGTGCTTACACTTACATCACATGACATGAAAGTGCTTACATCACATGGCATAAATGTGCTTACACCACATGACATGAATGTGCTTACACTTACACCCTTGAAATGAATGTGCTTACACCACATGACATGAATGTGCTTACATCACATGACATGAATGTGCTTACACTTACAACAAATGACATGAATGTGCTTACACCACATGACATGAATGTGCTTACACTTACATCACATGACATGAAAGTGCTTACATCACATGGCATAAATGTGCTTACACCACATGACATGAATGTGCTTACACTTACACCCTTGAAATGAATGTGCTTACACCACATGACATGAATGTGCTTACATCACATGACATGAATGTGCTTACACTTACAACACATGACATGAATGTGCTTACACCACATGACATGAATGTGCTTACACTTACATCACATGACATGAAAGTGCTTACATCACATGGCATAAATGTGCTTACACCACATGACATGAATGTGCTTACACTTACACCCTTGAAATGAATGTGCTTACACTACATGACATGAATGTGCTTACATCACATGACATGAATGTGCTTACACTTACAACACATGACATGAATGTGCTTACACCACATGACATGAATGTGCTTACACTTACATCACATGACATGAAAGTGCTTACATCACATGGCATAAATGTGCTTACACCACATGACATGAATGTGCTTACACTTACACCCTTGAAATGAATGTGCTTACACCACATGACATGAATGTGCTTACATCACATGACATGAATGTGCTTACACTTACACCACATGACATGAATGTGCTTACACCACATGGCATGAATGTGCTTGCACTTACACCACATGACATGAATGTGCTTACATCACATGACATGAATGTGCTTACACTTACACCACAACACATGAATGTGCTTACACCACATGACATGAATGTGCTTTAACTTACACCACATGACATGAATGTGCTTACACTTACACCACATCACATGAATGTGCTAACACCATGTGGCATGAATGTACTTACACTTACACCACATGGCATGAATGTGCTTACATCACATGACATGAATGTGCTTACATCACATGACATGAATGAGCTTACACCACATGACAGGAATGTTCTTACACTTACACCACATGACATGAATGTGCTTACACCACATGGCATGAATGTGCTTATACTTACACCACATAGCATGAATGTGCTTACACCACATGACATGAATGTGCTTACACTTACACCACATGGCATGAATGTGCTTACACTTAGACCACATTGCATGAATGTGCTTACACTTACACCACATGGCATGAATGTGCTTACACTTACACCACATGGCATGAATGTGCTTACACTTACACAAAATGACATGAATGTGCTTACACTTACACCAAATGGCATGAATGTGCTTTCATTACATGATATGAATGTGCTTACACTTACACCACATGGCATGAATGTGCTTAGTCTTACACCACATGACATAAATGTGCTTACACCACATGACATGAATGTGCTTACACCACATGGCATGAATGTGCTTACACCACATGGCAGGAATGATCTTACAACACATGGCATGAATGTGCTAACACTTATACCACATGGCATGAATGTGCTTACACTTACACCACATGACATGAATGTGCTTACACCACATGGCAGGACTGTGCTTACACTTATTCCACATGGCATGAATGTGCTTACACCACATGGCATGAATGATCTTACACCACATGGCATGAATGTGCTTACACTTACACCACATTGCATGAATGTGCTTACACCACATGGCATGAATGTGCTTACAATTACACTACATGGCATGAATGCGCTTACACCACATGGCATGAATGTGCTTACACTTACACCACATGACATGAATGTGCTTACACCACATGACATGAATGTGCTTACACCACATGACATGAACGTGCTTACACAACATAAAATGAATGTTCTTTTACCACATGTCATGAATGTGCTTAGTCTTACACCACATGGCATGAATGTGCTTACACCACATTGCATGAATGTGCTTACACCTCATGGCATGAATGTGCTTACACCACATGACATGAATGTGCTTACACCACATGACATGCACGTGCTTACATAACATGACATGAATGTGCTTTTACCACATGGCATGAATGTGCTTACACTTACACCACATGGCATGAATGTGCTTACACCACATGGCATGAATGTGCTTACACTACATGGCATGAACGTGCTTACACAACATGACATGAATGTGCTTACACCACATGACATGAATGTGCTTACACTTACACCACATGGTATGAATGTGCTTACACTTACACCACATGACATGAATGTGCTTACACCACATGCTCGAATGTGCTTACACCACATGGCATGAATGTGCTTACACCACATGGCATGAATGTGCTTACACTTACACCACATGACATGAATGTGCTTACACCACATGCCATGAATTAGCTTACACTTACACCACATGACATGAATGTGCTTACACAATATTACATGAATGTGCTTACACCACATGACATGAAATGTGCTTACACCACATCACATGAATGTGCTTACACCACATGGCACGAATGTACTTACGCCACATCGCATGAATGTTCTTACACCACATGGCATGAATGTGCTTACACCACATGGCATGAATGTGCTTACACCACATGGTATGAATGTGCTTACACCACATGACATGAATGAGCTTACACCACATCGCATGAATGTGCTTACACCACATCGCATGAATGTGCTTACATCACATGACATGAATGTGCTTACACCACATGGCATGAATGTGCTCACACCACATGGCATGAATGTGCTTACACTTACACCACATGACATGAATGTGCTTACACCACATGACATGAATGTGCTTACCCTTACACCACATGGCATGAATGTGCTTACACAATATTACATAAATGTACTTACACCACATGACATGAATGTGCTTACATCACATGCCATGAATGTGCTTATACCACATCGCATGAATGTGCTTACACCACATGACATGAATGTGCTTACACCACATGACATATATGTGCTTACACCACATGGCATGAATATGCTTACACCACATGGCATGAATGTGCTTACACCACATGACCTGAATGTGCTTACACCACATGGCTTGAATGTGCTTACACCACAAGACATGAATGTGCTTACACCGCATGGCATGAATGTGCTTACATCACAGGACATGAATGTTCTTACACTTACACCACATGACATGAATGTGCTTACACTTTCACCACATTGCATGAACGTGCTTACACAACATGACATGAATGTGCTTACATCACATGACTTGAATTTGCTTACACTTACACCACATCGCATGAATGTGCTTACACCACATCGCATGAATGTGCTTACATCACATGACATGAATGTGCTTACACCACATGGCATGAATGTGCTCACACCACATGGCATGAATGTGCTTACACTTACACCACATGACATGAATGTGCTTACACCACATGACATGAATATGCTTACCCTTACACCACATGGCATGAATGTGCTTACACAATATTACATAAATGTGCTTACACCACATGACATGAATGTGCTTACATCACATGACATGAATGTGCTTATACCACATCGCATGAATGTGCTTACATCACATGACATGAATGTGCTTACATCACATGACATGAATGTGCTTACATCACATGACATGAATGTGCTTACACCACATGACATATATGTGCTTACACCACATGGCATGAATGTGCTTACACCACATGGCATGAATGTGCTTACACCACATGACATGAATGTGCTTACACCACATGGCATGAATGTGCTTACACCACAAGACATGAATGTGCTTACACCACATGGCATGAATGTGCTTACATCACAGGACATGAATGTGCTTACACTTACACCACATGACATGAATGTGCTTACACTTTCACCACATTGCATGAACGTGCTTACACAACATGACATGAATGTGCTTACATCACATGACTTGAATTTGCTTACACTTACACCACATGGCATGAATGTGCTTACACCACATGACATGAATGGATGTCAAATACGTTTCTCTTGTGTCTTGTAAGTATGATGTCAAATGACGTTTCTCTTGTGTCTTGTAAGTATGATGTCAAATACGTTTCTCCTGTGTCTTGTACGTATGATGTCAAATACGTTTCTCTTGTGTCTTGTAAGTAGGATGTCAAATATGTTTCTTCTGTGTCTTGTAAGTATGATGTCAAATATGTTTCTCCTGTGTCTTGTACGTATGATGTCAAATACGTTTCTCTTGTGTCTTGTAAGTATGATGTCAAATATGTTTCTTCTGTGTCTTGCGAGTATGATGTCAAAGACGTTTCTCCTGTGTCTTGTAAGTATGATAGGAAAAGAATGTTATTTTAATTCTTATAATTAAGATCTCAACAGATAACAAACAAATGTAGAATCTAAAAACTGAATTTGTATTCTGACCACCCTAATCCCCCACCCCCCTACTACCCATCATTTTCTGTCTATCAACGGAAAACCTATTTAGCATCGATACTGATTAGAATCTCAATTTTAGCTTGCAGCCGGCAACAATTGGTGGGTGGGTGACGTAAGGGTGGGGGGCGCCATCAAGAAAATACCCGGCCAAATGTTGTGCCTCTCATTTAAACTGTGAGATGAATACCAAATCCAACAGCCAAGGGCAGACCGAGGTCCTAGAGCACGTACTAGAGACGAGATGTTTTGTCGATTGGAAAAAAGTGACCACAGGCGATAAGTTGTGAATTCCCTTATTTAGAACTACACACATCTGACAAAGTGACCACAGGCGATAGGTTGTGAATTGCCTTGTTTAGATCAACGCACTACTGACAAAGTGACCACAGGCGATAGGTTGTGAATTGCCTTGTTTAGAACTACACACATCTGACAAAGTGAGCACAGGCGATAGGTTGTGAATTCCCTTGTTTAGAACTACACAGATCTGACAAAGTGACCAAAGGCGATAGGCTTCGAATTGCCTTATTTAGAACAAAACGCATCTGACTCAAAGTGACCACAGGCGATAGGTTGTGAATTGCCTTGTTTAGATCAACGCACTACTGACAAAGTGACCACAGGCGATAGGTTGTGAATTGCCTTGTTTAAAACACTGCAGACTCAAAGTGGACACGCCGAGGTGATAGCAGGACCGGCCCTGGGTCATAGTCCGAGGTGATAGCAGGGCCGCCCTGGGTGATAGTCTCATGAAAAGGGGCGTGTTTAACGGTGAACAATAATAACCCCAAATTTTGGCATTGAACTACACAATGTTTACATAAATCGTCTATTTTGAAAGGATGACAATAATAAAACAACCCCGTAAAAACAAAGTTTTGACTATAAATCCCTTATTTATGAGACAGAACTTAAAGTATTGATTATGGTCCAACGCGACAAACATTTACAGCCTGAAACTGAGTCAATTCCACCTGGTTAAAACACGAGATGTGTTCACCGATGGCTGGCGTGAAGTCAAATGACCCGTAAAATGTAAACAATAGCGACTTCTACATATAGTTTTATATAGATAAACTAAAAATGCATTAATTTAATTACAGTACGTTCGATCGATTTGAAATTTTGATAAGATGCATTGTTAGGTAACACAAGTCCATGTGCCAAATTTCAGCTCGACGGCATCACGGGAAGTGGGTCATTTTTTACTTTTGTTTTTCCGCCCGTCGAAGACAGAGATGACGACAGACAGAGAGAGAGAGACAAGATTTCGAAGTTAATATAAGGAATTTAAAAATCAGTTTTTTAAACTATAAATCCTTTATATATGAGACATAACTAAAAGACTAGCGCGAAAGACTAGCATAAATGTTTACAGATTGGGAAAATATTATAAAAGTGTGTTAAATATAATACGCACCACGCGTTCAATATAACACCCAACGCGCAACAGACTAGCATTAACATTTACATGCTACATAGATATACATATAGATAATCTAAAATTTCATTCATTTAATTACAGTACATTCGATCGATGTGAAATTCTGACACATCATTTTTATCGTCGCCTCGAGTCTGCCTGCAAAATTTCAGCTCGATTGGATACGGGGAAGTGGGATAAAAATCGATCCGAAGTTTTAGCGACACGCAAGCAGACGCCACTAGTTAATATTAAGGATTTAAAAAGCAAGTCCTTTATTAAATCAATAAATAGGAAACCACCGGAATAGCCACCGGAATAGCCCCACTAAAAGTTCAAAACAATTAAAACTATAATACTGTTGAGTCCAAACATCTTAACTTTTAATTCGTATCAATATATGTTGTAACCCTATATGTAACCCTATATGTAACCCTATACGTAACCCTATATGTAACCCTATATGTAACCCTATATGTAACCCTATATGTAACCCTAAATGTAACCCTATATGTAACCCTTTATGTAACCCTATATGTAACCCTATATGTAACCCTATATGTAACCCTATATGTAACCCTATATGTAACCCTATATGTAACCCTATATGTAACCCTATATGTAACCCTATATGTAACCCTATATGTAACCATATATGTAACCCTATATGTAACCCTATATTAATAGGACGTCACAATAAACTTAAATAAAGAGATAAGAAATGGGTTAAATAACTGTAGAAGATAGATCTATAAATAAACTTTACAAAAGTTAAAAACAAAGTTTCTGGTACAAATGAATTACAAGCTAGATCAATCAAAACCTAAACAATGAACTGTCCCCTATACTTGAAGTAATTTTCCTAGCCTCTCTAAACCAGGTGCTCCAGGATTGGACAAAAGCTAATTTAACCCCATTTAAACAGAGATAAAACAGAACCTCTTGATTAAAGACCATGAAATGTCAATTTCATTAACTGGCATCAATTTTAAATTGTTAGAATGTATAATAAAATGATATAGGAGTAGAGTCAATCACCTTGACATAGATTATGTTTTGTCCCACATCAACACAGCTTTAGGAAAACAGAGTATTATTAAATCCCTTATATTAACTTCACCGCCGTCTCTCTCTGACTCTCTCTCTCTGTCTGTCGTCATCTCATGGGCGGGCGGAAAAACAAAAGTCAAAAATGACCCACTTCCAGTGATCCGATCGAGCTGAAATTTGGCACACGGACCCGTCTGACATAACAATGCATTGTATCAAAATTTCAGATCGATCGAACGTACCGTAATTAAATTAATGCATTTTTAGTTTATCCTTATATGAGGTATGTAATTCAAATTCACTGTTTGTTATTGTTTTTTTTCCCCGTGAAAGTTTGAGTAGACGCGTTAAGGCAACCAAACAAAGCACCGGGGCGCTTTTGTTTACATTTTACGTGTCACGCTGAGCTCGGTCAAACGAATCGGTGACCAGACTTTTCACCTCTCCCCCTCCCCCCTCCCCCCCCTAGGGTTATGATGCAAAGTTGAGTTAAGACAGATTCAGTCTGTAAATGTTTGGAAATAATCAATACTGTTAGTTATGTCTCATATATAAGGGATTTATAGTCAAAAACTTTGTTTTTTACGTTTTTTTTTAAAATCCCTTATATTAACTTTGCGGCCGTCTCATCATCTCATCATCTCATCATCTCTGTCTTGGGCTGGGCGTGCGGAAAAAAAAATCGAAAATGACCCACTTCCAGTGATCCGATCGAGCTGAAATTTGGCACACGGACCCGACTCACCTAACAATGCATTGTATCAAAATTTCAGATCGATCGATCGTACCGTAATTAAATTAATGCACTTTTAGTTTATCCTTATATGAGGTATGTAATTCAAATTCACGGTTTGTTATTGTTTTTTTCTTCCACTTCCACGTGAGTTTGAGTTGACGCCGGCCGTCGTGCCGACACCCCCTCACATCCCACCCACATTTATTAAAGACAAGGGACATCACTCGGTGTCAGTCTGTAAATGTTTGAAAATAATCAATACTGTTAGTTATGTCTCATATATAAGGGATTTATAGTCAAAAACTTTGTTTTTACGGGTTTGTTTTATTAAATCCCTTATATTAACTTCGCGGCCGTCTCATCATCTCATCATGTCATCATCTCTGTCTTGGGCTGGGCGGGTGGAAAAAGAAAAGTCGAAAATGACCCACTTTCAGTGATCCGATCGAGCTGAAATTTGGCACACGGACCCGACTCACCTAGCAATGCATTCTATCAAAATTTCAGATCGATCGAACGTACCGTAATTAACTTAATGCATTTTTAGTTTATCCTTATATGAGGTATGTAATTCAAATTCACGGTTTGTTATTGTTTTTAAATCCCTTATATTATCTTCGCGGCCGTCTCTGTCGTCATATCATCATCTCTGTCTTGGGCTGAGCGGGCGGAAAAAGAAAAGTCGAAAATCACCCACTTGCAGTGATCCGATCGAGCTGAAATTTAGCACACGGACCCGACTCACCTAACAATGTATCGTATCAAAATTTCAGATCGATCGATCGTACCGTAATTAAATTAATTCATTTTTAGTTTATCCTTATATGAGGTATGTAATTGAAATTCACGGTTTGTTATTGTTTTTTTCTTCCACTTCCACGTGAGTTTGAGTTGACGCCGACCGTCGTGTTGACGCCGACCGTCGTGCCGACACCCCCTCACATCCCACCCCCATTTATTAAAGACAAGGGACATCACTCGGTGTCAGTCTGTAAATGTTTGAAAATAATCAATACTGTTAGTTATGTCTCATATATAAGGGATTTATAGTCAAAAACTTTGTTTTTACGGGTTTGTTTTATTTCTTCCACTTCCACGTGAGTTTGAGTTGACGCCGACCGTCGTGCCGACACCCCCTCACGTCCCACCCCCATTTATTAAAGACAAGGGACATCACTCGGTGTCAGTCCGGCAATGTTTGTAGCGTTTGAAAATAATCAATACTGTTAGTTATGTCTCATATATAAGGGATTTATAGTCAAAAACTTTTTTTTAAAATCCCTTATATTAACTTCGCGGCCGTCTCTGTCTCTCTCTCTGTGTGTCTTGGGCGGGCGGAAAATTCGAAGTAAAAAATGACCCACTTCCCGTGATCGGATCGAGCTGAAATTTGGCACACTGACCTGTCTGACCTAACAATGCATCGTATCAAAATTTCAGATCGATCGAACGTACCGTAATTAAATTAATGCATTTTTTGTTTATCCTTATATGAGGTATGTAATTTAAATTCACGGTTTGTTATTGTTTTTTTCCCACGTGAAATTTTGAGCTGACGCATTGAGGCGACCCAAAGAAGCGACGGGGCGCTTTTGTTTACATTTTACGTGTCACTCTGAGCTTGGTCAAGTGAATCGGTGACCAGACTTTTCCCCTCTCCCCCTCCCACCACCCCGCCCCCCCCCTAGGGTTATGAAGCAAATTTGAGTTAAGACAGATTCAGTCTGTAAATGTTTGAAAATAATCAATACTGTTAGTTATGTCTCATATATAAGGGATTTATAGTCAAAAACTTTGTTTTAAATCCCTTATATTAACTTCGCGGCCGTCTCTGTCGTCATCTCATCATCTCTCTCATCATCTCATCATCTCATGGGCGGGCGGAGAAACAAAAGTCGAAAATGACCCACTTCCCGTAATTCGATCGAGCTGAAATTTGGCACACTGACCTGTCTGACCTAACAATGCATCGTATCAAAATTTCAGATCGATCGATCGTACCGTAATTAAATTAATGCATTTTTAGTTTATCCTTATATGAGGTATGTAATTCAAATTCACGGTTTGTTATTGTTTTTTTCTTGCACTTCCACGTGAGTTTGAGTTGACGCCGACCGTCGTGCCGACACCCCCTCACATCCCATCCCCATTTATTAAAGACAAGGGACATCACTCGGTGTCAGTCTGTAAATGTTTGAAAATAATCAATACTGTTAGTTATGTCTCATATATAAGGGATTTGTAGTCAAAAACTTTGTTTTTACGGGTCTGTTTTATTAAATCCCTTATATTAACTTCGCGGCCGTCTCATCATGTCATCATCTTTGTCTTGGGCTGGGCGGGCGGAAAAAGAAAAGTCGAAAATGACCCACTTCCAGTGATCCGATCGAGCTGAAATTTGGCACACGGACCCGACTCACCTAACAATGCATCGTATCAAAATTTCAGATCGATCGAAATTAATTAAATTAATGCATTTTTAGTTTATCCTTATATGAGGTATGTAATTCAAATTCACTGTTCACGCGAAAGTTTGAGTAGACGCGTTGAGGCGGCCCATCGAAGCACCGCGGCGCTTTTGTTTACATTTTACGTGTCACGCTGAGCTCGGTCAAGCGAATCGGTGACCAGACTTTGCCCCTCTCACCGTCCCCCCCACCCCCCCCCTCCCCCCTCCCCCTAGGGTTATGAAGCAAACTTGATTTAAGACAGATTCCGTCTGTAAATGTTTGAAAATAATCAATACTGTTAGTTATGTCTCATATATAAGGGATTTATAGTCAAAAACTTTGTTTTTACGGGTTTGTTTTATTATTTGACTAATTGGTTTATAGAGGAGTTTGCAAAAGGATTAGATAACAATAATCGAATACATACAGTATTATTTAACTTCTCAAAAGAGTTTCATATAGTTCACTATTCTAGGTTAACCCAAAAAAAATTATATGGCATCGCTTGTCCCTTACATAAGTGTTTTTAATATTGCCTAATAATTAGATAACAAACTTCAATGACGTAAGGATATAATTAAACAACGTTAACGAAAAATTCAGTAATTCCATATAGAACTGTTCTGAGCCCCAAATCTTCCAAATTTACTTAATATGATTTTCCCAACATCATCTTAGCAGGAATAAATGTTCAAATATGTGTTTAGGATGGTATAAATTATGCAAAAATAAAGACAGAGTAAGAAATATTACAACAATAAAGACATAATAAGAAATATTACAAAAATACCTAAATAACTTACAATAATGGCAAACAAACTTTTAAGGGACTCGGTGGTCGAGTGACATGTGCACTCTGCTGGCGTATCGATGGTCACAGGTTCGAATTTCCGCGAAGGCAGGGATTTGTTCCCTGTCTCATTCATCGTCAGTACCCTCTCACTACGCCACTGGTAAAATTGGGGTAATTATGTAATATTACCCATTGAATTTGATCACGTAGCATTGAGTATTGCCTAATTATAATGAAAGGTGTCTTAACCTTATTGTATGGCAGGGGTCGGGAAACCGTGGCTGGCAAGCCAGATATGGCTCTCAGAAAAATGTACGATTATAAGAAAAATTGTTTCTTTAGACTCCTTTGATCTACGTATTGATTGCATATCAATATGCAATATAGTCTACAGCAGCTCACCATCAGAAGTGGTAAAGGAGATAATATACTATGTCCTAAAAAAATAGCAATCCTGTATTCATTATAATTAAAGGGAAATAACTATTGCCTTCATGCAAGAGGAGTCACCTGTGTACTTCCTCACGTGATGAAAACTGCATGCACTATAAAACCGGTTCGCAGTAATTCCTGTGGAAAAGTGGTAAAAATACATGTTGTTGTTTCTATATCTGACATTGTTCAAGTGCGGCTGCTGAAAATTGCTTTTGAAAATAGCGGACGTTGTGTGCATGTGCACAAAAGATTGTCGTAGGATCAGAAAGTAAACTTTCGTTTTAATCGCGTTGTCAGCTAACTAATTTTAGAAGACCTACTATCTGACTACCGAAAAGAAAGAAAGACGATGAGTATCGTTCTTTTCAGAAAGAATGGACAGAGGAATTGGCCTTTATGGAGAGAACGAGTTATGAAGTGTGTCTAATATGCAGCTATAAATAAATTTGCATCTATGAAACGTTCAAATGTAAAGCGACACTTCGGGACACGCCATTCTACATTTGCATCGAAATATCCTGCAGAAGACAGCAGGAAGAAAGCATTTCCAGAAGTGCTATCAAGAGTGCAAGCAAGTCAGAATCAAATCCATGTTTGGACCCAACAAAGTGATTGGAATTTGACTTGCTTTGCTGACGCTTTAGGTATTGTGAGAAACGGAAACCCATTCACAAATGGGGGAGCATGCCAAAGCATTCATGCTTGATGTTGCCAATGAACTTTTGGTTATGTGTTGGTTGTCAGGGGAGAAGGTGCTCAACCGATTTGCGGCTTGTCTTAGCGAAATCTGGACTTTTCTTGAAATGAAGAATGTCGAGCATCCCGAGCAAGTAAACACTGAGCGTCTCATGAAGTTTTATTATCTCGTAGATATGGCTGAACATCTAAATCAGTTCACTGTGAAAATGCAAGGCGTTGGAAATACAATCTTATCCTTGGAACAAGCAGTGTTCGACAGTGTTTGCATTTGGAAACAAGCTAGAACTCTTCATCGCCGACATAGAAATAGGTCATTTATTACACTTTGAAAAACTGGGAGAGTTCAAAGCTATGTGCACATCAAGTGAACTTGCTTAACATCTTAATATTCAGCAGCTAGCATACTTCACGTCCAATCTCCTGCAGTCATTTAAAGAGCGATTTGGAGAATTTTGCTAGCACACCCGTCTTTTTAAGTTCATCACCCATCCACATGAGTGTGCAGTGGACAGCATTGACCTGAAATGCATCCCCGGAGTCTCCATCAGAGATCTTGAGCAGGTCTTGAGCTCCAAGCTGCTGACCTGAGGGCCTCAGACATGTGGGTGAATAAGTTCAAGTTACAAATGAAGATTTGGAAAGACTTGTACGACAGCAAGCAGAATTGGTGATCCAAAAGAAGTGGGAAGAGATGAAAAAAACAACTTCAACACGCAGACCAGCTGAATTTTAAAACTTGGAACGCGCTTCCCGTCACATACAATTCACTGCACCGTGTGAGTATTGCTGTACTGACAATGTTTGTTTCTACCTATGCATGCAAGAAGCCTAAAGAACGTTAAGACCAACTAGCGATCAAGTTTAACGGATGAAAGTCTCACCGCCTGCATGAAGCTTAACCTCACCACTTATTAACAAAACTACAAAGCCATCAGCAAAGCAATGCAGCACCATAAGTCGCATTAATGGTAAGAAATACTCATTATTATTAGCAAAACATCATAAAAATGTTAGAAAAAAGAATTCAGAGACATAATTATAGTACTTTTAGTGTTGAAATTACACAAAATACACACATTTACTTGAATTTTGAGTTTTAAACATAATGTATGGCTCTCATAGAATTACTTTCAAATAATGTGGATTTTATGGCTCTCTCAGGCCAAAATTTTCCCGACCCTCATTGTAAGGTATATACGGGCTACGAGCGTTTCTTGAACTTGAACTATCCCTTAACCCGTAGTTGGGTCGTTGGGGCACCATCGTGAACTGCTCACTATCTCACGCCATTTGTCCCGGTCCTGTGCTGCCCTTTGAGAGTCGCTGAATGACAGGCCGGTCCACTCTTTGATATCGTCCTCCCATCTCTTCTTTTGTCTGCCTCTTTTCCTTCCTCCCTGGACTGTGCCTTGCAATATAGTCTTTTCGAGACCTCCAGTTCTTGTCACGTGTCCGTACCATCGTAGTTTCCTCTTCTTAATGGAGGTGAGAAGGTCCTCGTAGGGGCCAATGACAATACTTATTGTGTTGCGGAGCGCTTCGTTGTGATGTGCGTTGTGTAGGAGATGAGATGTTCAATATCTTTCTGAAACATCTCATCTCTAGTGCATTGATTCTTCTTTGGAGGTCTGCAGTGAGCGTCCAAGCCTCACATAAATACAAGAAGACCGGCATCGCCAGAGAGCACATTAGTCGGATCTTTGATCTCAGGGAGAGTTTCTTACTTTGCCAGATGTGCTTTAGTTTACTCAATGCTGCCATTGTTAAGGGCAATCTGGCAAGAATTTCTGTCTTTGAGCCTTCGTCTGATATTATGGCCATATTTGAAGGTGGAGACCTCTTCGAGTTTTTGCCCGTTTATCCGAATCTCACTTGTGAATTTTCTATTTGCCATGAACTTGGTCTTTTCTGCATTGATTTCCATGCCGTACGCCATTGCTGTTTTCTCTAGCTTTGCAAGGAATTATTTTAGTTCGTCCTCGCTACCAGCTAGGCCGTCTATGTCATCGGCGAAGCGTAGGTTGGTTATACTTCTCCCTCCGATGCTGACTGTTCCGACATGGTCTTCTAGCACATCTTTCATAATCCTTTCAAGGTGGAGGTTGAAGAGGATGGGGGGAAGTAAGCATCCTTGTCTGACACCAACACTGGTCTTGAACCAATCTCCCAGCTTGCTGTTGAAGAGTACTGCGGTGGTTGCTCTGTTGTGTAGGTTCTTGATCACTTCAATAAGGTTTGCATTAATGTTGAATTTGTGCATAGTTGCCCACAGTGCGCATGCCACACTCTGTCGAACGCTTTTTTAAAGTCTATAAAGACATGATAGAGGTCACTCTGGTGTTGGAGATGTTTTTCACAGAGCATTTGCAGGTTAAGATTTGCTCCGTGTCATGTGTGAATCACGAGTTGGGTGACGGAGAGGTCACGTGAGTGAAAGCGCGGGAAGAAGGTTCGAGATTATTGGGAGAAGTTCCGTGGGTAATGGCGGATTGTGTGGCTGAGGACTCCACGTTGTATAACCTCAAATTATATATGTTATGTACATAGTATACATATTAAAGTTGTTTTATTGAAACCAATTCTTCAGAGGATTATTGGATGCAAGGCTTTGTATTGAGAGAACGCCTACAAGATATATTAATAAGTAAAATATCACAAAGATGTTACATTGGTGCCAGATAGTAAAAGTGATTAAGATTTCCATTTCATTAGCCATCAGTCCTAAGTGAACACAGTACAGGAAGGAGGTATTCGTGGAAGTGACAATTATTTTGTGTATTCAAAAGAGGGAAGTATTCATTTAAGGCAGAAATATTGTGAGCCATCATAATTTGTGAATATTCAAGTTCGTAAGCAGCAGTAAATAAACTTTTGTAATTCAATGAAATATACGATACAAGAAGTTTTCAAAATGGCGGCTTGACTACCCACATTGCAGCTAGACGCACCGAATCTGAGTCAAAGCACACTGAGCACACAGTGTCAACGTGACACAGGCCATTACTAATAATTCCAAGAAAGAACTGTAAACAAACCTTGAACTTGAGAAGCTATGGACTATTAACAACTGTGTCAGTGTGAATTATAAATCAAGGAACGGAATTTGTATTCATTCATTGTGTGAAAAGTGTGATAATTGCAATTTGGAGTAATGGAGTGAACTAAAGTGTCTAAAAACTACTCTTAAGTTCGTACATTGTAAAATATAACTAAGTGACTTATTTTATTCAAAACTTTGTACCATCGGATTTGTTTTGTCAATCCTAGGGAGCTTATACATAAAGTATACTTAAGATCCCGTGTGAGGATGCTTTGTTGTCTCATTTTGTCAAAATCAAATTTAATGGTTTAATTGTGTCACTTATTTGGACTTAACGTATTTTGAATCCAAGATTTTTCATTTGGAGGATTTCTACCTTAATAAATAAATACCTACATTCCTTACCGAATTGCTTGACTCATATTATTCCATATAACAAAACATGGATTACTACAAAAAATTCACTGCCATAGCAGAAAAATTTGGCTTAAGTGGAAAAGAATTGAAAGACTTTGTTGAAGAGAAAGTCAAAATTGCCAAAGAAGAAGCCAAAGAAGAAGAGAAGCTAAAAATAGCCAGAGAAGAAGAGATGCGAAAAATAGCCAAAGAACAAGAGAGGCAAAAACAAATAATTGAGAGAGAACTTGAACAACTTCAAATTGACAAGTTAAAACTAGAAATTGATTTAGAGAGTAGCGGCCACAATCCTGGCAATGACACAATTAGAAAGTCGGCACCGAAGGATACTATCAAAGTTAGAAAATATGATAGCCAGAAGGAAATAATGGATGTTTATCTGGATTATTTTGAATCCATAATGGCCATGAAAGGTTATAATGAAGAAGATTGGCCAGCACAACTGATGACTCAATTAACTGGAGAAGCATTTGAAGCTTACACCAGTATAGCCAAAGAAGACAAAAACCTATATAAAAATGTCAAAAAGGAACCTCTATGTCATTTCGGAAAGTCAGAAAGTGATTATAATAGAAAAAAATTTCATGAAATGAAAATCAAGATGGACAAAGATCCACAGAGTTCGTTCGTTCGTCCGTCGATACGACGAGGACCACTCTAGTCATCCGAGGGTTGTCTGTGCGTGCGCAGATGGCTGATAAGGCCGATCCTTGCACGGAAGGTTTGGGAACAGAAGGGACAAGGGACGAGTGCGACATCTCCTGGAGGGTTGACAGCATGGGCCTTTTGGGCTTGCCTCTTCTTTTCTGCGGCGGTGATCCGGTTTGCCTCGCATGACCCGGCACTGATACTAGACATGGTGTTAATTGAAAAGTTCTTAGAAAATGCAACACCAGCTCTATTCACATATTTAACTGATAAGAAAGTTCGTACTCAAGCAGAGCTAACAAATGCATCACGCACATTCAAAGACTCTCATCCAAATGTGGAAATGGATAAGAGACAAGATATCTTTGCAGCAATACAAATTAAAAACCAAGAAAAAGACAAGGAATGAGAAATCAGAGTCTGCCAAACCAAGGCAACAGACAAACTATTTGCTGCTACAGTAACAAGCCAGGACATATGGCGAGGCAGTGTTATCACAATAAAGGACAACCAAATTGGGTGTCACCTAATGGCAGCCCTATAAGAAAGAATGCAGAAGAAAAATCAAGACAAGATCACTTTGAAAACAAAGGTAGACAAGCGTGAAGAGAAAAATATAATCATAATTCCAGACATAGAGATTATGATCAAGGTAGACAATCATGGAGAGACAGATATAATCATAATTCCATAAATAGAGATCATAATCAAGGTAGACCATCATGGAGAGGCAGATATAGTTTTGATTCCAGAAACAGAAATTATGATCAACCATGGAGAAAATATGAAAACCAAGCCATGGATGATATAATAAAGATGAATCGAGAAGAAACAAGAACTTGTGACACTTTAGCCATTATTGACAATCACATATATGGTAAAAGGGATGAAGACCATAGTAGCAGAGATAGAGATTGTACTAGTGAGTCTGAGACCATTTGTGGGGAATCATCCGAAGTAGGAAAAATACTTGATTGTGTATTAAACAGAATCAAAGACATAGAAGCAAACAGTGATTTTCGGATAAAGGTTTCTAGTGACAGTGACTCATCTGGCCGAAATACTGTTCAATTATCTGAAAGAAAAAGTGACATATCAAAAGCTAAGCGACTTATTCAAGATGCTGGAATTGATATTGTGAATGGAGATAATCGTGGTCGTGGTTGGTGAATTATTGAACATTTAATAGGCTGAAGAAGCATTGAAAGCCCAACGATTTGAATTCATACTCGTCAGCTGAAGAATGACTATCTTTGAACTAGGCTATGCTATTAGCCGACTACAATTTTGACATTAAACCTGTTAAGGGAAAGGACAATGTGGTTGCAGACATATTAAGTAGAATGACAATAAATAAAGACATTCTGTGAATTCCTAAGTGATAAAACCAGAGACTGTATTAATATTAGTCTGTGAATTCCTAAACGATAAAACCAGAGACTGTATTAATATTAGTCTGTGAATTCCTAAATGATAAAACCAGAGACTGTATTTATATTAGTATTTTTACTAACTGAACAATAAACAAGAAGCAATGTTTGTATTCCACTGGATATATATTTAATTTTAGTTTTAAGAATATTGATTGTTTAAAGAATTTTACTTACACAAAAGTATATTTGCGTTAAAATTTCAGTTTAATTTTTTCAGTACAGGTAGACTGTTGAAGTCCTACAGATTTTTTATCTTGATCTTCATGTCTAGATTTTGTGTGTAAGACAATGAATGTTCATTGATGATAAATATTTGAAATTTGAATATAGATGTAGATTAATTTTATTTTATTAAGACCAAAAATTTTGTATTTCATAAACATTATTTTTGAAGGATGGGGGTTAATGTCACGTGTGAATCACGAGTTGGATGACGGAGAATTCACGTGAGTGAAAGCGCGGGAAGAAGGTTCGAGATTATAGAGAGTTATGGGTGTAATGGCGCAACGTGTGCCTGAGGACTCAACGTTGTATAACCTCAAATTATATATGTACTGTAAATAGTGTACATATTAAAGTTGTTTTATTGAAACCAATTTTTCAGAGGATTATTGTGTGCAAGGTTTTGTATTGAGAGAACGCCTACAAGATATATTAATAAGTAAAACGTCACAAAGATGTTACACTCCGTTGTGCTTCATCCTGCTCTGAAGCCCGCCGGCTCTTCTGAGATGATTTGCTATGCTTGTGGTTTCAGTCTGTTTAATATGATCATAAGCATGACTTTGCTGGGGTGACTAATCAGGCTGATTGTACGGTAGTTCTGACACATCTTTAGATTACCCTTTTTTGGGAGCGTGATAACCAGCGATTGCGTCCATGGGGTTGGCCATTTTCCTGTCTGCCAGATCTTGTTGCACATGTAAGTTAGGATGTTTATTACGGGGTCACCTCCTGCCTGAATCAGTTCGCCTGGAATGTTGTCCGCTCCAGCTGATTTCCCCCTTTTCAATTTTCTTACAGCCAGCTCCACCTCGTCGCTGAGAATAGAATGCATGTCTGTGTTAGTTGACTTAGGGCAGTTGAGCACTGATGCATCGCCTTTGGAGTCTTCATTGTACAGCTCAGAACAGTATTCGGTCCATCTTTTGAGAATTTCTTGTTCTTCTGTGATACATTTTGTGGATTTATCTTGTATGGTTGAGATACGACCTTGTTTGGTGGATGTCTAGTCTTCAACAATTTTGTAAGCCTTTCTTGAATTGTTCCTTAGTAAATTTTCATCGATGTCTGAGCATTGTTGTTCTATCCATTCCTTTTTTGCTTTTACCATATCTTTCCTGATCTTTTTATTGATTGCTCTGTATCTGGGTGTTACTTCTGCAGTATTCTTTACGCTCTTAGGTTTTCTTCTTTCATTGCATAGTTCCAGAATATTAGAGGAGACCCATGGTCTTTTTATTGCTCGCTTCTTACCAAGTACTTCTTTTGCTGATTCAATTATTGTGGTATTGAAGGTATCAGTGACTAGGTCTATGTCCATGTTAGTCTCTGACTCATATAATGCGGTGAGTGGAGCAAATTTTCCTCCAATGGTTGCCCTGAAGACTTCTGCGATTTCTAGGTCTTTCAGTTTGTCAAGGTCAAAGCATTTCATTGGTTTATTTGAGACTAATTGAAATTTTTTTAAGTTAAAATCTTAAAATTACGTAGAATTTATTTAGCCCTTGTTTCCAAATCAAACATCATTGCTGCTCCAAATACTTCAACATGAAACCTCATCTTAACATATTGCAACTCTATTCACACAAATTACCAAACATTTAATGATGATATGGATTAGCTTGATGACTTGGTCGTGCTAATGGTTCAATGATTTCGTCGTACTAATAGCCTGATGATTGGGTCGTGCTAATAGCCTGATGATTGTGTCGTGCTAACAGCTTGATGATTGGGTCGTGCTAATAGCCTGATGATTGGGTCGTGCTAATAGCCTGATGATTGGGTCGTGCTAATAGCCTGATGATTGGGTCGTGCTAATAGCCTGATGATTAGGTCGTGCTAATAGCCTGATGATTGTGTCGTGCTAATAGCTTAAGAATTGGTCGTGCTAATAGCCTGATAATTTGGTCGTGGTAATAGCCTGATGGTTTGGTCGTACTAATAGCCTGATGAATTGGTCATGCTAATAGCCTGATGATTTGGTCGTGCTAATAGCCTCATGAATGTGTCGTCCTCGTCGTCTGATAAGCGTATGTAGGATCATTTGTGTGGGGGAGGGGCTATACTTTACATAACGAATATATTTTCCTCTTCTTGCCAGACCATACTTATAGACATACTCACAGCCATTCAGGAACGGCAACTCTGTATGAAGTCGACCGAATACATGTTTAATGTTGCAACGCTTTGAGTTCGGTCACATACACCAAAGATGTAAAAGGGTCAAAAATAGACCACACTTCCGCCTGCCTTGACATTAAAATGTTCCTGTTGAAATTGTCACGTCACCCACAATTACTTCATAGCGGAGATTTCTTCGGCCGCAATCATCCGCATTGACGTGCCGCATGGTAGAGATGTTTACAAGGAAACCCGATAACAGACATTTATCAGATGACGTATAGATGGGTTCTAGTGCCCGTAGGAATAGACATTTATGAGATGACGTAGATGGATTCTAGTGTCCCTAGGAATAGACATTTATCAGATGACGTATAGATGGATTCTAGTGCCCGTAGGAATAGACATTTATGAGATGACGTAGATGGATTCTAGTGCCCGTAGGAATAGACATTTATCAGATGACGTAGATGGATTCTAGTGCCCGTAGGAATAGACATTTATCAGATGACGTAGATGGATTCTAGTGCCCGTAGGAATAGACATTTATGAGATGACGTAGATGGATTCTAGTGCCCGTAGGAATAGACATTTATCAGATGACGTAGATTGGTTCTAGTGCACCTAGGAACATACATTTATCAGATGACGTAGATTGGTTCTAGTGCACCTCGGAACATACATTTATCAGATGACGTAGATTGGTTCTAGTGCACCTATCAACACCGCAGCGCACCAGCCAAGTCTTCGGGAGAAAAACATCTCACTCAAAAATCACATATTGGTCAAATTGAGAGCATTAGATGTTTCATACAAATATTTTGCACTATTTTACTGATACTCTGTTAGATCAAAAATGACAATTGATAAAAGATTGCGAGTTAAAATAACAATAAATATGACAGACGTTTTATATTTTTGTGAAATATTAGAAAGCAGCTATTTTATTTTAGTTATTTTTCGTGAAACTTTATTACTGATGATATGAATTAATGTATTCTTTTTTATGAGTCATTGTATTATTGTTGTAATGAATTAGTGTATTATTGTTGATATAAAAATGAAAAGTATGTATTTATGTTTGTCCTTTATAGCTGACTAACCCATTCCAAGGCCGTACCCAGACTTTTTTAAGGGGGGTTCGCAAAATGATCGCGAAGGCATGTAATGTTAAGAATAGGCCAACCTCTCATAACGAGCACGTCTCATAACGAGATGTTCGCATAATGAGCAACATTTATATGGAAAAAGTAGCTCCCGTAACGAGCGAAGATTCGCATAATGATGACGCAGAAAGGGAAACTCTCTTTTTCCCGGAAATTCATTAGTGAGCCGGCACTTCCGCCCTGATGTATTATTCTGTGTTAAGCACTCGGTCTGTTAGCGTATTGTTTTCGTGTGTGATCAAAGATTTTACACAATTGGTATTAAGACAGTATTTGTAATTTTTTTATGTGCAAAGTTTAATAAACTGATAAATTATCTTGGAAAAAAAACAAGAAGAAAATCATAAGAGACGTGAAAAAAACAATTATTATAATAAGACGAAAAAAACATTTAAAAGCGAGAACAAGGTTGAGAATCTAGTGCGCAACTACAATCGGCCAACATCAACGATCTGCACTATTCTCAAGAACAATTAAGGAGATGGGTTCTTCAAATGGAGTGTCAAGAATGTCTACGAAACGGTTACATCACATTTTCGTTAAAATTTGAAGCGTCTGCAAAAAGAAATGTCTTTAACAGTTTTCTAGTTAAAAAGCAATAATTATTTGTCATACATTCATATTTTGGTTTAAGTTTTTGCTTAAAATCAAATTGTATACTAGTTGTTTCACTCTTTAACAATTCACACGTAATTGTATTTGAATAAATGTTAATTTTTTTTTGAAAAATTAGTATTTTTTTTCAGCATGGAACGGATTATTGTATTTGACATTGATTTTATGGGGAAAAGTTTTTGTATAACAATTGTTTCGCTGAACGAGAAAGACTCTGGAACGAATTAATCTCGTAATGAGATGTTTGACTTTACCTACAATATATGGTGATGTGACTTCAAATTTGGATGAGTGTTTAATCAATAATTCTGTACCTATGAATTTTTGAGGGCGTTGAACTTCTCGTCTTTTTTGCCTCCTTTACTAAAACAAAAGAACAATAATAAAATATTTTCAGTTTATACAGTGAAAAAAAGTAGGTTTTCATGCAATAAATAGTTAAAACTGTAAATAAAAGCTTCCAAAAGAGTAGGCTATTTTATTTACAAATGCAAGTACTCGATCATTCATTTCTTTTCTTGCTAATAATGAAATCTGCAGGCGCAAGCATTAAAGAATTTGAATTACATACATTATGGTACAGAACTGACAAGGCGGAAGACCACGACGCTATGAGGTTTATTTTAGAACATCTTCGATGTAAACCCTTCTTGGGTTTTTGTTAACAAATATATGTAAAACGGTGTTTTCGTTGATATTGAAAGCGAAGTGATGCATCAATGCAAGCTCGGTAAGTCTTTCCTGCACCATTGAACATCTCATGTAATTGTGCAAACGTCGGAGTACACAGAACCTTTGCTCACACGCGAATGAAGTCGCAGGAATCACACACGCGATTTTCAGTAAGCAATAAATATTTGGATACATCGATTCATTTCAATGTTTTATAGCTTTCGTGCAATTTTTTTTTGGTAGCTTTGACTCTTCCCATTGGCTGAACCTCAATTCCACCCGGTAAACTCTTCGGTCAGCACTTCTGGTGAAGGCAGATCTTGCTCATATAAATCCACATCAACTTTCAGATCTTCGTACATACAATTTCTAACAGCACTTGGCACAAGAGCTAACAGTTGTGAGTATGTCTAGGTTAAGCCAGGGAACCGCATATCTAGCTCAGCAATTATGTGCTCCATAAATGGATTAATTAAGTTAATGTTGCATTGGAATTTCTAAGCACACATTGCTTCGGTATATTTGCTTCTTATCAATTCTGGGCACAGAAGCTTCAGCTCCTACAGACTGCGCCATGATAATGATATGATCATAAGTGTTTTGAAAATAAGAATCTACATTTGTTTTAATATCTCTAAACTCATGCTTGACCTTTTCGAAAAGTGACATAGCCTGAATTATGTCAATCGCTTCTTTCTGAAGTTCGACTGTTATTCCTTCCAGCATAGATAACAGTTTGTACGTTACAACAAACGTCACAATAAATGTGAAGTTACACAAGGAATGAAGAAGTGACGTTGCTCGAGACTTACAGTCCATGTCCCAATCAACATTTGAAGTCAAAAGTGGCTCCAATCCTTGGTCGTTGTGTTTTCATCTTGGCAGTGAAATTATCTCAAGAGTGTGAAAAATGTAAACATAAGATTAATAGAAGTGTTTGTATGCTTCGTGGCGCTCAGCCCATCTTGCTTTGCACAATGATTAAGTGCCTTCCGTTTAAGTTTAGCACTGTCAAAGACTTGTTTGTATGACGTTTTTCAACAAGGCTTCGCGCTTAGGGCTGTTGTTAAAAAAAACATGCAGGTTTCTTTTTAATAAATTTGTAAATCATGTAACGCACATCGGGAAGTCTGCACAAATGCGCGGTCACTAGGTTTAAAGCATGATTGCTGTAGCGTGTGTATACCTCCCAAGGGGCCTCTCCAGTGGCGTAGCTAGAGGGGGGCGGTCCGCCCCGGGCGGCACATATTTAGGGGCGGCATTTGTGAGCATCTGAAAAGTACAACCTATTACGACAACCAACCTTTTTCTTTTGAAAGGGGAAAACCAATTTGAAACAAAAAATATTCTTAATTTCTAGTCTTAATTAACGGATTCCCGCAACATTTGTTTGATTACATAGTGAATAGTGGATGTTATAACTAACGCAAAACCGTTCAAAAATGTAAAATCACTCAAAAAAGGTATCGATTTGTTTGGAAAATTAAGCGGTATACGACCAGATGACGCTTATATAAGAAAACTACACACAAAAAATATCACCGCTGGGCCAAATAATATGCCTATTAATTTCGCCACGATGGTTTTTGCGTGGAATTTCGACATTCGCAGAATGATGCGCAAACAAGTACCTACAATTCATAGTGGTTCAAATATTGTGTTTAACTTGCAAGTAGTAATTTATATTACTGTTTGAGTTTTCAGAAAATTTTTGTAAGGTACGTTATTAAAAATTAAACTTTGTTTTTATTGCATTAAAGTAGCACACATAATTTTTGTTTTTCATTAAAATTCGGTTATTCATTTCAAATGTTACACCTATCCAATTAAGATATTGTGAAAATAATTTGAATTCGTCTATTTTATTGAAAATCATTAAGATTTATGGAAAGAATATGAGAATATATAAATTTCTCAGGCAATAAAAAAACACCACAATAGGCATAAATAATTTCGAAAAAGACATAATTTAAATTTCAAGCGTCTTGGAAAAATTGTCATCTGAAGAAGTAACTAGTAAAACGAGATCAGACGTTGAAACTGTACTCTATTCAATGCAATCTTTTTCTTTTCTATGTTATCTCAAATTATGGGAACGCGTCATATTTTAAATGATGCAAACCCATTGCATGGAACAAATTGAGGTGCTAATTCAGAAAGCTGTTATATCAGCCAAACAATTTGTTAGGAGTTGGAGATATCCACTGAACACCGAGTTAGAATGAGAAAAATATGAGTAGGGCAAATTCAGAAGACGTGGTTCAATCTTTAGAACAAGAAGTACAACGAAAAATGTTTTTGTCCATGGATGGAATTATAAAAGATAATACAAGAACGCTTTGATGAGTTGCAAGTCCTTGGAAGAAAATATTCGTATATAATACCATGTAACCTACTAAATGACGCATTTGAACATCAAATACATTTCTTTATTCACATTGTTAAAGAACAGTTCAATATTGAAAGAAAAAGGATCCAGGTTTTTATGGCTGTACCTACACTACAAGAAGAGGCATTATGTTAGAAAAATGGGGGGGGGAATGGCCCCCTTGATCTATTTACTTATTGAGCAGTAAGATTGGAAAATTCTGTACCCAAACATTGTAATTTTGCTATGAATTTTTCAACAATTGATATCGGTGTGACTAGTTGTGAAAGGAGCTTCTCCAAAGTTAAGTTGATAAAACTTATCTTAGTTCCACAATGAGCGATTTAAGACAACACAATCTTGCAATATTGTCCATAGAACAAGATATTACAAATAATTTAAACTTTTATAGCATTATACACGATTTTTCTATTATGAAAGTTAGAAAGTAAATGTATAAATATGATTACATACTAATGTATACAATTTTTTAGTTTGTAAAAAAATCATTTATTTATTTACATAAAATAAAAGAATAGTAATTGATAATGTTTTTTGGGTGTAAATTTGGGATATGTTTTATCTCATGGGGGGTGGGGGGGGAGACCTGCGACCTCGGTAAATTTCTTGTGGCCTTTAAAAATGTATAGTGTAATTTTATAAATGTGTAATTATAGGTATATCATCTTATGCGGGCTCTTTTATTACCTCTTACATAAATATGGCATGCAATGGTAAACATGTTCCCCACCTTAACTTCGTTTCAATTACAATTATTTATTCATGTTTATTAATTTATAAAAACCACCACATATTCGACTAATTTGCCGTCCATGAATGAAGTCACGCGATTTTGGCAGATTTTACACCTCCTCCGCCCTCGTCACGCAAACTGAGACCTTTCTTAAATATGACGTCATAAAGCTTTGACACCCCCTCCCGCGCCATAAAAGCCATATTTTCTATTTGAAAATAAGCTTGTTTCAAATCAAATTTAGTAAGTTAAGTATATTTTTAGTGCAAGGCTGCACTCTAATATCGTAACACTCGTTTTACGTAAACGTCATTAAATAAAGTGTCAGTAATCAATATTTAAGTGGAAATTGTATTTAAAGTTGCGCGTTTTGACGTGACGACACATTTCTCAAACACACCCCCCCCTCGTCACACATCGTCACAAGGTATGACTCCCCTCCCCACCTCAGGTGCATGACGTCATTTATGGACGGTCCCTAAAAAGGGCGGCACATTGGAGACCGCCCCTGGTGGCAAAAGTTCTAGCTACGCCACTGGGCCTCTCGTAGAATTCGCGCTTGAACTCCTGAGACAGCGCCCGACATAGATGCAGCGCCATCATAGCACTGGCCCCTCATATTCTGCAGTGGGATCCCCAAATCTCTCATTAATGTCAAGATCTATTTGTTACAAAAAAGGGCACACATTCGCAAAAGGGGGGTTCGTTCGAATGTACGACAGTGTACGGCCATGCATTCATCTCACGCCATGAAACTTTTGGAGACATTTGAGTTTGCTCCCGGGATGGTAATAGGATACTTTTTTTTCAAAATTTAGCACTCATGGGGCGCCGGGTGCCCATAATGTGTTTTTTATATGAGCTATATAAAAATTAGTTAAGCGTTAGCTATTGGGTTAATTGGTGGATCTTAATCAAACTTTGTATGTAACAACTTGGTAGCCAATATTGAAATACTATAGGCCACTAATTTCCTAATGCGCCTTTCTTCGAGGTTGGGGGCCCAAAATGTCTTTTTTCATAAACGTTTACGATTTTATTCACCATTCAATGATTAAAGATGCAAAGAAATATAAATAAATATATCCATTATGAAATTGATTGAAATAAACAAGTGTTTGAACTTTATATCTTGCACTAAATGGGCCCTGTGGCCCTTAATGGTTTTTTTTGGGTGCTAATATGAGCTATATGAAAATTAGTTTATGCGTTAGCTACTGAGTAAATAAATGAATCTTAACAAAACTTTGTATACATAAACTTGGTAGCCCATAATATAATAACAAAGAGCATTGAACTTCTAATAGCCTTTTTGGGCCCGGGGACCCGAAATGTCTTTTTTTTCGTATATATTTAAGATATACTGTTACAGAGATCGTTGCAACGCATGACGGGTCTGCTAGTTGTTGATATTAATTAATGTATTATTGTTAATATAAATTAATGTATTATTGTTGATATGATTTAATTTATTATTGTTGATATGAATTAGGGCAGGGGTGTCCAAACTTTTTGCATGGCGGGCCAAATTCCTTGAAATAAAGACCCCCGCGGGCCGGATTAAAATGATATAAAAATGACATAAGTTGAGAAGTTTTTATAGGAAAATTTTAATGTGAAGGGTGACAATGAGATCTTGAATGCAGTAAATAGTTGAGGTCAGGCTCAATGCAACTGGTTTTGATACGTATGATATCACGTAGGTGAGACTCACTTATTCTTATCCTCACACGGTTCTTGTTAAAATTAGTAACTGAAAATGTCTGCTCACACAAGTATGTCGAGCCCAACAAGCTGAGCATTTTCTTAGCAAATGTTCGAATCTCTTTGAATCTCTCTTTATCCAGCTGTCGGTAAAAGTCGTTGAGAGAAAGCTGTTGTTGTCTGCTGCGAATTTCATTATCACTTTGCAACTCAATGAGTTCCAACTGCAGATTGCCTGGAGCATTATCAGGGTCAACAGAGAAAGGTGAAGAAAATAACATGATGTCCTTTTGAATAGTTGCAAAGTCCTGAAAGCGTCTTTGAAATTCATCAGCCAGGGATGTGATATCTGCAACATAACTCTGCATTTGCTCATTGAAGCTTCTTTCTGAAAAACGTGTCATGATTTCCTGTAGTGGGGGGAAATGTGTGGTATCAGGCTGCATTTGAAACAGTTCCCTTTGAAAAAGTTGCAGCTTGTTCCCAAAGGCCTTGATATGTGAATATAATTGGCTTGCCACTGCATTTTTACCTTGAATATTTGTGTTAATTACATTTAGATGTCTTGTCATATCAACTAAAAATGCTAAATCTGCCAGTCAAGCAGTATCAGATCATTCTGGCATTGGTTGTCCCTTTGCCCTTATCTTCCATGAATTGCCCAATTTCTTTTTTAAGTGCATAGAATCGCTGAAGTGCTGTTCCCTGACTGAGCTTCCTTACATCATTGGGATACACATCTCCGTATTCTCCCTGGATGTCAAGAAGAAACTGCTGAAACTGGCGGTGAAACAGGGCTTTAGAGCGAATAGAGTTTATAGCTTTTATTACTGGCTTAATGACATGATCGCATCTAAGAGGTTTTGCACAAAGAACATGTTGGTGAATGATACAGTGAAGTTTAATAGCTTTGCCACCCTCCTCACTGACTTTGTTACAGAATTTCCTTTTTTTTACTTGCCTTCTCCATTCTAAAATAGGAATTAAAATGTCTAAATAACATCAACGTCACTTTCAATACAACACAAATACATACACATAATAGATAAGTAGATTTGTTAAATTTTCAGACTGAATTTAATAATGAAATGTTAACATTTACTAGCAACATACGCGAATTGGAGTATGATTAAACATTTATTTTTATTTTTAAAATTATAATTTTCTATAACTTTGTTGTTTTTTCTCGATTGTGGCAGTTTCGTTATTTACAAAATTTATAGATCTTAAAATTAAAAAAAAATAGATAAGGACTGAATTAGTGGTCTTATAATTATTTTTTTTTAATTGTATGACTGTGGAGATTAAATAAGACAATGCTATCACAACTTTAAATCGATTTTCAAGACTTCAGAAATAATTAAATATTTTGTTAATTAATTCATTCAAATTCAATCACTAAAATAATAGACGCAATTTAATAATCTTCAGTGTGCAAGAGCATCTGTAATATATGAATAGAAATAATTAAATTTAATAAATAATTGCAGCTTTATGGAAGAAAGATGTTCATTTTATACTATGTACCTTAAAATAAACAAAATGTGTTGAATATGACAAAAGCCGAAAATTTTGTATCAAAAATTGTGATACAAAAAAAACTATTAAAAATTTTTAAGTTCATCGAGGCATTATTCGTTTCCACTTCAGAGTCGACGATAAAAAAATGATGTCATCGACTTTTACGCTAGGCCGTCAAGGTTTTAGTACAATTAACGTCATCGGGTTTTAAAACAACAGATTTCCACGTTGTTTAAAAAAAATAATAATCAGATTTTCGCCATCATTTGACATACTCGAAACAGTTCAAAATTTCTACTTTTCTAATAAATATACTATCTTTACAGAAATAATACGTCAGTTATTTAATAATTTCAGATGAAGCCGCCGGCCCGTTAAAATGGCTTCGCGGGCCGGTTTTGTCCCGCGGGCCGGACTTTGGACATCCCTGAATTAGGGTATTACTTTTTTATGAATTAATGGCAAGAGATTATGTTATAATATTCCGACTCATATCTTTTATCTGGCATATGGGCATTGTCAAGGTCATACACTTGGATCTTTGAAAGAAGTGCAGTGAGCGGCCTTGACACCAGTGGAGTTAGCGGCCTTGACTTGTCAAATATACAAACGTGTTTGACGATTATCTCCGCTGTATGTTTAGACCCGGAGTGTTTAGCAAAGGAGTTAAGTTGTAAATTCGTCAAAGTGCCATTAAAATAAGTACGAATATTTGATTTGAAGTTAGGAGATGTGCCTAGATATTGGCAGTCTTTTAAGAGATAGATGACATCTAGAAAAAGAATGGTATTCCTACAATCAGACAACATTTCAAAGACGCTTCATTCAAATAAAATATCTTTCAAAAAGAAAACATTTAACGTTTTAGGTATGACTTACAAATAATGAAATAGTTTCATCAATAAATTCCTGCACACATTGTTTTAATCGCTTGAAGAAACGCTTTAAATGTAAGCATACATTTTAAATAATTTAGTACGCCACATTGCAGTGTCAAGATTAAGTAACAAATCAATTTTTAGTTAGTTGAAAGATAGCAAGAAACCCGTTTTGAGAGTGTTGGTTGGTGTTTTAAGTAAAACATCATGTGTACTAGTTGTAGGGTGTCGTCAATGTACACCAGGAAAGGGAAACACAACACAACATCTGAGGGTGTCGTCAATGTAGGACAGGAAAGTAAAACACAACACAGCATCTGAAGGGCGTCAGGCGCTTTTTATATTGAAGAGTCTTTGTTTTGCTTCGTTTTGTTTCCTTTTGTTTTGTTTTGTTTTTTATTTTTATTTTATTATTGAAAAAAGAAGCTGACTATCAAGACTTTCTGTTACTTATAAGTCTGTAGATTATGTTATGTGAATTAATTGAGAGGATTAAAGGTAAGTAAATTTGATAATTTAAAAACAAAACAAATAATTTTAACTACTTTTTATTTTTGTTTTATTTTGCTGCCTTTATAGGAAGTTTTTTATATAGAATTTTAATTCAAACTGCATTATTATTCAAATTAATCCACTAATTAATCTTATTTATCACGAAAATAAGTTCATATATATTAAAGTAATTCTAACATAAATTTGCCACTCAGGCCGCACTTCTAGGTGTGGCAGGCTGCAAGTAGTTTTGATACCACATGTTGGCTTGCATGGGGAGTTAGAATCAGGGCAAATCACCGCTAAATGGTGGAGGAATCCACTTCGTATATAGGCGTTGTAAGCAGAAAAGCTGTGACTTTTCCCTCCTTAGTGGCACCATAAATAACCCAGGGTCGAAATATCGATTTTACATCAGCAGGAGTGCCTCAGAGGGCCAGAAGTAACCTCTTGACGTCAACAAGGTCAGACCTAGGGTTAGACAATATAGAAATGATCACATTGTCTGTATCACACTGGCCTACAGATGTATGGACCAGTCTTCTGAAGCGGCTGCATTTTGCGGCTGCATTGATGTGGCTGTCTGAGCTCTTTAGAGATAATGAGGTACATTTGGCTGCGTCAGCTGTAGACAATAAATGAGATGTGTCAGCTGTAGACAATAAATGAGATGTGTCAGCTGTAGACAATAAATGAGATGTGTCAGCTGTAGACAATAAATGAGATGTGTCAGCTGTAGACAATAAATGAGATGTGTCAGCTGTAGACAATAAATGAGATGTGTCAGCTGTAGACAATAAATGAGATGTGTCAGCTGTAGACAATAAATGAGATGTGTCAGCTGTAGACAATAAATGAGATGTGTCAGCTGTAGACAATAAATGAGATGTGTCAGCTGTAGACAATAAATGAGATGTGTCAGCTGTAGACAATAAATGAGATGTGTCAGCTGTAGACAATAAATGAGATGTGTCAGCTGTAGACAATAAATGAGATGTGTCAGCTGTAGACAATAAATGAGATGTGTCAGCTGTAGACAATAAATGAGATGTGTCAGCTGTAGACAATAAATGAGATGTGTCAGCTGTAGACAATAAATGAGATGTGTCAGCTGTAGACAATAAATGAGATGTGTCAGCTGTAGACAATAAATGAGATGTGTCAGCTGTAGACAATAAATGAGATGTGTCAGCTGTAGACAATAAATGAGATGTGTCAGCTGTAGACAATAAATGAGATGTGTCAGCTGTAGACAATAAATGAGATGTGTCAGCTGTAGACAATAAATGAGATGTGTCAGCTGTAGACAATAAATGAGATGTGTCAGCTGTAGACAATAAATGAGATGTGTCAGCTGTAGACAATAAATGAGATGTGTCAGCTGTAGACAATAAATGAGATGTGTCAGCTGTAGACAATAAATGAGATGTGTCAGCTGTAGACAATAAATGAGATGTGTCAGCTGTAGACAATAAATGAGATGTGTCAGCTGTAGACAATAAATGAGATGTGTCAGCTGTAGACAATAAATGAGATGTGTCAGCTGTAGACAATAAATGAGATGTGTCAGCTGTAGACAATAAATGAGATGTGTCAGCTGTAGACAATAAATGAGATGTGTCAGCTGTAGACAATAAATGAGATGTGTCAGCTGTAGACAATAAATGAGATGTGTCAGCTGTAGACAATAAATGAGATGTGTCAGCTGTAGACAATAAATGAGATGTGTCAGCTGTAGACAATAAATGAGATGTGTCAGCTGTAGACAATAAATGAGATGTGTCAGCTGTAGACAATAAATGAGATGTGTCAGCTGTAGACAATAAATGAGATGTGTCAGCTGTAGACAATAAATGAGATGTGTCAGCTGTAGACAATAAATGAGATGTGTCAGCTGTAGACAATAAATGAGATGTGTCAGCTGTAGACAATAAATGAGATGTGTCAGCTGTAGACAATAAATGAGATGTGTCAGCTGTAGACAATAAATGAGATGTGTCAGCTGTAGACAATAAATGAGATGTGTCAGCTGTAGACAATAAATGAGATGTGTCAGCTGTAGACAATAAATGAGATGTGTCAGCTGTAGACAATAAATGAGATGTGTCAGCTGTAGACAATAAATGAGATGTGTCAGCTGTAGACAATAAATGAGATGTGTCAGCTGTAGACAATAAATGAGATGTGTCAGCTGTAGACAATAAATGAGATGTGTCAGCTGTAGACAATAAATGAGATGTGTCAGCTGTAGACAATAAATGAGATGTGTCAGCTGTAGACAATAAATGAGATGTGTCAGCTGTAGACAATAAATGAGATGTGTCAGCTGTAGACAATAAATGAGATGTGTCAGCTGTAGACAATAAATGAGATGTGTCAGCTGTAGACAATAAATGAGATGTGTCAGCTGTAGACAATAAATGAGATGTGTCAGCTGTAGACAATAAATGAGATGTGTCAGCTGTAGACAATAAATGAGATGTGTCAGCTGTAGACAATAAATGAGATGTGTCAGCTGTAGACAATAAATGAGATGTGTCAGCTGTAGACAATAAATGAGATGTGTCAGCTGTAGACAATAAATGAGATGTGTCAGCTGTAGACAATAAATGAGATGTGTCAGCTGTAGACAATAAATGAGATGTGTCAGCTGTAGACAATAAATGAGATGTGTCAGCTGTAGACAATAAATGAGATGTGTCAGCTGTAGACAATAAATGAGATGTGTCAGCTGTAGACAATAAATGAGATGTGTCAGCTGTAGACAATAAATGAGATGTGTCAGCTGTAGACAATAAATGAGATGTGTCAGCTGTAGACAATAAATGAGATGTGTCAGCTGTAGACAATAAATGAGATGTGTCAGCTGTAGACAATAAATGAGATGTGTCAGCTGTAGACAATAAATGAGATGTGTCAGCTGTAGACAATAAATGAGATGTGTCAGCTGTAGACAATAAATGAGATGTGTCAGCTGTAGACAATAAATGAGATGTGTCAGCTGTAGACAATAAATGAGATGTGTCAGCTGTAGACAATAAATGAGATGTGTCAGCTGTAGACAATAAATGAGATGTGTCAGCTGTAGACAATAAATGAGATGTGTCAGCTGTAGACAATAAATGAGATGTGTCAGCTGTAGACAATAAATGAGATGTGTCAGCTGTAGACAATAAATGAGATGTGTCAGCTGTAGACAATAAATGAGATGTGTCAGCTGTAGACAATAAATGAGATGTGTCAGCTGTAGACAATAAATGAGATGTGTCAGCTGTAGACAATAAATGAGATGTGTCAGCTGTAGACAATAAATGAGATGTGTCAGCTGTAGACAATAAATGAGATGTGTCAGCTGTAGACAATAAATGAGATGTGTCAGCTGTAGACAATAAATGAGATGTGTCAGCTGTAGACAATAAATGAGATGTGTCAGCTGTAGACAATAAATGAGATGTGTCAGCTGTAGACAATAAATGAGATGTGTCAGCTGTAGACAATAAATGAGATGTGTCAGCTGTAGACAATAAATAAGATTTGTCAGCTGTAGACAATAAATGAGATGTGTCAGCTGTAGACAATAAATGAGATGTGTCAGCTGTAGACAATAAATGAGATGTGTCAGCTGTAGACAATAAATGAGATGTGTCAGCTGTAGACAATAAATGAGATGTGTCAGTTGTGGAGGATGAATGAAATGTTGTCAAGAATAAATGGGATGTTTAAGTTGAACAAGTCTGTAATGTACACTAAGTTATAGGAGAAAGAAGATGAATGTTGTAATTAATTATTGATATGTATGTAATATAGAAGATTGCAATAATTAAAAGGATGTTTTGATTTCAAATTAACATCTTGAGAATATTTGAAAAATTCCTGAAGCAAAATTTCAACAACAAAAATCCAATTTGAATCTGTTTACTAGAAAGGGATTTGTTCCAGTTGATGCAAAGGAAAATACCCACAAAAGACAAATGGTCTTAAACCTATAAATATTAACAAAAAGCGTTTGGTCAAAGGGAGTCGATTAACCACAATGTGGTAAATTACGAGATAAAATATGTAAGGTTAGTAATGCTTCAAAAGACATACGTTTTATTATAAATAAAACCTGCTACTATTCTATCGACATAACAGTTACCAGAAGAACACTTCTTCATTCTGCGACATTTGAGCCAATATCAACTGTCTTACCGAATTGCAAGTAAAAAGATCTTTTTAAAACAAAACACTTTTTTAAATTAACTTTTTTTAAATGGATTTCATTTTTTAAATGACTCAAAGGGAATAAATCGAGGAATTTTCAAGATAATTTTCATAATTAATCCTCGAATTGCAAAATAAAACCTTTTTCTTTTTAACAAAAATTCATTGGCAAAGAGTTTCATTATCTAGTGGGGAGTCAAATAAATCCGAGATTTCCAATATGGAAAAGTTATTTTAGAATGTGCCTTACTTTTGCCCTGACTTGGTCTACTTACCTCCCCTGACTTAGCAACTGCTTGTCCTAATCGTGTGCAAAACTAAACTCTATGCACAACTTTACAGGCGTCTGTGTATACGCACAAAATAAAGTTCTCTATTCACAGCTATAACCCACAAAATACTTGTACAATAACAATCAGCAAACAATTTCTTAGATGAACAAATTAAATGACTTTGCCGGGCTTCTAAAACTTTCCTATTTTCCAATATGCTTGCTGATAGCTTAACACTATTGTCAAGAAATGCCCACATTATCTAGTGAGCTGGAGACAATGAAAACGTATTTCAAAATGGTTCCTGAAGGTCTGGTGTTTTTAGATAAAGAAGACTGTCCCATTGCTTCGTTGAACCCTCTTACCACACCCAACCCGCAGTGTAAGGACATTGTCCTAAGTCCTATCATATCTTCTTATTTATCATGGCCAGGATTCATTTGGACTCTAATTTTAAATCCATTAGCAGCATGGGCGATGTCCTTCACCTTCGCCTGCCATCACCTTGAACTTCAAAAAAAAGCGAGGCAACAGTGGAGCAAACAACCTTTCTTGGCATCCTATGGGGTAATAAACAAAACGGACAGCTCATTTTCTCAATGATCTCACATTTCACCGAACTTTTTGACCTATTAAGTACATATTTCCAGAAAATATCATTTCTGCAAAATAAATAGTTCGTCTGACATTTTACAGCACTCACGCCTACAACATGAACTAGGAGAAAATAAAATTCTGGGTTTGGCGAGTAACTTCATTTATTTTACTAGCTAATTTACCCGGTGATCTTGGTTCGCATTCTTATAGTAATTATCTAATTCCTCTGTACACGTAGATTTAGGGCATCATTAAAAAAAAGCTGCCGAAAGTATTGAAACAACATTTGTTAAAATTTCGTATTTAGAAAAGCAATTTTATAAATATTTTTTTTCTTGTAATAATATTTGAATTTATCACTCTGGTCGTTTCATTAGAAATTTAAACTTGGTCATCCATTAAACCATTGAACTATCAAAAATTTCCTTTAAAATTATATTTTGCTTAACCATGAAAGTAATTTCCACTCCATAAAGCAACACTGACTTAAAGAGGCCTATATACCGGTAGTTATTTCTGACAAAAGGGGACTGTATAAAATATTCAATAGAAACATTCAAGTTAATTTTTGCATTGTACACATAACAATTCGATTAATTTGCCAAAGGTTTAGCATTTATCAAAATTTTAATTTTTGGCTTTGTGGCTAAAATATTTATCTTATATTCACTGCGGTAACTAGGGTCAGCTCACAAGCAATTTCTGTTTAAAAAGAGTTTAGAGTTAGGTTAAGAGGCAATTGCATTTTTTTCTTTTGGACAAACACCAGAAATATAAAGTTTTATTTAAAATAGATTTTCCAAATAATCATAGGGCTGAAAGATACAGGTGTCCTTGGGTTACGCCGGTCCCGACTTACACTGTTTCTTGGTTACGAATGCCCCACCCCCCTCAATACAAATATAAAAATAATAATATTACGCGTCATTCCTTTTTACGCGGCTCAGCGTCGTTACATTTGTTATAGCACTGTAGTTACATTATACTTTACAGTATATTGCACTGTAGTTACAGTATACTTTATAGTATATAGAACAGTAGGTACAGTATACTTTACAGTATATAGAACTGTAGGTACCGTATACTTTAAGCATTTCTGGCTAGTCAGAAGCATGCTCTAGCCGAGAAGTTTACGAGCTATTTTTGGGGTGCACATCTGGCACACTTAGCTCATACTTTTGAGCATTTCAATGTATTGTACAATTACAAAGAATATCATGGGAAAATAACAGTATAATGTCAGCCAGCGAAAAGATTCCAGCATTTGGATTAAAGATCTCATATTGGAGAAAAAAAAAGAAAACAATGAAACGAGTTAGCGGTATTTTTAAAGTTGGCCTTGTACTTGGAAGATTGTGGGAAAATAACTTGTGACGTCATCAAGGATAAAGTTATCAGTCATCTTACCAAGCTCAAAGAGCGATTCACTGTAGGCCTACTATTGACTGTAGGCCTACTATTGACTGTATGCCTACTATTGACTGTAGGCCTACTATTCACTGTAGGCCTACTATTGACTGTAGGCCTACTATTGACTGTATGCCTACTATTGACTGTAGGCCTACTATTCACTGTAAGCCTACTATTCACTGTAGACCTACTATTGACTGTAGGCCTACTATATTCACTGTAGGCCTACTATTGACTGTAGGCCTACTATTGACTGTAGGCCTACTATTGACTGTAGACCTACTATTGACTGTAGGCCTACTATTGACTGTAGGCCTACTATATTCACTGTAGGCCTACTATTGACTGTAGGCCTACTATTCACTGTAGGCCTACTATTGACTGTAGGCCTACTATTGACTGTAAGCCTACTATTCACTGTAGGCCTACTATTGACTGTAGGCCTACTATTCACTGTAGGCCTACTATTCACTGTAGGCCTACTATTCACTGTAGACCTACTATTCACTGTAGGCCTACTATTCACTGTAGATTGTAGATCCCTTACGATGTGATATTGCGGGTGTACCATATGAACCTCAAGGGTTGGCAGAGACACAATTCTTGAACTTCAAGCCAATAATGAGGCTCGTATTGAATTTGCAAACAAAGAAGATATGACACATGTTTGGATGTCACGTGATGCATAGGCTTTCAACATTGAACTTGAGGAGGCCATCAAAACGTTTTTGCCTTTTGCAACAACTTTCTTATCCCAACAAGGATTTACTACCCTACTGAAAATAAAATCTGCGAAATCGTTTGGACCCTGAAGATAATATCGAACTTGCCCTGACATCCAAGGTCTCCAATTTCGATGTAATTCTTTAAATAACTTTTTGTTTATCCGACTTTATGACAATATGTCTGATCTATCATTATAATAGCATGATTGGTGAGCATGATTGGTGAGCATGATTGGTGAGCATGATTGGTGAGCATGATTGGTGAGCATGATTGGTGACGCTAGGCTTATAATCGTTATAACCATTATATTCGACTCTAAACTTAAAAATTGTATTAAATTAATTTCTCTTGAAATATTATTCTCCGCGTGGTTTTGAGTTAAAATATCAACGCATAATCCTTTTCAATTTCATTTTGAGACACTTTTCAGACTTCTAAAACTCTCTGGAGTCATTCATTATTGGGGAAAGGGGGGGGGAGAGGTTACAACTCTCCCCCAAACCCCGAGTCGTGTGGGCGGGGCCTCGCGCCTTCGGGGGTAACGTCAAAATAAACTTTTATATTTTGGGGTAATGGGCAAAAAAGTTCGCCGACCCCTGTTCTAGTCGCCCTCATTGCGTTTAATCTAAGTTATCTAACGTGTATCTAATTATAGAATAATAAAATTTTACGTGTAATAAATTGCGAGGAGGGGCTAAAATTCTTAAAATAGCTCTAGGCTGTCATGTGCTGGCAGAGTCCATTGTTTTGTGGGGTGCTGCAATCACTTCACTGTGATTATCTTAAGACAAAATTCATTAATTGAGCCCATATCAAGACATCGGACTTTGGTCAGTAAGGACATTACTTCTATCAGACCATTTCACTTAACGACACACGGTTTGGGGGACTTCTTTTCTCCCCCCCCCCACCCCCAGTGCTGGGTTATCTTTAGTGATCGCACACAGATGTAATCAGTTCATGATCCAAACATGCACAGGGTGTTTCCACTCAGTAACTATACTCTTAAGTTGTATCTATCCGTTTTAGCCGAATGTTAGGGAGCCAATCAAAGTAAGTGGTTCACTGATACGCGACTCTTGTTGTTGTTACTCTATAGGACGTGTCATCTGCCGTCTTCACTACTTGCCTTTATCACGTCGGACAAAATAGCGCTGACCTGCAGTCTCAATAAGTCTAGATGCAATCTTCTCTACAATGATGAACATGATGTTGACTGTTCCCATGGTAATATCAGGGGAGGGAAGTGGCACTAATTCATTGGATGATTTATTCTTGGGATTTGACTGCTCAAGATTCATTCAATAATAGATTACTACATAAAGAATTAAACGGAGAATAGCAGTAAACAATAAAATGGCTAACTGTCCTCGTTCAGTTAGGGCAGATTTCTTTCAGACTCGTGACTCACAAATATTTGAGAACCGCTATTTTCCAGTAGATTGTTTACTTCCCCTGCTGTTTGGGGGTCAAGAGTTTTGCTACATGTACTTCCAATTTTAAAGAAAGAGAGATTAAGATTATTTCTAATATCAGTTCCACCGAATCTGACCAAGAAATTTCCCACATGACTTAAGACAAATATTTGTTTCTGACGCTGGAGAAGTACTTTCACTCAGGACGTGGGGAGTACGGTGATAAAAGGGCTGGGAAATGTTGACATATCTATGATTACTATGAAGTGTTAGATTAAAATTGTAAATTAGAGCAAAAATACTTTTAGAAAATTATATTGAGATAAATCATAACTGTATGTACTTTTACAGCCGAATGTGTCAATAAACCTTTTAAATGTAGAGCAAACAGATTTTAAGCTTATTTTGTCTAATTCGTTAGATCTTATCGGAAATTAAAAAAAAACAATATGTCTTCTTTTAAACAAAAATGAAAAAGATTTTTACAGAAATTTCAACTGATTTTTTTGTGTTATTTGGACCTGTTATTTAACATCGTTCAGATTGACATGTTTCAGGTTCGTTTACCTGACCTTTGACCCCGTGAACTGTATGGCCCCCGGGGGGGGGCGCTTGTTCCTCTGCAATTATTGTGCTGTCTGTTTACGAATTCAAACGTGGCAGGCTGTTAGGATTTATTTCTGTCTCACTTGATAAGAAAGGCTGATGAAAGAATGAATGCTTCCTTATATAGTCCTAACGCTGTCCATGCTGATCTAACATGCTCATTATGGCCAACGAGAACCACTGGGACATCTACACGCATTTCATTATTACAATCGTGTAAATACTGTCCATTTTGTAGGTCACTTGAATTTTTTTTTCATATTTTTTATTATTTAAAAAAAAATTATTATATACATCTATATATTTTTTTTTAATTTGCACACAAGAAAATTGTTTTTCCTTTTTTGCACACTTACAATCGTCTAGTCATTGTAATTGTGTAAATAAATTATCTCTTATATTCTCTATATTATATGTAATATATTTGTTAAAAGTTTAAATTGTGGATAGCTCATATCGTCCTTGAAATGTAACCACAGTGAAGACATGGTCTAAAAAGTTAAAGCAAAAGTATTTCACATGACTTTAAATCCCAAGAGGATACATGGGGGGGGGTGAAATGGGGCGAAATGGGGCGTTTTCGTTTTCAATCTGGTACACAAGTGGGTAACTGAAGACATGGCGTTAAAAGGCCAATAACGAAAGACATTGTCTTAACAATTGAATTTGGAATGTTTTCGAGAAAAATTATAATTTTCAAATCCCAAAATATTTATGAATCTCAGAAGTTATTCCGAATTTAAATATAAGGAATTCATCTCCATATCTTCACACAAAAATAACTAATGATAAAAATCGATTTTTCTATTATCATCATTGGCAATCCGAACCCAGAATTTAGCCATTCGCCCTTTTTTTATTTCAGTGTGTGAAGGGACATAACCATCAACATCTCGTCCACATTAATCGGAGTAATCTTCTTGGCAACAGTTTTTATGACGTTTTTAACTGGATGGAATAGATACTGTCATTTGGCTAAATGCTGCGTGGCATCCACGTCATCGAATCAAATCACTAATTGTGGTCTGGGAATGTAAGGGCATGGCAAGGTTCCGATCATCTACGAGAGATTCCTAGAGAAATTAAAACGAAAAAATTCAGATGTGAAGAACTGTTTGCCTCTAAGTTAAGAATTGTGTTTTAAATATGAATGTGAGTCAACGCCCAAATGTCATTTTTCTTTTCGAGAAGAAAGATTTGTAAAAATTGTCTGTTCGTTTATGGATACATTATGTTGTTGTTGTTTTAATTTGTTTGTGCCTAGATTTTGAATTGTTGGGTTTCTGAGGAGGTTTTAGAATTTGTTTTGTTTATGAATAGGTTTTTAAATATTTGGTTTATGATTAGGTTTTAAAATGTTTGGTTTGGTGAGTGTTGTGTGAGTGGAATACAAACCAGGATGTTAACATATGACGTGTAGCCGGAATACAAACTAGGATGTTAACATATGACGTGTAGCCGGAATACAAACTAGGATGTTAACATATGACGTGTAGCCGGAATACAAACCAGGGTGTTAACATATGACGTGTAGCCGGAATACAAACTAGGATGTTAACATATGACGTGTAGCCGGAATACAAACTAGGATGTTAACATATGACGTGTAGCCGGAATACAAACCAGGGTGTTAACATATGACGTGTAGCCGGAATACAAACTAGGATGTTAACATATGACGTGTAGCCGGAATACAAACCAGGGTGTTAACATATGACGTGTAGCCGGAATACAAACTAGGATGTTAACATATGACGTGTAGCCGGAATACAAACCAGGGTGTTAACATATGACGTGTAGCCGGATTCATCAACAGTTTAGTTGTGTACAGATCTATGACATTGTCATTGACACAAGCGTCTCAAAATATTAGCCCTAGACGTTCCGAGTGAATTGTCTTGTGTATTTCGTTCAAACAATTACATTTGATCCAGTCAACACCAAATTTAACAATTACATTTGATCCAGTCAACACCAAATTTAACAATTACATTTGATCCAGTCAACACCAAATTTAACAATTACATTTGATCCAGTCAACACCAAATTTAACAATTACATTTGATCCAGTCAACACCAAATTTAACAATTACATTTGATCCAGTCAACACCAAATTTAACAATTACATTTGATCCAGTCAACACCAAATTTAACAATTACATTTGATCCAGTCAACACCAAATTTAACAATTACATTTGATCCAGTCAACACCAAATTTAACAATTACATTTGATCCAGTCAACACCAAATTTAACAATTACATTTGATCCAGTCAACACCAAATTTAACAATTACATTTGATCCAGTCAACACCAAATTTAACAATTACATTTGATCCAGTCAACACCAAATTTAACAATTACATTTGATCCAGTCAACACCAAATTTAACAATTACATTTGATACAGTCAACACCAAATGTAACGATTACATTTGATACATTCAACACCAATTGTTTCCCTTCCTTTCCTTGAAGGGTTGTTGGTGGTTTGGTTTGTGTGCGCTTATTTGGCGGTGGTCAATAGATTTCGTGTTTACTATTCAACTTGACCTAACCATATGGCAGTATTGTTCAGCCAACATGTTGTCTCTCAATGTTTAAGCAACTGTTTATTCTCCTGCGACACTTCCTCTTTACCACAAATGTCTAATTAAGATTCCTTTTAATTGTCTTATGTCAAGCTCTGTTGTTCGTCCGTCATAGTCGAAGATGACCACTCTCATCATACTAGTTCATTGCTTAGACCGCCACGTGTGTCCTCTGGTGGCTTATTTGCCCTATTCTTGCACGAATATTTGCTTCCGCATTTTGGACAAGAGATGGATGGGATCCCTTCAGGAGGGTTTTGTATAAGGTGGAGGGGGGAGGTAAAAATGGTCCAAAATGACATGACGTACTTTAGAACCTGAAGGAAGTTTCAAAAATTAAACCTTATTAAATCCCTTATATTAACTTCACCGGCGTCTCTCTCTGTCTTGGGCGGGCGGAAAAACAGAAGTCAAAAATGACCCACTTTCCATGATCCGATCAAACTGACATTTGGCACACGGACCCGTCTAACCTAACAATGCATCGTATCAAAATTTCAGATCGATCGATCGTACCGTAATTAAATTAATGCATTTTTAGTTTATCCATATATGAGGTATGTAATTTAAATTCACTGTTTGTTATTGTTTTTTTCCCACGTGAAATTTTGAGCTGACGCATTGAGGCGACCCAACGAAGCGACGGGCGCTTTTGTTTACATTTTACGTGTCACTATGAGCTCGGTCAAGGGAATCGGTGACCAGACTTTTCCCCTCTCCCCCCCACCCACCCCTCCCCCCCCCTCCACTAGGGTTATGATGCAAAGTTGAGTTAAGACAGATTCAGTCTGTAAATGTTTGAAAATAATCAATACTGTTAGTTATGTCTCATATATAAGGGATTTATAGTCAAAAACTTTGTTTTTACGGGTTTGTTTTTTTTTCTTCTGAAGACATCTGCCAAAATGTCTACATCTGTATTTGACTTTTTCTAAAGCTTTTTTTCACGCAAATTGTGTACCCTTTGTATTATATTTTATCAAGGGAAAATGTTTAATATTCTTTAAAAGTTTTCATTGTCTCGGCTTTAAATACAATGAGATTTAATTTTACACATTACAAATGTTTTCTAGCTTTTTTTGGAATTACGTAAAAAACAAAACAACAAGCTATTCAACTTTGCTTTGGAAAGTAGCATTTGTTTTTGAGATCTTGTGAAGGCGCACTAGTGTGTGTGTGTGTGGGGTGGCAATTGTAAGGGGGGTCTTCTGGGGGGCGGGGAGGTTCGCAGTCTTTAAAGACGAGTGGACTAGACACCATGAGTTAACCTGGACTAGACACCATGAGTTAACCTGGACTAGACACCATGAGTTGACCGCATCAACCATAGAGCAATTCATATCAACAGAGGGGCAATATCAACCATTAGGTAACATCAACAATGAGGTAATATCAACAATGAGATAATATCAGCAATGAGGTAATATCAACAATCAAGTTATATCAACAATGAGGTAATATCAACAATGAGGTAATGTCAACAATGAGGTAATATTAACAATGAGGTTATATCAACAATAAGGTAATATCAACAATTAGTTAATATCAACAATGAGGTAAAAATCAACAATTAGGTAATATCAACAATTAGGTAATATCAACAATCAATTTATATCAACAATGAGGTAATGTCAACAATGAGGTAATATCAACAATCAAGTTATATCAACAATGAGGTAATATCAGCAATGAGGTAATATCAACAATTAGGTAATATCAACAATCAAGTTATATCAACAATGAGGTAATGTCAACAATGAGGTAATATCAACAATCAAGTTATATCAACAATAGGGCTGTCAATATTGTTGAAAAATGCTGCCCGGGTACCCATCCAAATTTCGAACGGGTACCCGGGTTACCCGATCCAGACATTGCATAATTTTCCCCGTCATGACCGCTATACAATGCTACCTAGCCACCTTCCATGCACCTCATTTCACACAATAGCTACACTGCCGACGTCTTAGGGGCCGTACATAAATGACATCAAGCGATTTTAGCCGATTTTTAACCCCTCCCCCCCCCCGTCACAGGTTGTCACAAAAACTTAGAGCTCCCTCCAATATGACTTCACAAAGCTTTGCGCCCCCCCCCCATAAAAGCCGTACTTCCTTTTTGAAAATGAGCATGTGTCAAATAACTTTATTGTCATTTAATTTTGTATTTAATGTGAAGTTGAACTCTAAAAATCGCTACACGCTTAAATCCATGTAAAATGTCATTAAATAAATTGTAAGCAATCAAATATTTCAGTGGAACTTTTATTTAAAGTTGCGCGTTTTGATGTGATGTCACATTTATTCTTAAACACATCCCTCCCCTCGTCACAAATGTGTGACCTCCTCCTCCCCAAGGTGCGTGACGTCATTTATGGACGGGCCCTTATACATCTTACACTGTTAGTAACTAATTTATTGATTTTAAAAACGGACAAATTTTGGTGTATTATTAAAATCAGTTTTTTGGCAAGGCACACGCTGTAATCGACTCTCCAAACACAATCGAATGGAGGGAGGAGGAGGGGGGTAGTTAAACAACATCGACAATCGTAAACTCAATGTCGGCGTATTTCAAACATCAAAGTTAATTTCAAAGCAGGGGTGTTTTTATTAACAAAATCAACACGGTCTCTTTCATCTCTATGCCGACGTCTTACCCATCTTACACTGTTAGTAACTATTTCATTTATTAACCTTAAAAACTGAAACCTCGTACGCATTATTAACATCAGTTTTTCTAGGTCAACACGTGTTAACGAACACAAGAAATACAAGCGAGAGGAAAGGGTGCGGTTATAGTGTAGGAGTGGATGGGGGAGATAATTGGTATCAATCAGTAGCCCAATGTCGGCATATTTCAAACCAATGTTAGTGTCGAGCAGGGGTGTTTTTTTATTAACAACAAACACGACCTCTTTCATCTCTATACAGTCCATCCTTCTTTTCGGCAGAGGAGTTTTGTTTTCTTTATATGATTCATTCAAAGAACCAAAATCTTCTTGTGTTTGCGATTTCTGTTTCATTTTCAGATAAATAAGATGTATTAAAATACATTGTGGTTTGTCGATACCGTATTGCCGTATTGTATTTCCCGTTGACAGATAATTATCCTTAGATGCATGCGAGCCGAAGTTTGGTTAATATAGACATTGAAGCCACATTTTCACGGGTACCCGGGCGGAATTTTACTACCCGGGTAATCTCACGGCAACGGGTACCCGGGTCCCCGTTGACAGGCCTAATCAACAATGAGGTAATATCAGCAATGAGGTAATATCAACAATCAAGTTATATCAACAATGAGGTAATATCAGCAATGAGGTAATATCAACAATCAAGTTATATCAACAATGAGGTAATATCAGCGATGAGGTAATGTCAACAATGAGGTAATATTAACAATGAGGTAATATCAACAATTAGGTAATATCAACAATTAGTTAATATCAACAATGAGGTAATATCAACAATCAAGTAATATCAGCAATGCGGTAATGTCAACAATGAGGTAATATCAACAATTAGGTAATATCAGCAATGCGGTAATATCAACAATGAGGTAATATCAACCATGAGGTGATATCAAAAATTAGGTACTTTCAACAATGAGGTAATATCAACAATGAGGTAATATCAACAATTAGGTAATATTAGCAATTAGTTAATATCAACAATGAGGTAATATCAACAATTAGGTAATATCAACAATCAAGTTATATCAACAATCAAGTTATATCAACAATGAGGTAATATCAGAAATGAGGTAATATCAACAATGAGGTAATATTAACAATGAGGTAATATCAACAATTAGGTAATATCAACAATTAGTTAATATCAACAATGAGGTAATATCAACAATTAGGTAATATCAACAATCAAGTTATATCAACAATGAGGTAATATCAGCGATGAGGTAATGTCAACAATGAGGTAATATCAACAATTAGGTAATTTCAACAATCAATTTATATCAACAAAGAGGTAATATCAACAATGAGGTAATATGAACGATTTGGTAATATCAACGATTAGGTAATATCAACAATGAGGTAATACCAACAATCAAGAAATATCAACAATCAAGAAATATCAACAATCAAGTAATATCAACAATTAGGTAATATCAATAAACAGGTAACATCAACAGTTAATCCAGACACTAAAGTAAAAGTTTTTTTCCAGTACATAACATTGTAACTTTTTTCAGTGCATTGGTCCAACCATTTGTTTTCCTTTAGCACATCTTGTCGTGACCCAGGAGCCGTTATTTTAAGTGCTCTTCTCAGACGGAAGTCTGTTTGGCTTTTAGCTCCGGAACTTGACAGTACCCCCTAGTGGTCATCAAAAACGTATCCATTTAGGACCACCGACTTCTTGTTGACCAGGAAGTTGTTGTTTTAACTTCTTGCCCGTGATGACACCGAGGCTGTGATTAAATTTGATTTTGTTTGACCCTTGACCCACGGTTATCATTCATTGGTCCGTGGATTTAAACTTAGCTGTCAGTCAGCAGTAGGTAGACGCCTGCTGCTCATCACATTCATGGAAATATTTAACTTTGATTTTATGCACCTCTGAGTTGTTTTTGTAAAAGGCAAGAAATCTCTTATTTAACTTTTTTTTTCGTTTCTCGTTCATTGAGCTGTAAATGTGTATGTTTTTAACTTAATACAATCTTTGATAATAACTAGATGGATTTAAATTTGATACGAGGAAGTTTTTTTTATACAATCTTCTAGTTAATATCATTTTTAAATATTGTAGCACAACACTTTCAATTTCAGTTAGAGGAAAAGAAACAGTCTTTCTTACAAAATGTAAATAAACATTTAATGAATTGTAAGATCTTTTTTTCAGGAGTTCCATTAACAAATTGCAGGCACTACCCGCACTGTGCAACTAACTGTTGTGACATGGGGCAGGTTTCAGGCAGTACAGTAAAACTGTTATATGAGGCAGGTTGCAGGCAGTACAATAAAACTGTTATATAAGGCAGGTTTCAGGCAGTACAATAAAACTGTTATTTGAGGCAGGTTGCAGGCAGTACCATAAAACTGTTATATGAGGCAGGTTACAGGCAGTACAGTAAAACTGTTGTATGAGGCAGGTTTCAGGCAGTACAGTAAAACTGTTATATGAGGCAGGTTGCAGGCAGTACAGTAAAACTGTTATATGAGCCAGGTTGCAGGCAGTACAGTAAAACTGTTATATGAGGCAGGTTGCAGGCAGTACAATAAAACTGTTATATAAGGCAGGTTGCACTCAGTACAATAAAACTGTTATATGAGGCAGGTTGCAGGCAGTACAGTAAAACTGTTATATGAGGCAGGTTGCAGGCAGTACAATAAAACTGTTATATGAGGCAGGTTGCAGGAAGTACAGTAAAACTGCAGTGATATATGGACGCTATCGTTGTATTGCCATATAAATGTAAACATCTAAAAGATAGAGATGTAAAAGCAGAAGGCTAAAGAGAGCAATGATTTCACCGCAGCTAAGTGTTTATACTTTTTTAATTTCTTTATATTCGTTTTATTTGTATACTATTTGTTCGTTCAAGAAGGCTCTTTACCGAAATGTTTGCTGTTTTGTTACGTCCTCTCAGGCTGGCTCATACCCTGTTTACATGTTATCCATCTACTAATCTATAAGCCTGATTGCGGTCTCACCCACTTTTTGTTCAGAAGCTGTGACAGGAAAACTACATGAACCAGTCTCGTATTTCAGTTTCATTGTAAATGTGCCGGGTTAAATAAAGTTAACATCTGATACACATTTGAGAGATTGTTTAAATGAAAGTATCGATCCAAGAAAACACACGCCTACATGTTTACGTCATTCCATTAGAGATTGTTTTAATGAAAGTATCCATACCACAAAACACACGCCTACATGTTTACGTCATTCCATTAGAGATTGTTTTAATGAAAGTATCCATACCACAAAACACACGCCTACATGTTTACGTCATTCCATTAGAGATTGTTTTAATGAAAGTATCCATACCACAAAACACACGTCTACATGTTTACGTCATTCCATTAGAGATTGTTGAAATGAAAGTATCCATACCACAAAACACACGCCTACATGTTTACGTCATTCCAATTCACTACGTCAAATTGAGTCACACACAAATATTTTAAAAAAAACTATTTACTAATTGGAAATGTGAAACCAGCACAATTTTTTTTAAATCCGCAAAACCGATATTTGATATTCACAAACTGATCCCTGGAACTAACCCTCAAGTTTCCCCATAAAAAGTACCACATACACACACTTAGGGAAGATGCGCAATCACATGATTTTTACACACATACATTCACTTATCGTACAAGCCTAAACACACAAATTGTACACACTTATCCATACTAATGGCGAGGACATTTTCGAGCAGTTAGAGAATTGACAGGCTGGTTCAGATATCAATAGATCAATCACAGAAATCAATAGATCAATCACAGATATCAATAGATCAATCACAGAAATCAATAGATCAATCACAGAAATCAATAGATCAATCACAGAAATCAATAGATCAATCACAGAAATCAATAGATCAATCACAGATATCAATAGATCAATCACAGAAATCAACTTTCCACTTCAATGATTGGGTCTTGCTGCAATGTATGTACGCCTACTCTTAAACTTCTATAACACACCTAGTCAACCTTTCCTTCCATCCACTCAACCGGGAACTACTTCCTGTGCCTTAGATCCTAATATCTTCCTTCGTACACATAACACGCTCCACTCCGTTGCAACCATCTTCTACACTTTCCTCTTCATTTTCCCATCCTATCTCCTACCTTCCGTGACACACAACGCTCTCACAACGTCGACTCACAACTTTCTCATATGTAAACAATACGTTTGTACAACCTAAGAACGAATTCTTGCATATAATTATTTACAAATACTTCTAGTAAGTTGGGCTCATCTCTCAATACACACAGTCTTTGTACGCTGAGTAATTGTGGCATTTGTCACAATAATAATAACTACTCTGTCAAGGAGACTTTACCAGTTACTTTGGTTTCTTGAGGATCAAATGACATGTTACACTTAACGATCTAATTAATTGGGGATCAAATGACATATTACACTTAACGATCTAATTAATTGGGGATCAAATGGCATATTACACTTAACGATCTAATTAATTGGGGATCAAATGACATATTACACTTAACGATCTAATTAATTTGCGATCAAATGACATATTACACTTAACGATCTAATTAATTGTGGATCAAATGACATATTACACTTAACCATCTAATTATATTGGGGATCAAATGACATTACACTTAACGATCTAATTAATATGGGATCAAATGACATATTAAACTTAACGATCTAATACATTGGGGATCTAATGACATATTACACTTAACGATCTCATTAATTGGGGATCAAATGACATATTACACTTAACAATCTAATTAATTAACAGCATTGACTCAGTGTTGCTTAAGGGAAAAAATGTATCAAACCAAAAGAAATATCATAAAAATTGCGATTATCATAAAGAAGTCTTCAGTGAAAACGATTGAAAATATGAGTTTAAGAAGAAGAGATACAAGGTGGCATGGTCGTTGTTGCAGAAAATATAGCTGGGACATTGTTGTATAGTGTCCCGTACTTGTCTGATGTGGGACAAAGGGTATAGTGTCTCGTGCTTGTCTGATGTGGGACAAAGGGTATAGTGTCTCATACTTGTCTGATGTGGGACAAAGGGTATAGTGTCTCGTGCTTGTCTGATGTGGGACAAAGGGTATAGTGTCTCGTGCTTGTCTGATGTGGGACAAAGGGTATAGTGTCTCATACTTGTCTGATGTGGGACAAAGGGTATAGTGTCTCGTGCTTGTCTGATGTGGGACAAAGGGTATAGTGTCTCGTACTTGTCTGATGTGGGACAAAGGGTATAGTGTCTCATACTTGTCTGATGTGGGACAAAGGGTATAGTGTCTCATACTTGTCTGATGTGGGACAAAGGGTATAGTGTCTCATACTTGTCTGATGTGGGACAAAGGGTATAGTGTCTCATACTTGTCTGATGTGGGACAAAGGGTATAGTGTCTCGTACTTGTCTGATGTGGGACAAAGGGTATAGTGTCTCATACTTGTCTGATGTGGGACAAAGGGTATAGTGTCTCGTGCTTGTCTGATGTGGGACAAAGGGTATAGTGTCTCATACTTGTCTGATGTGGGACAAAGGGTATAGTGTCTCATACTTGTCTGATGTGGGACAAAGGGTATAGTGTCTCATACTTGTCTGATGTGGGACAAAGGGTATAGTGTCTCGTGCTTATCTGATGTGGGACAAAGGGTATAGTGTCTCATACTTGTCTGATGTGGGACAAAGGGTATAGTGTCTCGTGCTTGTCTGATGTGGGACAAAGGGTATAGTGTCTCATACTTGTCTGATGTGGGACAAAGGGTATAGTGTCGCGTGCTTGTCTGATGTGGGACAAAGGGTATAGTGTCTCGTACTTGTCTGATGTGGGACAAAGGGTATAGTGTCTCATACTTGTCTGATGTGGGACAAAGGGTATAGTGTCTCATACTTGTCTGATGTGGGACAAAGGGTATAGTGTCTCATACTTGTCTGATGTGGGACAAAGGGTATAGTGTCTCGTCCTTGTCTGATGTGGGACAAAGGGTATAGTGTCTCATACTTGTCTGATGTGGGACAAAGGGTATAGTGTCTCATACTTGTCTGATTTGGGACAAAGGGTATAGTGTCTCATACTTGTCTGATGTGGGACAAAGGGTATAGTGTCTCGTCCTTGTCTTATGTGGGACAAAGGGTATAGTGTCTCATACTTGTCTGATGTGGGACAAAGGGTATAGTGTCTCATACTTGTCTGATGTGGGACAAAGGGTATAGTGTCTCATACTTGTCTGATGTGGGACAAAGGGTATAGTGTCTCATACTTGTCTGATGTGGGACAAAGGGTATAGTGTCTCGTGCTTGTCTGATGTGGGACAAAGGGTATAGTGTCTCGTGCTTGTCTGATGTGGGACAAAGGGTATAGTGTCTCGTGCTTGTCTGATGTGGGACAAAGGGTATAGTGTCTCATACTTGTCTGATGTGGGACAAAGGGTATAGTGTCTCATACTTGTCTGATGTGGGACAAAGGGTATAGTGTCTCGTGCTTGTCTGATGTGGGACAAAGGGTATAGTGTCTCGTGCTTGTCTGATGTGGGACAAAGAGTATAGTGTCTCGTGCTTGTCTGATGTGGGACAAAGGGTATAGTGTCTCGTGCTTGTCTGATGTGGGACAAAGGGTATAGTGTCTCGTGCTTGTCTGATGTGGGACAAAGGGTATAGTGTCTCATACTTGTCTGATGTGGGACAAAGGGTATAGTGTCTCGTCCTTGTCTGATGTGGGACAAAGGGTATAGTGTCTCGTGCTTGTCTGATGTGGGACAAAGGGTATAGTGTCTCGTGCTTGTCTGATGTGGGACAAAGGTAATAGTGTCTCATACTTGTCTGATGTGGGACAAAGGGTATAGTGTCTCGTGCTTGTCTGATGTGGGACAAAGGGTATAGTGTCTCATACTTGTCTGATGTGGGACAAAGGGTATAGTGTCCCGTACTTGTCTGATGTGGGACAAAGGGTATAATGTCTCATACTTGTCTGATGTGGGACAAAGGGTATAGTGTCTCATACTTGTCTGATGTGGGACAAAGGGTATAGTGTCTCATACTTGTCTGATGTGGGACAAAGGGTATAGTGTCTCGTGCTTGTCTGATGTGGGACAAGGGGTATAATGTCTCGTGCTTGTCTGATGTGGGACAAAGGGTATAATGTCTCATACTTGTCTGATGTGGGACAAAGGGTATAGTGTCTCGTGCTTGTCTGATGTGGGACAAGGGGTATAATGTCTCGTGCTTGTCTGATGTGGGACAAAGGGTATAATGTCTCGTCCTTGTCTGATGTGGGACAAAGGGTATAGTGTCCCGTACTTGTCTGATGTGGGACAAAGGGTATAATGTCTCGTGCTTGTGTGATGTGGGACAAAGGGTATAGTGTCTCGTCCTTGTCTGATGTGGGACAAAGGGTATAGTGTCTCATACTTGTCTGATGTGGGACAAAGGGTATAGTGTCTCGTGCTTGTCTGATGTGGGACAAGGGGTATAATGTCTCGTGCTTGTCTGATGTGGGACAAAGGGTATAATGTCTCATACTTGTCTGATGTGGGACAAAGGGTATAGTGTCTCGTGCTTGTCTGATGTGGGACAAGGGGTATAATGTCTCGTGCTTGTCTGATGTGGGACAAAGGGTATAATGTCTCGTCCTTGTCTGATGTGGGACAAAGGGTATAGTGTCCCGTACTTGTCTGATGTGGGACAAAGGGTATAATGTCTCGTGCTTGTGTGATGTGGGACAAAGGGTATAGTGTCTCGTCCTTGTCTGATGTGGGACAAAGGGTATAGTGTCTCATACTTGTCTGATGTGGGACAAAGGGTATAGTGTCTCATACTTGTCTGATGTGGGACAAAGGGTATAGTGTCTCGTCCTTGTCTGATGTGGGACAAAGGGTATAGTGTCTCATACTTGTCTGATGTGGGACAAAGGGTATAGTGTCTCGTCCTTGTCTGATGTGGGACAAGGGGTATAATGTCTCGTGCTTGTCTGATGTGGGACAAAGGGTATAATGTCTCATACTTGTCTGATGTGGGACAAAGGGTATAATGTCTCGTGCTTGTGTGATGTGGGACAAAGGGTATAGTGTCTCGTCCTTGTCTGATGTGGGACAAAGGGTATAGTGTCCCGTACTTGTCTGATGTGGGACAAAGGGTATAATGTCTCGTGCTTGTGTGATGTGGGACAAAGGGTATAGTGTCTCGTCCTTGTCTGATGTGGGACAAGGGGTATAATGTCTCGTGCTTGTCTGATGTGGGACAAGGGGTATAATGTCTCGTGCTTGTGTGATGTGGGACAAAGTGTATGGCACCCCGTGCTTGTCTGATGTTAAGCAGCTGCTATTAAGTGTTCAAAGATTCTCACTAGTCTTGGGCAATATTCGCCTTAAGCTCCGCGGAGCGCAGATCTCTGGCCTACGCCATGAAGCAGTTTAGAATTATGTACAATATAATATCTGTGTTTGTGAGGTGTTGTTCAACTTTGCACGTGTTTGTTATTTTGCACACGGACCAACGAACCTTAGAGGGAACATTGGAGTCATGCCTCTTGTATACGTCTTGATGGAAATGATAGAAAGCCTAAAACTAGTTCCAGGATGTTGAGTGTTTCCTGAGATTTACGGTAAGGGGCCGCCAAAGATGAGAGGAGTTTACAGGTGAATTACACATTTGAAAACTTCTCTTTATAGTCTTCATGTGTAGCTGAGTGTAACAAGTGCGCCCACAAACTGTCATCCGGGAGTGGTGCAGTCCAAAGTAAGTGGAAGACACGTGTGTATTCTGACCATAACAGATTGTATTTTGTTTACTAAATTGTGACTCAGTTGGACATCTGAAACTGAATCAAAGGAAGATTCAAAACATTACAAAAAGTTAGATTGAAGACTTGACAACAAACAAATCACCAGAAGAAGGTAAGAAAAGCAAACAATTGAGATGTAAGCTGAAATGTTCCAAGACCGTACGTTGTTGCTGTTATAAGATGATATTATAAGATATTATAAGATGATATTATAAGATGAAATTATAAGAGGGATGGACTTATTGAAAATACAAAAACATGCGTGGGACTGTGAATAATACGTTACAATCATATTTAGAGTTACATCAATGTTATCTTATCTGTTACAGACGCTCCTTCTATACAGAAGATTATTGCGTCCTACGCTTATCTATGGTTTGTGTTTAGTCCTGCATTCTTATTTCAGTTTTAAATGTTGATAAAGTGTTGGTTTTCCTGGTTTCTCCAGGCAACCCATTCCACGCCCGAATTCCGGACGGGAAGAACAAACATTTCTATGCGTTTGTTCTTGCATACGAAATAAGAAAAGTATTTTTATCCTTATGTCTATCTGAGGGTTGTATTAATTTATCTTTATGTTGTATTTCTAAATTATAATTAATTGCTTTATGTATGATTACTACTTTACTTTTGGTTCTTCTATCCTCTAGTCTAGTGTTTCAAGGTTTAATGATTTAACTAATGGTGTTATTCTTGACAGTTTTGAATATTCTCAAGTATTCTCAAATCCCACCATCAAAGTGTCACATTGTCTGATCTACATTCTGAGTTTCTTATATGTCACGTGACTCAACATTCGCTTCTCTTGCTTACAAAAATTAATGAACTCTAAATATGTCGACTCGATACGCTGAAAGTCCGTTTTGTTTTGGTTGTAGAATCACGTGTTAGTTCACACAAGATTTTCTCTCCTTCTACAAGTCATTCGTGAAGAATGGTAATAATTGTACAGATGTGTTACCTTTCCAACTTAATTCTACTTGAGCTTCACAGAACACAAAAATAGGATTCAATCAAATCTTGTCCCCTATTAACTGGATATCTCTTAAATAAATGCCTCTTGCCTGTGGTCACATAGTTTTCAATAAATGCTTCTATGCTGTGCTGAGATAGTATTGTTTGTATGTTAAGGTCTGTTTGGGTCTCCCTCCATGAGTAAATGTATGAGAACTTATCGAGAACCCAGTGTTTTGAAGCCCCTTCATTGTTACAATCTATTTTGGGAAAGTTTCATTTAAGAAGTATTCAAAGTGAAGTACTTGCAATGGCGAGATTTGCACAAGGCCAATCAAATAAAGTCAAGACTATAACACGACTTCTGACTCCTATATTTTAGATATCTTGCTTGTATCACAGACACCACAAAATGAATGCATTGATCGCCGGAAATAAACTGGTCACCATGACAACGGTGTCGAAACATTCAACATAAGGCGATGGGCCGTAACTCCCAAGTTAAATAAACAATTGTGTGAGGCAAAATTCCCAAGTGGTTTCTATTTGAACACCGTCACTCTCTGTTGTGAAGTAGTTGAAATCGGCTTCAAAAGAGAACGTCTGATTGCTGGCAAAGATCGCCCCCGGGTATTAAATAATAAGTGGTGGCAGCATCAATGTATACAATCTAAACTGAGATCTGTAAACATTGAAACTGGACTGGACTAAAGAGCTGCTTGTTACGGATCGTCTCGTTTTTCATCAGATTTAGTACGTCACTGATCACATCCATTTTTAGTACGTCACTGATCACATCCATATTTAGTACGTCACTGATCACATCCATTTTTAGTACGTCACTGATCACATCCATTTTTAGTACGTCACTGATCACATCCATTTTTAGTATGTAACTGATCACATCCATTTTTAGTATGTAACTGATCACATCCATCTCAAACAGAATGCATAAATGTGATATCTACGTACGCCCTAAAGTTAGGATATATTCAGCTTTACAAAGTATGGCATGAGTACTTCTTTGCGTCATGGCCATTAAAGTGTTTGGACCAAATCCAAATTTTTGCTTTCAAACTACCGTATATACTCGTTCTATAGCCCGTTCGTTCATAAGCCGACCCCCCTCGTTTGGAAGAGAATAGTATAAAAAGTGTGTAACTCGTTCATAGGCCAGCCTCCAACCTTTTCCCCTAGATTTTGTCCAAAAAAGGTCGGCTTTAGAACGAGTAAATACGGTATTCTATTTTAATTTTAAGTGTTACAATTTATTTTATTCCTTGCGTTCTCTGTTCTATAGACAAGTGTAAAATAATTTAAGGGTATGATTTCCTTGAGTGATATTAATGTAATGGTTAATAATGGTTTCTCCAATCTAACGAAAGTAATTTTAACTATTTACAAATAGATGTTATACATCGCTGGCTTCAAACCACAGATAAGCGAAGGATGCTATAATGTTCTGAATAGAAGGAGCGTCTGGAATAGATCAGATATATTTTAAAATACGAGTTTGTTGAACATCAATTTGGCAACAGATGAATGAACTATTAATGGTTATATACACTTAAGTGGACTATTAATGGTTATATACACGTATGTGGGCTATTAATGGTTATATACACTATGTGGGCTATTAATGGTTATATACACGTATGTGGGCTATTAATGGTTAAATACACGCATGTGGGCTATTAATGGTAATATACACGTATGTGGGCTATTAATGGTTATATACACGTATGTGGGCTATTAATGGTTATATACACGTATGTGGGCTATTAATGGTTATATACACGTATGTGGGCTATGAATGGTTAAATACACGCATGTGGGCTATTATTGGTTATATACACGTATGTGGGCTATTAATGGTTATATACACGTATGTGGGCTATTAATGGTTATATACACGTATTTGGGCTATTGATGGTTATATACACGTATGTGGGCTATTAATGGTTATATACACGTATGTGGGCTATTAATGGTTATATACACGTATGTGGGCTATTAATGGTTATATACACGTATTTGGGCTATTGATGGTTATATACACGTATGTGGGCTATTAATGGTTATATACACGTTTGTGAGCTATTAATGGTTAAATACACGTATGTGAGCTATTGATGGTTATGTACACGTATGTGAGCTATTAATGGTAATATACACGTATGTGGGCTATTAATGGTTATATACACGTATGTGGGCTATTAATGGTTATATACACGTATGTGAGCTTTTAATGGTTAAATACACGTATGTGGGCTATGAATGGTTATATACACGTATGTGGGCTATTATTGGTTATATACACGTATGTGGGCTATTAATGGTTATATACACGTATGTGGGCTATTAATGGTTATATACACGTATTTGGGCTATTGATGGTTATATACACGTATGTGGGCTATTAATGGTTATATACACGTATGTGAGCTATTAATGGTTAAATACACGTATGTGAGCTATTGATGGTTATGTACACGTATGTGAGCTATTAATGGTAATATACACGTATGTGGGCTATTAATGGTTATATACACGTATGTGGGCTATTAATGGTTATATAAACGTATGTGAGCTTTTAATGGTTAAATACACGTATGTGGGCTATTAATGGTTATATACTAGGGCTGCGGATATTAACTAATAATTTCTCGATTAATCGTTAAAAAGTTTTAAACGATTAATTTATTGTTTAACGATTAATGGACCCCTCACTTACGAATTATTGGTAGTCAAAAAGTGTTGTTTTTTTTTAAATCTTAAAAAATTGCGGCAGATAAATAATAAATTTCCTGGCGATTACACGACCAATTTGGTTTTAATTTCATCACCGGAACGAAATAATGTCAACTCACTTGTTTTTTTGCGTAATTGGTTAAAAGATGATATATAAAGAATACATTCCAGTTTTATTTAGATTTTCAACAAGAACGTTTAATAAGCGTTACTTTTGACTCATGACATCATACATTTTAATTTTTGGCCTTAATCGAAATTAACCATTAATTAATCGTTAAATTTTCAAAAGTTAACGATTAAATTTAAATTTATCGTTAACAGCTCTAATGAAATACACATATGCGTATCATATTTACCATGCTGAAATGGGAATAAACTGAATATTTACTACACAACTGACATTTAAAACCAAGCCATCAAATACCACACCATCACATACCACGTCATTACATACCACACCATTACATGCCAGGTAATTACATAACATACCATTACATAACACGTCATCACATACTACGCATTCACCATACCACACCGTCACATCACAATCACATGAGAACACCACAAAACCACCAAAAGTCAAAACTACATTACACCATAACACCACATCGCAATCAAATTACAACACCATCACACCACACACTACACCACTAGACCTTGACATATTTACACCACACACACCACTAGACCTTGATACAGTTACACCATCACACCACACACTACACCACTAGACCTTGACACAGCTACACCATCACACCACACACTACACAACTAGACCATGACACAGTTACACCATCACACCACACACTACACCACTAGAAATTGACACAGTTACACCATCACACCACACACTACACCACTAGACCTTGACACAGCTACACCATCACACCACACACTACACCACTAGACCTTGACACAGCTACACCATCACACCACACACTACACCACTAGACCTTGACACAGCTACACCATCACACCACACACTACACACCACTAGACCTTGACACAGTTACACCATCACACTACACCACTAGACATTGACACAGCTACACCATCACACCACACACTACACCACTAGACATTGAAACAGTTACACCATCACACCACACACTACACCACTAGACCTTGACACAGTTACACCATCACACCACACACTACACCACTAGACATTGACACAGCTACACCATCACACCCACCACACACTACATCACTAGACCTTGACACAGTTACACCATCACACCACACACTACACAACTAGACCTTGACACAGTTACACCATCACACCACACACTACACCACTAGACCTTGACACAGTTACACCATCACACCACACACTACACCACTAGACCTTTACACAGCTACACCATCACACCACACACTACACCACTAGACCTTGACACAGCTACACCATCACACCACACACTACACCACTGGACCTTGACACAATTACACCATCACACTACAGCACTAGACCTTGACACAGCAACACCATCACACAACACACTACACCACTAGACCTTGACATAGTTACACCATCACACTACACCACTAGACCTTGAACAGTTACACCATCACACTACACCACTAGACCTTGACACAGCAACACCATCACACTACACCACTAGACCTTGACACAGCTACACCATCACACCACACACTACACCACTAGACCTTGACACAGTTACACCATCACACTACACCACTAGACCTTGACACAGCAACACCATCACACCACACACTACACACCACTAGACCTTGACACAGTTACACCATCACACCACACACTACAC
>CALYLW010000852.1:23-72523 GCA_944989445.1 Ampullaceana balthica
ATATAGCTCATAAAAGGATCATGGATGACTTACCCTAGTAGGCTGAGCATCATGGATGACTTAACCTAGCAGGCTGAGCATCATGGATGACTTACCCTAACAGGCTGAGCATCATGGATGACTTACCCTAGTAGGCTGAGCATCAAGGACGGTTTAACTCATTTCAGCTATTTTACAAAACAGTTCACTTTCTCCTTCAAAGTTATCATTTCTTCTTGCAGTAATCCTAATAATCTTGTCCACAGGATGGAACTCGTGAGATTATTACTATGTGGGCTGTGTGCCAGAGGCATGTCTAAGTCACGCTCACAGAGAAAGAAGTGAAGGAGTGGAGTTATTTTATTATGAGCCTTTTTGACTATTTATGAGATGTGCTTTTTGTGTTAGGTTTAGTTTAGTATTGATTTATATTTGAGAAAACAGCTCAGTAAAGAACATGGTTATCACTTTAAATATAAATATGCCAATAGAAATTATTGTACAGAAGAAACCTTGTTAGTGTCCCCATTTTAACATTATTTTAATTTCCAGTTTAAAAAAAAACCTGTTGCTATGACTACTCTTAGGCTATAGTCAGTCCATTCTTATAAACAAATACCAGTGGAATATGTTTCCATTTAATGTTTTATACATAGGCTACCTGACTTAAAGTATTTGTTTAACAGAGCATCTAATTAAATTAAACAACCTGTAAAAACAATGTTTTTTGCTATAAACTCCTTATAAATGAGATATAATTTAAAGTATTGATTATGTTCAATATAATAAGCACCGCGCGACAGACTAGCATAACCATTTACAGATCGGGAAAATATTATAAATGTTCAATATAATACACACCACGAGACAAACTAGCATAAACATTTACATGCTACATAGAGATCCATAGAGATAAATTAAAAATTCATTAGTTTAATTACAGTACATTGGATCAATCTGAAATTTGGATAGAATGCATTGTTAGGTAAACAAAGTCTAAGTGCAAAATTTCAGCTCAATAGGATCACGGGAAGTGGGTGGTTTTTTTACTTTTGTTTTTCCGTGGGCGGGCAGGACCACAACAGCCAGACAGAAAGACAAGACAGTGAATCAGTGAAGTTAATATAAGGGATTTTAAAAAAGGATCATTTTCAAATAATCTTTAAAATTTCACCAAGTTAAATTATTGTTTCCACTTCACATTAACAGTCTGTAAAAGTATTAACCAAATGAAAATATAATCCAAAGATTCAGAGTATTTTAGAATTTATTGAACATTTATAACAAGTGTACAGTGGAACATGAACGTAAGAAAACTCAAAACTTTTTTAGGAAAAATTACAGTTAAAACAATTCATCCTAAAATTAATAAGCAAAAGATTTAGTTTGTTAGAGTTAATCTTCTATCTTAAAAGCTCTCATATCTGATATTATGTCTTGCGACAGAACTTGAATGTCTTTGTTACAGCTTGCAGCAAGGTGTTGTAAAAAACCAACAGGCACCTGTGAAAATTTCATTAATCAACCAAAGTGTCCATCTATATGAAAGTAAAGCAAAGTTACGTAATATTGGTCAGATATTTTCCTCATAAACACAAAAGATTTAGAAAAAATTATTTTAGCTAAGGGGCCGTCCATAAATGACGTCATGCGATTTTTGACCCCCTCCCCGACCCACGCGTTGTCACAAAAACTTAGACCCCCCTCTCTAAAAATACGTCACAAATCTTTGAACCCCCCCCCCTCACCTAAAAAAAACACAAAAAAAAACCCTATATTTTCTATTTGAAAATAAGTATGTTTCAAATCACTTTTATTGTCATTTAAGTATTTATTATTTATTTAGCGAAGATCTACATTATAATATCGTAACCCGCGTGGAGCATTTTTTAAAACCGTTTAACTGACCTTCAGAAAACGAACTGTTTTAACATCTTTAGATTATATTTTATTTTAATGCATATAAATTAAACATTGACGGCACGGGTCCACGGACCACCACTTTGAGAAGCACTGATCTAGAAGACTAGAATGGCCAGGGGCATTTGACCAAAAACCAATCGAACAATTATATCAAACTTAAAACATTTTCAATTCTATCAAATAGATTCCCTCCCCCCACCTCCCCTTTTAAAGAAAAAGGATATTCCCTGTCGTTTTGACTGAACATATCTACACATAATCCTATTCAGATCATTTTTAGACACTCTTCATGCTTGTAAAACTCACCAGTACAATTTTCAGCTAACGACGCTCCCCCAAATCCCCGAGTCATGTGAGCAGGACCTAGAGTCTGGGGGTTGGGGGGGGGGAGGTAACGCACACATAAACTTGTATATTTTGGAGGAAAAAAAATCGACAACTCCTGCCATGAGAGAACCAAACGGAGCAGCGGTTACATCACAAATGCTTTGATGTCAACATCAAACGACGCAGTGTAACAATTTCATATGTTATCTTGTGGATTCTCAAACTTAAGGATTATAATTAGATTTAATTTTCGTGTCTTGATAGCTTACGCCAACCAGCGTCTGATGGCCTACTGACAGGCACTGATATAAAAAAAAAGAACAAAAAAGGCATTAAATAAATTTTAAGGGAACAAATATTTCAGTGGAAGTTTTATTTAAAGTTACCCTTTTGATGTAACGTCACATTTCTTTAACCCCCCTCGTCACAAAAATGTGTGACCCCCCTCCCCTCCTAGGAGCGTGACGTCATTTATGGACGGCCCCTAAGACTGTTATATACTTAGTGAGAACCTACCAAGAAATGGCAAACAGAATTATCCCCCTTATAATAAAAGCCGCAATGTCTGAAATTGTTATCCAGTATTACATGTATTTTATAAAGCCCCATTTCGGTTTATTAAAATCAATAGTTTAATTTATGTAAAAAAACAGAAATTTTAAGCCCAAATGAGATTATGCTATTTTTCTTCAAAATGATTGCTGTGGCAGAAAATGTATATGGGTTTTTAAGTAGTGACAGTAGTCAGGAAGATCGGCATATTATGTATTGTGGTTTATTCCCAGATATAGATTACCAATTCATGAATTTTTTTATGGTAAGAACTAGTTGAATAAGGGGCAGTTGAATATCTGGTAAAGATTTAACTTACAGATTCAAGAAGCTGATGAATACATATTGGAGCACTGACTTCATCTGATATCAATGACTGGATTAGTCTAAGAGAGTTCAGAATGTTTTCTGTATCCTTCTCTTCTGCAAAAAATTTATCATCACCAAATGCATGAGGTCTTCAAACTATGACAAAATAAGGATGTCTCTTCTGTGTATAGACTAGTTGATTGTATTTTTTTTAAGATTTAGTTTTTCTTTAATTCTAATTATATTATAGTGTTTTTTTTATAGTTTTGTTTACCTTAAAAATAAGCGATAAGTGCTGTACATATAATGAGTTATTATTATTTCAAGCTATAACCCCTCACACTCGTATTGAGTCTGAAGGCAATAATTGAGTTTTTATTTCAAAATTCTCAGAACTACTGACCAAATGCTTCAAAAATTCAATTATAACTTTTAATCTCAATTGAAAACTCAAGAAAATTTCTGTATAAATATAAGTGATATAAGTCTGGATACATGCCCAGATCTAGTATGGAATCTATATAAAACATAAAAAGATTCTTAAAAGAATTTTTTCCAAACAACTTATAAAAAAATGTGTAAACTTCATTCATGTACTTATAAAAAAGTACCCATTATAATTACCGTATATACTCGAGTATATTTCGAGGATTTTTCCCCAAAATTTCGAGGCAAAAATCAGGGGGTCGACTTATACTCGCATAACTCATTTTTTAAATTTCAGTAACACTATAAATGTCATATTTTTGCTCAAAATAGGTTTCTGGATGAAAATTTCAAAGCAAACATCTACCATTTGGCCACAGTGGTCCTACCTTTTGGCCACATTGTTGATCTATACTTGAATAATAATTAATAAAAGTTGCGCTACCTATGTCTACCATTACTTTATAGCTTTTGATCAAATGTTTTTTCACTGAATTCAAAATGTCTGGTTTTTTTCATGACAGTAAGTTAATATTGTTAATTCATATAGGAATATACTAAAATGATACTATTTTATTGATTATATATTACCGCGAAACCATAGTTTCGGTTGTGAATGCATTTACATACACATGGTTGACAGGCCATGAGTGTACTGTAGCAATCATCGAAGAAATCTTAAAATTCCACTTTTCAAGTCTCAAAATGGGAGGTCATCTTATACTTGATATCGACTTATACTTATACTCGAGTATGTAAGTATCTTACCTTTGAGATGCCAGGCAAGCATACTCATAAAATGAGGTTTAGTACTAAGGTATTTCATTCCCTTTAAGTTGATGCTGATGTTGTACAGGCTCATTAACATCAAACTAAATAGAAAGAGATTTAGAGATATAGAAAAAACAGTTTAAACAATTCAGTTTAGAAAAAAATGTGGATCTCTTTAAAAAAAATTCTTAGTATAAAACACTTTAACTAGGTTGAGCTTAGAAATAGAATTTAAATCAGAATAATATTATTTCTAAATTCCGTGTCATTACATGTAAACTGGCTTACTCTTAGCACTCATTTTAAAGGTTTATTTTGCTAAACTGGTGATTATTTTCTACAGACATTTAGTAACACCACAGAAAAGTATACACAATAAAGTTTTCAGCTTAAATAAATACTGGAGTGACTCTGAACCTTTTCATATTAGCACTTTTCACAAGTGGAGCTTCAGTAATAAAGTTGATGAATGTGTCTATAACCTTACAGCCTTGTGGACTGGATGCTAGCTGTTCTCTCCCTAATGCTGATGCTGCGATATCTATTTGAAAATCACACACAAATAAACAAACATAATGTTTTTGTTTATTAATGCCTAATAATAATATAATGTTTAAATAAAGTCTAGGAAAGGAAGCTCACAGGGTCTGCATGTGATCTGCAGTTCAACATGGCAATAACAAAATAATTGCAAGGAGATTACAAAAATATTAAAAATTACTTATTGTCAATGCAGGTTAATTTTTTCCCACACATTACTTGTTGCTGGTATTGCTAGAATTTTACTGACATACTTGTAATGGTGCCACATAAAGCTAAAATAAAGACAGCTTCATCTGTGCTTTGATTGGGCCACTCATCTTCCTTGTATGCCATCAAGTAGTTGTGTACAGAGTTGGCTATGAGCTCAAGGAATTCTGGACTTCTGCTCTGTGGATGTAATCATAAGCTGTTGATAACCTAAATGTTTTTACTTTAGCTCAAATAATAAATATTTAAAATTTTGACAATGAGATGATTTTAAGAATAGAAATAAGAAAAAAATGCTGACCCCAGATACAATTGTCTGAATATTGCTTTCATGCTTTGAGACCCTCCACAGGAGAGTACAGCTGGCTGCCCCAAGAGATGAGCAAAACTCTGACTGTTGGGAAAGCTGGTCTGTAAGAACTTTGATGTCCGCTCTGAGATTCAGCTGTGCCTAATGGAGAGAAACATTTTGTACAAAACTTTGTTTCTAGGATAAAATTTATCAGTATCAGGATTAAAAAGTTAATTAATTCTCAGGAATTTCCTTATTATTTGCAACTTTAAAAAATTATAAAAACACAAGGATGAAAAAAAATTAATATACCATAGACTGTTTAATACTTATTAAATAAATAGTATTCTTATAATAGTATAATAGATAGGCGAGTCAAAGTTGAGGGTAGGTAAATTTTAGTAAGTAATTTTTTAATCTTTTTAAATGCCTAAATTATTTATTTATAAATTATGAAGTACTTATTATAAGTAAATCATTTTGTTGTTTTGAACGTTACTTTAAAAGCTATCTATATTATAGGACCTGTTTTTCTTTTTGTGTCTCTGAGATGGATGTGTCCAATTGAGACTTCCAGTGCTGCACTTCAACTTGCAGTTGATTTCTTTCAGCTCTTATCTTCTCTAACTCTGCAAATAAGTCAGCTCAATAGAATAAATAAAATACCAAAGTAAACTTCATAAAACTTTGAGCATAACTGTTTCAGAAAATATTCTTTATTTATTTTTAAACACTGAAGACTTTAGTGAAATATTCAAACAATTTGCATGATTAGAATTAGATCAGCAAAAATCTAAAATAGTTAAGGAGTCACTTAAACTGTATTAAACTTATATCTAAGAATACAACATGTAATCAAATATTTGAAAATACCAATAGTCAATAAGTTTTTGTTTACAACATGTATTCAGTGTTCAATAACTATTTTCTGGATTCCTTGATACAAATACAATATTTAAATATTAAGGAAAAATCTTCATGTCTTATATTAAGTTATATACAAAAATTAGGCATTCCTAAGTGTAATTTTGTTACTAAAATGCAAATTTTGATGGATTATATTACATGTATAAATGCATGGCTTTTATATTAAGATGAAACATAAAACATAATAACATTACAAGAGAAACAAAGCGAACCCTTTACAAAACTGTAATAATCCCAGTTGTATTATTTGTAAGTTAAACTTGGACCTTAACAAAAGTGGCAGAAAACCTGCTTACCAGGAAAATTGATGGACCAACAAAAGATGAATTTGGATGGGGCGTACGAACCAACCATAAACTGTACAGTCTATACCAGGATACCACAATACCAACCATAAACTGTACTGTCTATACCAGGATACCACAATTGAAGCAGAAATAAACAAGGGCAGGGTATGCTGGGGAAGACACTTATAAAGAATGACAGAGGAAGAGGATGCACCATCCAAACCCCAGAGGGAAACGGCTCAAAGGCAGACCTAGGCTTAGACTTAGATGGATAGATGATGCAAAGAAAGATCTACAGCAATTGGGCATTCAGACTTAGTCTTGGAGAAGAAAGGCATTGTTTAGGTTTGAGTGGAAGGAAGTGGTGAGGCATGGGCTGTAGCACCACAGGAATGGATGGATGGATAATACCTTGTTTTAGAAACATACAAAATACACAAAACCCTTCCTTCCCCAACTGATACGATCAAAATAATCCCTTTTATTTTTGTCAAATTTCCTGTGACACTAGTGTTATAAATGATATATGTTAACATATTTTACTGCTTATCATCAGGATTTAAATGTTAACATGAAACTGAACCATTAAAAAAAAATAATTATAAAGCACTTTTGCTACAAAACAGATTACCTGCTTCTAGTGACCTAACTTTCAGGGCTGACAACTCTTCACTTTGATTGACAACAGTCACAGCAAGATATTTCAGTTTTTCTGCATCAGCTTGGATTTTTTGAAGGGCTGATTTTTGTACAATTACAGCATTTTGTGGGAAAACCTTGAAGATTTATCATGCATAAGTTTAATTTAAGGTGGAAAACTTTTATTCCATGGAGAATAAAATTAAATACTTAAAAAATGTTAGATTTGAAGTTGAGTTATGTAGTAATAAAATAATAATGTCAATCTTAAATTGAAAGTATAATGATATAATGGAATTTTTTAAATATCACTAGAGCAAGAATAAGTTTTGAAATTTAGAAAGAAAAGAAATTAGTACTATAAATATATATTTTCTATTGATTACTGTAAAAAATAGTGAAGCAGTCAACAAATATCATAAAAAACCACTTTCTTCAACACTTTAAGGGGGCCACTAATTATTGAACCTTTAATTTTACTTTAAAGTGGAGATTAATAATTAATAAACCAATAACAACTGCAAAATTCACTGTGACAAGAATTTTCTCTATAATTCAACTTTTTCTAACAAGTTACGTAACATTTTTACCTTTGGAGAGACTGAGTAGGCTGCAAGAGTTTGAAGTGATATCCATCCCTCACTTATTTCTTGAAAGTTTGTTTTAATTTGCGTCAATAACTGTTTAACACATTTCTGAAGCAAGTATTTATAAAACCTTTTTTAAAAAAAGAACTTGTCCAAAAATTAATGTTTATGAATCAGAACACAAAGAATATTAAATAATTATTCATTTAAGTTTTCTAAAAATAAAAAATGATTTTTATTAACTTACAAGATCCTTTGAGCTGTGGGTTCTATTGTTTTCCATAACACTGATAATATCCCAGCATGAAATGTAATTGAGTCAGAAGCTGTTGCAAATAATGTCGATGCATATGTTAAAGAGATAAACTTTTAAATAAATCAAAGACATGTCTAAATCAACAAAATGATTTACCTATAATAAGTTTAATAAGTACATTATCGATAGAAATTTAGGCCTTTAAAAATTAACACATTTCTTATAAAATAATATTTTTCTAACAAGCAGTAATGTCATTGATATGATGTAAATGTGTTATATAAAAAATATTTGAGCTAGTGGCAAAATAAGGGCATACTAGAAAACATAAAATTTAAATAATTATTTTGAAAACAATTGTCTATTATACATATATTATAAACTATGGTGCCGTTAACTTGCACGGTATGATACCGTGTAAGTTAGTAAAAAAATAACTTGCACGGTATGGTCCCGTGTAAGTTAGTAAAAAAATAACTTGCACGGTACGGTCATGTTTTAATGTAAAAAATAGACAACTAAACCTAACCCTGACCCTAAAACTAATAATTACAATATAATTAAATTGTAATTATAAGAATGTTAAATTGATTTAATTATTAGTTTTAGTCCCTGTATTATTGTATTTGTTTTTCTATTTTAATGTAAAAAATAGACAACTAACCCTATCCTTGACCCTAAAACTAAAAGATCTAATTTAATAGTAATTATAATAAGAATTTTTAATTGATTTCAATATATTTGTTTTTCTATTTTAATGTAAAAAATAGACTCTAACCCTGACCCTAAAAGTAAAAGATCTAATTTAATCGTAATTATAAGAATTTAAGAATTGTAAAAAAAAGAAAAAAAATTAGTCTCAACCGAAAATCGAACCCATGCCTGTTCTTACACATTTAGATCACCAGTCCAAAGCGCTCTATCATGAGACCACTGAAGTTCGGTACTTTTGGTGAATTTTAAAAAGTTATAAATAACTGACTACAAAACCGTCTCTGCGCATGTGTACCGTGTAACTTGAAGAAAAAAAAACGTACCGGTATGATACGGCAAGTTAGAAAAAAAATAACTTACACGGTATGATACCGTGCAAGTTAACACTACGATAAACTATACAACTTTTGCTCCCTCTATCTATAGTGATTCTATAGTCTAAACAAAAGACTATTTTCTATGGTTTAAATATGTCTAGTCTTGAATATTGTTTTATTGAGTTTTAAATGTTGATGGAATATTGGTTTTCCTGATTGGTTCAGGCGATCCATCATTACTGGGTTTAAATTCCAGATGGCAAGAAAAAGGATTTGTATGTATTTATTCTTGCATATGGAACAAAAACAGTATTTTTATCTTTGTGTCTTTTCGAGTATTTTTATAAAAGTATAAGATAGTACATTAGTTGTGTTGTATTTCCCTATTTAAACACAAATTGTTTTGAATTTGAGCAGTATGAATGTATTATTACTACCTTCCTCTTTTATCCTCCAATGTTTCTAGGATTAGTGATTAAATTTATGGTCATTTTTCATATCAATTGGGGACGCGGTGGTCGAGTGGCAGCGCACTCGACTGGCGTACCGATGGTCACGGGTTCGAATCCGTGTGAAGGCAAGGGTTTATTCCCGGGGCATCCCTGAGTCACCCAGCTCCGAATGGGTACCTAACACTAGTTAGGCGGCTGGGTAATGCGTGGAACCCACAATGCCGTGGCCTGTGAACGCTGCATCACTTGCCAACAGATCATCTGTCATGGTCTGTGGACGCAATTATCTTCTGCATAGAAGGAGCGTCTGTATATATAAGATAAGAAGATAATTGTAAATATTCACCAGTGACCAGTAGTGAATAGTGCAACCCTTTATAAATATAATGATAGTTTTTTTTAATTTTAATAATGAATCCTGATTATTAAATACTAAGTTGTTAACTACCAAGGGAAAGAAAAACATGAAGAATAAATAAAAAGAAGCAAAGTGAGTTTCATCCCTTAACAAACTGCCAGTATTAAGTATAATTTATAAAGTTTTAAAAAAAAATTGTATGGCTACCATTTGGCTACTGTCAGTGGATTTGTTGCATTAATTACTTAGATTAAATATTTGTGTCCATAAACAATCTTGTTTCCCTCTAGTCAGTCTAGTCTTAGACTTTAATTGAAAGGAACATGCTCATGACACGTCTTTGTCTCAGTAGATTTTTATTATCTTATCTTATCTGTTACAGAATTTCCTTCTATACAGAAGATTATTGCGTCATACGCTTATCTATGGTTTGTCTCAAGTCCTGCATTTTATTTGAGTTTTAAATGTTGATAAAGTGTTGGTTTTCCTGATTTCTTCAGGCAACCCATTCCATGCCTGAATTCTGGACAGCAAGAACGAGAATTTGTATGTGTTTGTTCTTGCATACGGAATAAAAAAGGTGTTTTTATCCATTCGTTGAATTAATTTATCTTTGTGTTGTATTTCTAAATTGGAATTAATTGCCTAATGTATTATTACAATTTTACTCTTGGTTCTTCTATCCTCAAGGTTTCAAGGTTTAATGATTTAACTAATGGTGTTATTCTTGTCAGTTTTCAATATTCTCCAGTAATGAATCTGGCAGTGGCAGCTCTTTTTTGAATTTCTACTAGTTAATCAATGTTTTCTTTGGTTGATGGGTCCCATACAGAAGATGCATATTCTAGTACAGGTTTCACCAAAGTGAGGTAACATTTTAGTTTTATCTTCTTATTACATCAGTAAAAGTTTCTTTTTATAAAGCCTTAGTTTTTTTTGGATTTTTTAATAACTTCATTGACATGGGAATTCCATGATATTTGCTCATCTATTATTACTCCTAAGTATTTTGCATTTTTCGTTTGGATTAGTTGTTTTCCATTAATAAAATATTTTGAAATTATTTGTTTCTTTTTCTTTGTTACTCTTAGCTAGGGCTGCGGAAATTCAAATTAAAGATTAATTTCTCGATTGATCGTTAAAATTTTTAACGATTAAATTTTTTTTTAACGATTAATCGACCCATCACTTACAAATTACATAAATTACATGTATTGGAGGTCAAAAAGTAAAAAAAAATTTTTTGGCTTTAATCGAAATTAACAATGAATCAATCATTAATTTTTCACCAAAAAAAAAGCAACGGATAAATAATAAATCTACAGACGATTACACAAACATTTTGGTTTTTAAACTATTGACTGATGGTAATGTTCAAAATGTTGCTAAAGTTAGCCTACATGGTTCTAACACTTCGCCTTATCAAACCAAATGAAAAGCATATTAAGCTAATGGCAGTAATGGAATCTGACTCAGAGACAGAAAATGATGACAACTCTTCTGATGAATTACTGTGTTACAAAATAGAGATGAAAGTTCCTGAATCCATTAACCCTCTACGATGGTGGAAACTTAATGAACACCGATATCCGATAATGTAATTCCTTGCCAAGACCTTGTTTTGCATACCAGTTACCTAAGTTCCATGTGAATGGTTGTTCAGCTCGGCTGGTTATATTGTCAATTAGACTTGCTCATCACTTGAACCAAATAATGTCAACACACTTGTCTTTTTGCGTAGTTGGTTAAAAGATGACATATAAAGGAGATATTCCAGTGTTATTTAGATTTTCAACAAGAACGTTTAATAAGTGTTAAGTGGTGAACTTTGTCAAATGCTTTTGAGAAGTCTAGTTATATTGTATCTATTTGATTATTATTGTCTAAGCCTTTTGACAGATCATCTATTAAACTAATTAATCGTGTTTCACATGATCTGTTTTTTTTTCTAAAGCCGTGTGTGGGCAAAGGACATTATATTTGTCTAGGTGATTAACTATTCTACTGTATATTATAAATTATTATGTGTTCTAGATTATTGCATTATTAATTAATAGTAGTAGTAAGTAAGTTAAAGTAAGTAGTCAGTATTCATAAATAATGTCACAGCAATGTTTATTAGTATCTCAGTTACTCAGTATTGTCACTGTTTATCTATACTAATAAAAATAAAAGGCAAAGCCCTTACTCATCACCAATGTTCCCTTTAAGCTGCGCGGCCTCGCAGATATCTGAACACACTGCATCAGTTATTAGAAGTACCGCACAAAACGGAAAAATATTGCACTGAAAATAGATGCTAGGGAACTTTTTACACTGGTTTTTCACTTTGCATACGGACCAACGAACCTTAGAGGGAACATTGCGACTCATCACTAATGCTCAAACATCCTGTGTAACTGTGTAGATTTGTATAAGTATAAGCATGAAATTTTGGTAAGTTAATGAGTACACTAAAACTAACAGGCGAAAATTTTGTAAAAATTACCAGCCCCGGGGGACGGGGTCCTAAATTTAGTTTTTTCCGTATAAGTATATGGGCTGTATTATAATTTGTTTATACTTTGGCTACTAAGTTAATGGATGGATCGTTAGTTCTTTACCAAACTGTTGAACTTTATTTTTACTTGATGATCAGTTCAGTCACTCACTTCATTTAAAATTGAACAATAACAAACATTATTATTTAAAATTATTATATATATCAAGTAACTTAAAGTAAGCCTACACTATCCACGTGATGTAAGTTACTTAAGTAATTTCACATTTACGTGCGTTTTAATTTCATGGAAAGATTCTTCTTCTCAAAACATATTATTAAACATCTAGAAACTGTTCCAGCTTCCTTGAAGTTGATGGTACTCAAATTTTAACCGGTCTCTACTTCATTTAAGAAAGGAAAACGTAAAAATATGGATTATATTATATATTTTTTTCCAAAACAGATTATCTTTTCATTTTAAACAACAAAACGTTAATACTTTTACTAACCAAATTCAAAATAAAATTTACAATAAATTTTGCTTACATTTTTCAAATGAATATTATTTAATTGCCTTTTCAACGTTTACGATTAAATATTATACTTTGTATTTAATGGAAGAAAATGTACTTAATTGTGTGTTTGTTTGCACGCGAGAAGGGGGGGGGGTACTTCAGCTGCTCTTAAAATAGTCTATTCGAGGATTCCCCATTCCATCGGCCATCTTGGATTCATAACTACAAAACAAGAAGCTGAGGCCGAGGCATTTCAACTATTTTTCGCTTTTGCAAAACTGTAAGTTCACAATCACATTAGTCATATAGACTGTTTATCGTTTGGAAATGGGTGCTACATATGTAAACTACATCTGTGCAAACGTTTATTTAAGCGAAAATAAATAATAGAAGAAAAGAAAACTGAAGCATCTTAAATTTAGTTTGTTTAAGTTAGTAAGTAAAGAAGTAAACTACTACTACTATAAATATAAACTAGTACTAGTAATAAGTATAATATTAAGTACATTTATAAATTCCAAGCCTAAGAAAATTGAAAAAGGGTTCTCCTAGAGAACTACTAGCTAGAAAGAGGCACTATCAGACTATCACTATGACTATACTATTAAATTAAATACTATTAATATAAATTTTTACTATACTATACTATACTATTACTTAAAATTACTACTAGTATTCGAGATTTATTACTGGAGACTGGAGAATATTCAAAACTTACAAGAATAACACCATTTGCCATTTGACATGATTTAAGGCATTTGCCATCCCAGATAGACATAAGGATAAAAACACCGTCCTTATTCCATTTAAATTAAATGATATAATATTATGAATTATGCCATGGCCATATGCAAGAACAAACTTACAAACTACAAACACATACAAATTCTAGTTTTTCCCATCCGGAATCGGGCGTGGAATGGGTTACCTGAAGAAACAATAAAAAATCAACACTTTATTTTATCTTTATCAACATTTAAAACTCTAATAGAATGCAGGACTAGACACAATCACAAACCATAGATTGATAAGCGTAGGGTAGGATGCAATAATCTTCTGTATAGGAGCGTCTGTAACAGATAAGATAAGACTATATAATGACTATTACTATTACTAAGTTAAACTAAGTATTACTATAGTTATAGGCATAGGCCTATAATATAAAATATAAAAAAAGGTAAACTTATAACTTTGCTTTGCATTAAATAAGTCAAATATATTTTAAATAGCTCCTTCTATACAGAAGATTATTTCGTTCTAAGCTTGTCCATGGTGTATGTCTAGTCTTGCAATTTTATTAGACTTTTAAATGTTGATAGAGTGTTGTGTTGGTTTTCCAGGGTTCCTCAGGCAACCCACTGAACGTCCGAACTCCGGACAAGCAGAACAAGAGTTTGTATGTGTATATAATATGCAATATTAAATAGGCATACTGAATTTCTGAATATATATGACTATTAAAACTTAATAGTATTAAACCTTACTAAACTACAAGGCATAAGCTACTACACTATTACTATTAACTATTAATAGAAGATTATTACTGATCCCCATATAGTTATAATTATAGGCATATACAATTGCATGCAACATAGTAAGTTAAAAGTGAAGAGACTAATGATTAGTCCTTCACCTTCAACTGACTAATACATTTTTTACAAATTAATTGTTATATTTTCTGTAAACTTGCAAGTGAGTGTGTTTATTATGAATAGGCTAGTAAATTTGATTATAAAATGATGTATTAGCGCTACAGTGAAAAATTATTATTGTATAAGTGTTGCCATCTTTATGTATGGTCACATTGGGAAAATTTCAATTATATTAGTTAATTAGTTTGTGTTATAAGATTTTGCAATTTCAAATAAATAATTATTGTTTCATGATTAGTTGGACTTTTCCATAATGATAATGGTGACAATTTTTTGCTAATTTAATTTCTTTTATTTCCTATTGGGAACAAGCAAGTTTTCCTTGATTTGTGATCATATTTTTATCTGTACAATAAATGCCATCAATTCTTTAAGTAAACTTCTTTGAATTTCCTCACCCCAATGATTTTTATCTGGAGGAAGAACAGTATCATAGCCCATGGCAAATTGATTTTTAAATACATAGAGGTAAAGAAAGATTTTTAAAAACAAAGTTTTTATAAGTGGACTAAAAAGGAAGAAAATAATTTAAAACTTAAAACTGATAAGTTCAAGTACTTTCATTTAATGTGACTAAAAATGTTGGGCGGGTGTTTGGTATAAAAATTAAAGATTTATAATTTAGAAGGCAAAAGAGAGATCTATAAGTGAGAGAATGAGTGAACTGCTTATGTAAAACCTCATAAGCGCCCACCACACGTTTTTAGTCATATTAAGTCAAATTACTTGAACTTATAAGTTTTAAATTATCTTATTCTTTTTAGTCCACTTATAAAAACATGGTTTTTAAAAATCCTTTTTTTTACCTCTATTTATTTTATTCTTTTTAGTCTAAGTACTGTATGCCATGGTAAGTTTTGTCGCTTCCTTTTGATTTTGATTATTTAAGTATTGATTATGTTCATTATAAATACGCATTATTGATTATTGAAGTAGGCCTATTGATTATGTTCAATATAATACACATTAAGCAAAACAAATTTACAGACTGAAACTGACTGAACTCCCTTGCTGTAAAATACAAGATGTGGTTATCGATTGCTGGAGTGAACTCCAGTGACATGTGGATGTAAACAATAGCAGATGGCTACATAGAGTTACATAGAGATAAACTAAAAATGCATTAATTTAATTACGGTACATTTGATCAATATGAAATTTTGATACAATGCATTGTCATCCAAGATCTATCTGTGGTAAAATTTTGAGATCTCTAGGACCATCAGCATTGGTTTAATTTTACATTTTAAAATTTGAAATTTTGCGGACAGGAACAAAAGCAAGTTAATAAAAACATGGTAAATACTGGAATAGATTAGAGGGAAATTTGTGTGTGGGGGTGGGGGGAGTTGTTACTTTTCTATGGGCCTGTTAAGTAAGATTTAAGTGATCATATTTTCCAGTGTTTGTTATTTTTTAGCCCAAGTTCTTAGTTGTTTTATAACATGTATTGGACTTAACTGTTGTTAGTTATTATTTTTTAAAATAAATTTGTGTTTGTTCAGTAACGCTCAAATAAAAAAAACCACAATAAGCCTCAACTATGTTCATGCAATGTAAGTGCGACTAAAGCAAACATTAATCTTAGTTGAAAACTTAAATTAAATTTTGCCTGGTTTCTAACAAAATCTATTATTGCATATTTAAATACTTATCCCTTTGTGCGACAGATCAAAGATATACAAAATTAAAATTAAGAATTGCCTAACTGTAATCTGTAACTAGTGATTATTAATAATTGAACTAAATATTTTTATTAAAAGAAAATTTAAAATCATGTTTTCTAATCTTCCTTTAAGTGATCTTTTTTTTCTTTCTTCTTTTCCTGAAAAATTTCTTCACACTTATAAAAGCTAAATTTAACACGAAGCATATGTTATTATGATCTTATGACTTATAGTTCCTTTAAATCTTTATTATGTGTGCAATTTCATTAAATTTTCTCAAATGAAAGATGTACAAAGCTTTGTACAGTGGGAATCAGCTTAATAAAACACTAATTCAATTTCCTTTACAAATGGATTTATGAGGAAAGGGAATATTATGAAACACATGAAAATTTAAAAATAAATTTAATTTTGGTTGCACAATTATTATTTTTCTCTTTGTCATTATGTGAGAAGTAAAAAAAAATAATTTTGTTTTCTTCTATTACAGTGCAGCCATGACTTTGCCATTGCTGTGTAGTGATATATACATAACTTAATGAATATGTAAAGTATGGTGCACTGGGTTTCTGTATTCTTTCTGGAGAAGGGAGATTAGAGCAATCACTACGGTAAGAGCAAACACTTATTTTTAATTTGAATTTTCAAAAGATAAGATATTGATTTCATTAAAAATTAAATTGATGCTTGAACTGTTGTTAATTGTCAGTGCAGTCCTCTCTGAATAAATAAAGCTCTCTGCATACTTGCATACCAAGGCTCCCCTCTGTGTGACTCTGATTCACTGACTTTTTAAGACTTACTTTGTTCCAGCAATTCTCTTTTGTCACACTGGCTAGATTCTTCATATTTTATCTGAGCTTACTTTGTGCTGATCCAAACATCAGCCAATGAATTACTATCACCAAGTTGCAAGGTCGGGATCATTGTTTAAATTTTTAAAAAAAAATTTGAAATAAAATTTGAATTTATTATTATTATATTGATAATATTAAACAGAATTTAAATTTTAAAAAAGTCAAATAAAGCACACTAAAAAATTGAAAAATAATTTTCTTAAAATACAAGAACATATTTACAATGTGCAGAACATGTTTTCAGAAAATTAATTTTAAAAATATACAATTATTTTTTAAAAAATTGCTTTTAAAACAGATCAAATATAAAATGTATTTATGTTGACCTGTTTGATGGTAACAAATTCAAATGAAAAGGTATTACAATTTTAGAATGTCATTAATGCTATTATAAAAGTAGAATGTTTCCTGAAACTCTTAAAGTAAATATATATATATAGTTTCAACCTCACTGATGGCATTACAATATCCAAATGATTGGCAGTGGATTACTTAGGGCATACAATCAACAAACAACTTCAATGTACTCTAACCTCTGAAGTGAATTCCTCTCACCTTAACTTGGGATGTTTCCCAACATTAAAAACTATGGCCAAGGCCAGTACACTTGTCTGCACTGTGACATTCCGAGAAACAAAAATAAAACTTTGTTGTGTTTGCATGTCATCTTTGAAACTTGTCATGACAAGGATGGCATTAGCATTTCACGTTGGGTATTTGTCACATTATCTTAGTATAATGGTCATGAAAGAGGTTTTAGTGTTGTGTTTTCTGATATTGTTGTAATGCAGTAGGTTATAATCATACAAACTTTACCATTGTTAATACACAGTTAATAATAATACCTCTATGTTAGAAGGTAAACCTTGCAATTTTTTAAACCTTATAATGAACCTATCCATGGTATCAAAGAAGAACAGGATCAAGTATAAAACAACCTTTTAAGAAAAAATTAGTCATTGTTAAAACATTTTCTATGTTGTGTCTCCTTATGCAGGAAAGGTGCATTAAGAAATTCAGTGGCAGCTTAGTAGTAAAATACATATATATATATATATATATATATATATATATATATATATATATATATATATATATATATATATATATATATATATATATATATATATATATATATATATATATATATATATATATATCTATCTACTAAAGTATCACCCGTCAAAAATGACGGAAGTTTTCAGCTGAAATCTATTTATTTTGAAAAAAATGCACTTTTTAAAAAGCCCAACTAACTTGTCCTTGTTTGATCAATACGAAATATTAAACTTTCTGAAATGCACCCACATATTTTATAATAGGGGTTGTAGGGCGCCTATGGCGCCCTCTTTGTTTATGATTTTATAATTAACCATCATCAAATCCTCTTTTTAAATTGTACCCTTTTCCAAAATTAAAATATGAGCTAAAACAATGACGTCATATAATATATTTTTTTACAGCGCATCTTTAATTTGCACACCTTTTGGCCTTTTGATGCATTGCTGCAGTAATTTGGTGCGCTGCTTTCTAAAATTAGTAGCGCCACGGACAGACAGACATGCATGACAGACAGACATGACAGAGATTGCAAAATATGTATATTGATGCTTGTGTGCTTTGATCATATTGTCATAATTGCTGGCTATTTTCGTGTATTATAATAAAAACGGAAACAAAATCTTGAACCCTCCATCACACCCCGCATCCCCCCGCCCGACCGTCTTGCCGAGTCTCACTCTGGCTTATGCCTGTAAGCAAAGATTTTCATGATGTGTGGAGAGTGAATACAATCAGTTGTAATGCGATCTCTGCAGAATCTGTTGGTGAGCTATTTGACTAATTGCACTTGTTCTCAGACTCGTTTCTATGCACGTAGCATGCTATAATCTCCATCTATTTGGTTAATTCAGTGAATGTTATAGTTATAGCTAATTCAAATGTTTTGGTTCTATGTCTCCGTGTCTGTTTCATCTATTCCTCTGTTGAGAAAAGAAAACTTGCTGTAAGTTGCATATCCTCCGCCCACACATGACATAATCACAACGGCATTTATTATTTCTTTCAAACATTTAATGTTAAAAAAGTTCTTATTATTCCTCAGAGTTCTTTGGGTCACAAACATCTCCAATACCATTCAACACCCCTAACCCCCATGCATCTGGGCTGTACCACCGCCCACTTTGAGAACCACTGAATTATTATGTATCTCCAAGATGTCAAAGGGCATTAGACCCAATCCGTTATTCATTACATTGAAGTTGTTGTCATGTCAAGTTGTAATAGGAGTGTGGGCGAGCTGCACTATTAGGAGTGGGTGGGAGTGAAGGGGTGCAAAGTTGGAGAAGGTTGCCAGGTAGGCTTGTTAACTCGGTGGAAGTTGGTAAAGGATGGGTGCAAATTTATGAGAAGGGGAAGTATGCACATTTAAAGGATGTTGTCAGGGGAAGGGACTTGCGGATTGGAAAGGTGGGGGGGGGGTGAATTTCGGGCTAACGGCATATATTTTAGAGGTTTGATCACTAAGACATCTCATTGCGCCCAGGGCGGTACAAATCCTAGCTACGCCACTTGAAAGGTGGTGCAGTAGACCAAAAAAAGTAGGGGGGGGGGAGACTAATTCGACTAGTGGTAGCGTGCTTGTTTTCAATTTATTTTATGGTGGGTCCGTCAGTTTGACCCGGTACAAAGCGGCCCGAGGAGTTTCTTTCGTAGTTAAGACCCCGGTCAATTATGGCTAAAATTCCAAAAGACCACCTAGGACCTAGACAGTGGAGCTTGAGTGAGCTTGCTATTCTTTATCATTGTATTGGCGTAATTTTTGGCTTAAATATAGTTAAGCAGATTACGATGTGTTATGGTTTTGATGTTTTTGCCGATTTCTGTTAAGGGTAAAGTCCGTCCGTAAAGTACGTCACAATCCTGCGCAGGTGGGTAAAACAAGTGTGACAGCTTGTGACAGAAGAGATAAAAGGTAATTAGTTGAAGGGGGTCTATTATTGAGGTCTCAATCGGTGTCGTTTTGTTCAGGACCGAATAGAGGGCGCAGCTGGGGCATTCTATAGATTCCCTTTGCTCATTCTAAAAGTCTAGCAAAGTTCCCTTCTTGAACTCCCCGCAATTCGCCAAACATATTTCTGAGACGTTGCCTTCCTTCCAATTTGATTATTTGGCCCCCGGTGAGACGGTCGTTTAAAATTGGACACATTCTCTTTGAACTTTCCGACACTGGTGCACGTGGCAAGACCTCGGCAATATTCCGTATGGTTATCAGCTCGTGATGGTGCAAGGTGGTGCAAGCTTTCTTATCAACTCCCACGCTCTGAGTCTGGTCATACCCCGCCACGACTCATGGAGTAGGCCGCCTCGTTCCCACCCCACATGAATTAGATCAGGTGATCAAGAGGCCCCAGGTCCCACGTATGGTGCGAGCCAAACACAAAACCCATTATCTATTGGCCTAGGAAGTATCTGACGAGGGAGTGGATAAAGGGACATCGTCCCCAATGTCCCCACTATTGCCCACATCGACTCGGGGTTTGGGGGTTTCACATGGCGCCAAGCATAAAATCGCTGGATGAATCCCCCTCACTCCGACCCCCGCACACCCTACAGATGTTTTGAATGAGAAAATTGAAGCTATACCAATATAGATTCGCTACTTTGGATATCAAACTTCTCTCGATATACTGGAGCAACGCCGGTGGAATTGATACACATTAGAAACACGGCTCCATGATTCTTGTTGATCTTTTTGAAATATAAAAAGCGTGTGACACCACAAAGGTGTAGTTGGAGGAAGATTTTGGAGAAGGGTGGGGCTGCTGTCATTCAGGGCTACTGCAGTCCCAAAAGTCATGTGGTAAGATAGGCATCATCACGTGGAATCTGGGCCGCTCTCGAATCCTGTCATTGATGAAGTTGTCATGGACCTGGTTAGCTGCCATGCATAAAACTGTGTGTATCGAATGGCTCCATTGATTTAGCACTACTTCTGCAGTGTCGGCTTTTTTTTTCCCGTTCATTCCGTTTTGCTCATTATTAGACGTGCTGTTGTGGGGCGAGTAATCAGCTTGTGTAATGGGCGTTGTTCGTGCGGTATCACGCGTCAGTTGGAAATCTATGCCGGTGCGAAATGTTCATATATCGCATACTGCAGCCAGGCTGGTGACAACAAAGTCCGGTGAGGGAAATATTACTCAGTGATGTCTGCTAGGGTTTAACCTTGCCAACTTTAACATTGAGTTCATCTTCTTACATTTTTTATGGAAAAACAAGACAACGGTTCTGATTTGAGGAGAACGGTGGATATTTTTTTTAAACGCCACGCCACCGATGAAATGCACTGCTATTTGGAGTAGTCAGGTGACATAATGTTTGTCCCACCAAGTCGTCCCCCCCTCCCCACGCACTCACATCAGTGCAGGCGTTCATTTAGCAGCGATTTCCTAAGTATCAGTGCCGTTACACTTTGGTGTGCAAATTGCATCTCCATATTCCCTTGACTAACTTGGGCTCAGGCAGCACGTCGACCAAATCCGAACCAGTTCATTGCGGCTGCTCATACGGCGAGGGCTCTCATTAGCGATAATCTGAGTGCCTGTCTATTTCCCCAACCCACGCGCGGCCTGCTATGACGCGGCGGAGACCTCAACCACGCGATGACGCCAGCACGTTTGCGCCGACGGACCCGGCCCCTCTTGCTTCCCGGTTTAACGTCATCCAGCGCCGCGGTGGTCTCCAGCCGCGGGCAGTGTCTAATTTTTGGGGAGGGAAGACGTGTGTGTGTGTGGGGGGGGGGACTCGACATCTTGATCTATGGCGGAGCGTCGTGCAACACGGTATCTTTCAAATACGTTTGGTGTTTTGGGTTATTGCTTTTAAACGTGTGTGCGCATCGGCTCAAGTCCACCCCTTTCTTGTCTTTTGATCGATTGTGCATCAAGTGTTACTCCAGTTACATCCCTTGCCATCGCGAATTTCTCCGACTTTTGAATGTTTTTTTGTTTTTGTTTAAACAACTCCTTCAAAGATAAACTTAACTAATCAGGTCTATCAAAAAGGTTTTTACTTACCACAATATTTTTATTTTTAAAACTTTACATCTAAATGTAATGAGATTTTGATGACTCGAAAGACCTTACGTAACTGAACATATCAGGAAACAGTAACAGGGTGCACAATACAAAATAAAGGCTAAATTTTAAAAAAAAACGTAAAAGAATTTTTTTAGTATCAATCCTTTATATATTTGACATAACTAAAAATAATGACACTGATATTTTCAATATAATAGGCATCGCGCGACAGACTAGCATAAACATTTACAGATCGGGAAAATATAAAAGTATGTTCAATATAATACACATCGCGCGACAGACTAGCAAAAACATTTACATGCTACATATAGAAACATAGAGATAATCTAAAAATCTAATATATAAAGCTCAAATGTTTGTATGTTTGTATGTTTCACTTTTCGACTTTCTGTTAGACAATCACGGAAAAACCAACTGACGGACGGGGACCAAATTTGGCAGGGCGGTTCCTTTTACCCTGAAGGTGGTTTTAAGTTAGTTTTTGTAATTGTCCCTTTTGCCCGAATGCCGTAAATTAAATAATCAGAAAATGCAGAGACAAAGAATAAAAAAATTAATCTCCTTTCTGTATTGAACAAATTTACGCGTACGTTAAAATGCCGTTCAAAGCGAGTTACTTTTGGTGACGCTTTTTTTCCCCAATGCCAATACTTTATTTTCAGCCGTGCGCATTTGAAAAAATATTATAATGTCTAATTACGGTGCGCACATTTTCGTGTACGCTTCATAATTTAATCTGTGTAGTACAAAGAATTGTCTTTTTCTTTACTATTACTTTCTATATATTAGATAGACAAGTAAACATATTTAATTACAACTGACACACGATGCATTAGATTTAATTGTTTACACGTTTAAATTTAATTGCGAATTTGTTTTAATTATTTTCTGTTCCATAACTCGACATTTAATGAAAAACCTATTTATGTAATAATTGTGTCAGTATTTTTTTCAAGGCTTCATTTTTAGCGGTGCACGTTTTAACATCTTTTATCGCCTGATTACTGTGCGCACATTTTCGTGTACGCATCTTAAATTTAGCTGTGTTCTATTAATATAACATTTATATTATGTTTGTCTTTTACATAAGCTGTTGTCTTTTACATAACCTATACACTTATACTATTTAAACTTAGGCTACCGAACTTATTAACATAAGTAGATTAAACTAAATAAAGTGATCCTGAAAACGCTTAATTATTTTGTATTGCGAATTGAATATGTTATGTTCATTCCTTTGATGATGTATTAACATAGGCCATTTTTAAAATCGATTATTGTGATGGTTTCACATGCATTTTTAACATAAAATTCATTTGTTTTGTTTGTTTTTTAAAAATTAGGAATATAGCCTAATTTTTTTTTATTTATCTTTATTATCTTTATCTCATAGACGCTGTTGCAAATATTGTATTAATTACAATTGTGTTACATTGCAGTGTCGTAAATATATAAGAGCTTTTTTAGTGACGACAATGGCAGAGATCTTTTGGAAAAATGTCAACAAAGCAGTGGCCTTTTTTAATGGATACAAACAAACAAACATAAAAATATCAACTGAGCTTTATATATTAGATATGCGTTTAAATTATTTTATTTCAATTATTTTCACGATACATTTAATTAAAAACCATAGATGTAGCGAGTTTATTTTATGTTGAAAGTGATGGCCTATGTCAAATAATCGCACACTTTAAAACTGTTTACTTAAGCTTTCTATACACTATACATTATAAACTTTCGCTTCCGAACGTATTAACAAAAGTTGACTAAATTTAATGAAGTGATCCTGAAAACGCTTAATTAATATGAATTGCGAATTGAATATGTTTTTATGTTCATTCCTTTGTATTCAGAATAGCATAGGCCATTTCTAAAATTGCCTTTTAATCATTTTTAAGATGCGCTTATTAACAGACGGTTGAATCTTTTTTTTAAATGTATTTTATTTTTCAGATATAAAATCTGGTGTATGTGTGTGCATTGAATATAATTTACAAAATATGATGCCTTATCCGAAATATGGAACAAAAAAAAAGATTCCTTTTTGAAATTATACACATTGCTTATAAACCGTAAATATAAATCGTAAAATATAGAGACATAAAAATGTTACATATTATTTCCCTGTTTAGACGATTATGAATACGTCAAAATGAAGAGTTATTTTGGTCCAGTACATTTACTTTATAACAAGACTTTACTTTATGCGGCCAGCTTTCTATATGTCTAAATATGGTGTGCACATTTTTTATATCATTTTAATACGACCGTTTTGTTTTTTTTAAATAATATTTTAGAAAGTACATTTATAATTTTGTTTATTTGCGCTATGAGTCAATTAGCTTTTGGCTTTTAAAGGGATAGTGCCACATGTTCTTTATCTCATAGACGTGGTTACAAATATCATATAACTTACAATTGTGATACGATGCAGTTTCGTAATTATATTTTAAATTTTTGAGTGACGAGGGTGGTAGAGCTCTTTCGGAAAACATATAAGTTATGTTAATTTTGTACAAGTGGGAATGAAATTGTAAATTTAGTTATTATGGTCGGCAAGAATCATTATTTAATAAGTCATATCTTTTGAATAGTAAGGTTATGTTAAAAGGCACTGCATTAAGTGAAAACAACTCACGCGGTAAAATGGCATATCTCTGTTTCTCATAAGATTTTAACTAAATAGTTGAATCTGAAATTTAACTTGGCAAATAAAAATTGTAATAACCATCACCTAATACTTGGATAAAGTGTCAGCACACTCCCGCTACAAAGTGCGGGTATTTTTCAAGTATATATTTATATATATATATATATTTAAATATGTTTGTGTGTGTATGAATGTCCTTTATAGCTGTCTAAACCATTCACCCGATCGTCATGAAACTTTTCAAGACTGTTGAGTATGCTCCCGGGATGGTAACTATCACTTTTTTCAAAATTTAACACTCATGGGGCGCCGGGGGCCCATATCGTCATGTTTTGCTTATGCGAGCTATATAAAAATTAGTTTAAGCTTTAGCTACTGTGTAAATTATTGGATCTTAACCAAAATGTGTATATTACAACTTGATAGCCAATATTAAAATACTATAGGGCACTAAACTGCTAATATTCATTCCTTTGGGGCTGGGGAGCCCAAAAATTCACATTTTTTAAGCGTTTAAGATTTTATTCACCATTCAGTCATTAACAATCTTGACAAATTATGACACATGTATCAATTATTATACTAATTGAAATGAACAGATGTTTTTAACTTTATATCTTACCCAGAATGGGCCCTGGGACCCTTAATGTCGTTTTTATCTTATATGAGCTATATAAAAAATAGTTTCTACGTTAGCTACTTAGTAAATGAATAGATCTTCACCAAACTTTGCACACAAAAACTTGGTAGCCTATATTAAAATACTATAGACACTGCACTTCTAATGCCAATATCTTCGTGGCCGGGGCCCCACATATCTTTTTTCGTATATGTTTAAGATATTTTTCCTATTTACTTTTTAAAGAGCTTGAGAAATATAGCCACAATAAAAATGAACTAAAATGAACATGTTTTTGAAATTGACCTCTTGCACCGAATGGGCCAGGGCCCCTTAATGCTATTTTCCCCCTATTGTAGGTATATAAAAAGTAGTTTAAGAGTTAGATATTGAGAAAAAAAACTGGATTTTGACAAAACTTAGAATATAAAAACTTAAGAGCCTATATTACTATAGGGCACTAAACTCTTAATTTCCATTCCTTCGAAAAAGTCTTTTTACTGAACTTTAATCATTGTATTCCCTATTCAATTTTACACGATTTTGAGGAATATATATTGAGTACAATAGATAAAAACAACATTAAGGGCCCCAGGGCCCATTCTGGGCAAGATATAAAGTTCAAAACACCTGTTAATTTCAATTTGTATAATAATGGATACATGTGTCATTATTTGTCAAGATTGTTAATGACTGAATAGTGAATAAAATCTTAAACGTTTAAGAAATGAGTACAATGGCAATTAAAAAAAACTATAATATCACTCATTTTGGGGCCGGGGCCCTTAATATCGTTTCTTCTTTTGTACGCTATTTAATTATTAATTTATTTATCCGTTTGCTATGAAACTTGGTGTTTTTTTTCACACTTCCACGAAGATTTCTTCAGAATTTTTTTTAAACGTACCACTCATTGGTTTCTTTAAATTTATTCCTTTTTACTTTGATCGTTGCAACGCACGACGGGTCTACTAGTTAATTTATATAATTGCAGTACATTAGATCGATATGAAATTTTGATAGAATGCATTGTTAAGCGACAAAAAGTCTATGTGCAAAATTTCAGCTCGATAGGATCCCGGGAAAAGGTTGTTTTTTTTTCTCCGGGCGGAACCACGATTGCGGGCGCGACCACGACAAGACGGTGACGTTAAAATAAAGGACTTAATAAACAACAAAAATATCTTCTACGTATTTTACAATATCAAAATAATACGAACAAGAAAATGCTCTCAACTTACATCCGTTCATGAGTAGGAAAAAAGAACACAATCTTATAGTAGCACTCAGTGACTAAATCCGAAATAGTCATTAGCAATGTTTCTTCTAAGGTTCATTGGCCCGTTTGCAAAGAAATTTTAAAAAAAACGTGTTTAAAGTTGTAAAGCATCAATTTTCAGTGCAATATCGTCCCAAAATTGCTGCGCGCTACTTCTAAACAGCTTCGCGGCGTCGGTCAAATATCTGCGCAGCCGCGTGGCTTAAAAGGTGCATTGGTCACTAGACTTAGGAGATAGTTGGATATGGGTTATAATGAAATGGTTTTGATTTATTTTGGTAATAAGCATATTAATTTTTACATACTAAAGTACATGTAATCCAGTCGTTTTTAAGTATCAAATTAAATGAAGTTTTATGATAAATTACAGGTGTGCCCAAAACCATCCGTTACTGGTCGACCTAAATCAAAACATTTGTTTCCTTCAAAATGCAAGGGTTTGCATTACGCTTTTTTTTCAATGTGTGTTTCAAAATAAATAACATTTGGTAACACTTTAATGACTTCGAATCACAGTTGGCTGAGACTGACGTGGTCTGTGGAAAAAAGGGAAGTCGCATGTTAAAGTTAGATTGTTGGTGTGTAGGTAACATCTGTAATAGAGTGTTGCAACATAGCTGGTTAAAGAGTGGAGTAAAACAGGTCATGCCTGTCTCTCTATCCAATATTTTAAATAGCCGTCCTGATTCTCCATACGTTTTTAAAGTTTTAAAGACACTTACAGCATGATTCTTTATTCTTCAAATATCAAAAGCATATCATGTGTTATAATTTTAAAGTTCGTATTGTTTTGCCTTGGGGGAAAAAAGTGGGGAGGATTTGAAGTTTTTAAATCTGTACTTGGCGCCGCCCACACGCTTCTCATCATGTTTTTTTAAAACTTATTTTGTTAGCGTTGTTCTTGAACAAGTAATTCTATTATCAACCCAAGCAATCTATTTAGCAAAAAGTTCTATTATCAACCTAGGCAATCTATTGATCGATTGACCCCCAGCGTCAGACGAGGGACTTCACTCTGACGACAACTCCATTGTAGAGTTCAGAGATTAGACCGGACTGATCATTTGTTTGTTAGTGTCAGCCACTAAACATAAAATGAACAAAGTGTATGCCACTACTAGTAAGTGTCGATATTGTCTGCCACTACTAGTAAGTGTCGATATTGTCTGCCACTACTAGTAAGTGTCGATATTGTCTGCCACTACTAGTAAGTGTCGATATTGTCTGCCACTACTAGTAAGTGTCGATATTGTCTGCCACTACTAGTAAGTGTCGATATTGTCTGCCACTACTAGTAAGTGTCGATATTGTCTGCCACTACTAGTAAGTGTCCATATGGTCTGCCACTACTAGTAAGTGTCGATGTTGTCTGCCACTACTAGTAAGTGTCGATATTGTCTGCCACTACTAGTAAGTGTCGATATTGTCTGCCACTACTAGTAAGTGTCGATATTGTCTCTCACTACTAGTAAGTGTCGATATTGTCTGCCACTACTAGTAAGTGTCGATATTGTCTGCCACTACTAGTAAGTGTCGATATTGTCTGCCACTACTAGTAAGTGTCGATATTGTCTGCCACTACTAGTAAGTGTCGATATTGTCTGCCACTACTAGTAAGTGTCGATATTGTCTGCCACTACTAGTAAGTGTCGATATTGTCTGCCACTACTAGTAAGTGTCGATATTGTCTGCCACTACTAGTAAGTGTCCATATTGTCTGCCACTACTAGTAAGTGTCCATATTGTCTGCCACTACTAGTAAGTGTCCATATTGTCTGCCACTACTAGTAAGTGTCGATATTGTCTGCCACTACTAGTAAGTGTCGATATTTTCTGCTACTATTATAAAATGCCCATAGTATCAACCACTACAACTAAAATGCTAAGTGTCAGCCGCTTCAGCTAATATATGTCCCTAGTATCTGTCACTACATCTAAAATCCCCACAGTGTCTCAGCCACTAAATCTAAAAGGACACTAGTCACTAGTATCTGTCACTGCATGTAAAAACCGATATTGTCTTCCACTTTATGTGAAATGGTGCTTGTGTCTGTCACTTCACATTGAGAAATGGGCGAGAAATGTCTTATTCTTAATTAAACCTCTCTTGGTCTCGAATGGAAATGAAATGTTTATACTCTATTATTTTGTCTGTTTCGGAAAGCATTCCAATAAATGACGTCATTCTAAAAAGTCGACATTCATTCATGTAAAGGAGTCAGGGTTTAAATATAATTTTTTTTTAAAAAGGAAGTCTACGCATCGGCTCTGGGTGTGTGGATTTGAGAGTTTTTATACAGAGATGAATGGCTTTCTTCCCGGAATAAGATGTGTACCGATTGATACGATAGAATGGTGGAGTGGGGAGTTGGGTGGAAGTGGGAGAGATAGGAAGGTTAGGGCTTCCCTCTGAGTAGACATTCTTCTCTTGTGGTTCTCATAGGCGAATTGTTTGGTCTCTGCTGGCGAACGAGGAGAAGCTCGATAGTGTCTGGCAGTGAAGATGGGTAGCGTGTAAAGAAACTTTCAATTGCGTTATAAATGATAGACTGTTGATCTATATGTGATTATACATAACTTGATCTACCTATTTTTGTTGATGTTAACTGGAGCCATTGGGGGTGGGGGTGGATGAGCGAAATCTTTTATTATGATGAACTGCCAGAGGGACATATGACAACATGCCCGGGCCAAGTCGAATACACCAATGATGGAAACTGAGTCGCAAATGCTGGAGTATGGTGTCTCGAGCATTGCCCCACCAACTCGCTATTTAACAGGCTATACCACAACAGGGAATCGAACTGCCGGCATTGCAGCCTAGCCTCTGAAACAGTGGTGCACATGTTGACTTCGTGCCCCGCGCTGGACATAACCCCGGAGGCTAGGGCTAGAGTCCTACGCTCAGACGTTTTAAGGCACTGCTCAGCAGATGGAGCAGGTTGCCCAGGTATTAGCCAAAGCTTTAAGTGAGTAATCTCAAGCTTACAACTTAAGAGATTAGATTAGATTGCGATGACCTAAATCAAAGGCAGGGGAATTGTTAGGTGGGGTGAGGGCTGGTTGCGGCATGGCGGTGAGTGTTAACATGTGTTGACAATGCCCAAACGAAAGCAAGGAGGCCAGATGATGTACACAACAATACTTTTTAGAGTTGATTCAAATAGGGAGAAACTATTTATATACAATTTATACACGAGTTCTTCTAAAAGTTTGCTAATTTTACGAAATGAGGTCGGTACCACAGTATCTAATTAAGTAAGTGGTACCGAGTCCCTGGCAGAGGATAGGTCCATGTGGCGGGCTATAGTGAAAGAAGGATCACTAAGAGCAGAGGAGAAAGGCCAGGCAACACTGCCCCACTGCTTTCGTGTGTGTCATGCAGAAGAGACTGCCACTCAAGGATTGGTCTCATCAGCCACACCAAGAGCTGCAAATAATAAAGATAAATCTATCGTCTTTCGTAGACGGACATATGCCATACATACATACATACATGCAGAGTCCCAAAGAATATCAGTAGATGGGTCGCTCGACTTGCTGATAAATATTTCAGCTTATGAAAATCGAATTTAATAATAATATATTTATTCTAATTATAAAATGTTGGTTACTTATTATAGATGACTATCGCTTCCTCGAAACATAATATATATAGATATATAAAATCTATTTAAAAAATCTAAACGTAAGAGTTCCTTAGAAACAAATGTCCGATAAACAAACATTTATTACGCGTTGTTTTAATATGTAATGAACGAAGTCTCAAACTTTCGACACATTGTATCCTGACTTTGATCACAAATTATTATTTTCCACATTTGATTAACTGTTTACGCTGTTGATTGACATTCACACATTTTAAATGGGGTTTACCTAATTCTTACAATGTGTTCTTTCTCTAATGCCCATTCAAAAATGTTGATATATGTTTACCTTTTTGGTCCCCATCAAAGACTTGATCTTTAATGGGTTTCCTGGTTGGTGCCTATTTACAAATTTAAAGCGCGTTTACCCAATCATACACTAGGTCTCTGTAGCCTTCCTTGTGACCATTGACATACTTGGGTCCCTGTTTACCATTTTTGTTATACAAATACTTTCTTGAGCTCTGTTATGTTTTTTTTTGCTACACATTCATGAATTTAAACTGTGTTTACTATATTCAAATATTGGTTCCCATTCATAAGTTTAAGAGATGTTTGTCTTCTTGGTACCTATTTACAACTTTAAACGTTGTTTACCTTCTTTGTGCCCTTTCTTGTACTTGTTTTTCCCCCCGTTCTTTTCTGTCATTATCATTCTCAGTTTCTGTTCACTTTATTAGTGCGTTCTTGGTGCCGTTGACAAATGGAAAGTTTCTATACCTTCATGGTGCCGTTGACAAATAGAAACTTTCTATATCTTGTCTACCTTCTCCGTTCCCATTAATAAAATTCAACTGTCTTTATGTTCTCGTTGCCTCATGATATACTTGATATCTCTTGCCCTTCGTGGTGTCCATTCACATTCATGATTTCTATAAGCTTTCTTGGCGACTATTTACCTTTTCGTGTGCCTATTCACATACTTGGTCTGTAGTAAATTTTTGTGTGATGTTTAATCACTTTATTGATCTGTGTTAATTATCTTTGTTCGCATTCATAAATTGAAGCAGTGTTTACTGTTTACCTTATATTTTGTCCCCATTCATAAATTAAAAATGGTATTAATCTTTTGGTTCCCAATCTACTTCTCCTCATTAACTTATTTTGAGCTCGAAGTTTCTACTATCCAACCACCGCTATCTTATCGGGCAGGTTATTTTCAGTTTTCATCATCTCTTTTGTTATCTTTTACCAGCCTATTTCTGGTCGTTTGATCCGCCAAATGTTTTGTCCTCGGCTCTTTTTGCTTCCCTCTTTGCCAGCAGGACTTCTGATAACAGAGCAGTAGTTAATACAAAAACCCCTCTCAAAACTTCTCTAATCAATTTTCTCAACGCCGATGTCCGGCTCTTGGACTACACGGGGACCTTTAAGATCAAGTATCCTCTTTGAGCCCAGGTGTTCTCTTTAAGCTCATGTGTCCTCTTTGAGCCCAAGTGTTCTCTTTAACCTCATGTGTCCTCTTTGAGCTCAGTTGTTCTCTTTGAGCTCAGGTGTCCTCTTTCAGTTGTTCTCTTTGAGCTCAGGTGTCCTCTTTCAGTTGTTCTCTTTGAGCTCAGGTGTCCTATGTTTTAATAATGCTGTTACTTGAATAATTTATCCAACCGTATATACTAGAAACCTATGTCTAGTAAGCTGAATTCGAACAAATTTCATCTTGGAATTTAGACGAATCCTCATGCACTTGACCTATCCATAAATATATAGAGTTTTATTTGTTGTCAAATAGTTGGTCCTATAGAGTTAAAAAAGTGATCATATTTCACTGTGCCAAGTATGACATTGCGCAGGGAATATAAGAAACTTGAAACGCCCCCCGCCCCACCCCATTTAGTACACATAATGAAAAGTGGGCGGTGCTTTGTTCAGAATGACACGTTGAGCTGATATTTTGTTACGTAACATTTGTCCTTTGCCGGTATGGCCTAGCTGGGGTTTAATATTAAATGAGTCCTGGGACAAAAATACTATACTTATCATTGTATCTGTATGGGCTCTATCACTTTTTTATTTGTAGAACGTTCTACTCTCCATGTCCCTACTCCCCCCCCCACCCTCCACCACCCCACCCAACCCAATCCTGACTAATGTCGTCTATGTCAGAGCCGCTAATACCCCCCAGCACGCGAGCGCTAAGTAGCCCATTGCATGCGACCACTTGCACGTAGTAATTATGTCTATCACAGGCGTGAGGATTGAATCCCCGGCCCTTTGCTTGATGGACAGGCTCCCCCCCCCCACACACACCTACTCTCTCTCCATCCTCTAGATGCTACAAAAGCACAGTCAACATTCTCCACAGACCCCCCCACTTCGTCACTCTTAACATCACTTGAGAGGAGTCGCACACTTCACGCCACTTATAATTTTTAGTTTTTGTCATCCCCAAGTATCAATGTTTAATGTTGAATGCATGCCTTCAAGTATTTATAGGATTATATCTCTAATTTTTCGTATTTAAAATATAGGCTATTTCATTCTTTGAACATAAAACTCTGCTTGCATGTTCTTGGTTTTTATTCCGCCCTAACATGCCGAAATGAGGGCATGTGAGAATCCACTGAGCATGAAGGGCGCTTTTACGACTTACATCAATAATGTGCTCGGCCAGCTCCCCAAACGACTTCTTTCTAGCACACGTTATCACGCCAACCAGCCTTCATCTTGCTATGTTCATATGGCATACGTTTGCATGCCAACCAGCCTTCATCTTGCTATGTTCATATGGCATACGTTTGCATGCCAACCAGCCTTCATCTTGCTGTGTTCATATGGCATACGTTTGCATGACGAACAGCCTTCATCTTGCTACCTTTATGTAGAATATGTTTTCATGCCAACCAACCTTCATGTTGCTATGTTTCTAGCACATATTTGTACACCAACCATGGGTCCATGTGGAAATGTTCCAATACTCTCTAGATTTGAAGTTACTCTGTTTTGTATACCTGTTTTGTCAAGCAGATGTTACTGTGCTACAATGTTCATACCACAAGTTACCACGTCAGTCATGCGAATACATTACTACAGCACTGGTTATCGCTTCTGCCTCGGATTAATAAATATATATCTCTGTAATAGGTTTTGCACGTGAGAAATTACATGTAGTTGATATGCTCTCATACCACAGGTTAAGCCACCATATAGGTAAGTGTGTTAGCACGTCAGCTGCTACAGCACAGTGTATGATTTATGTAGCAAGTAGAAGAATGTAAGAAATCTTTGCATTGTATATAATATGCAATGTATTATGTATGGACAGGCTCCCCCATCTCTTCTTTCTCTAGACGCTACATTAATTGATTAATTTAATTCTTAAGCTTAAAACTGAAATCCTTTGCCATATATGTATATATTGAAAATTTAGGAAAGTCGCATGTTTTTAGTCCACTTTACAACAACCTTCGAGCGTCTTTATGAAATGATAGAGAGCAAAGTAACTAACATTATAGCTATGAATAATTGATGTATAAGTGTGCAGCCATCCCCTGTATTAATTGCTGTACTCTCTTCTTCCTGGCATCGAGCTCAAAACTTTGGATTGGAGACTCCTGACAAGGCTGCGCTGCTGTATGGGTTAATACGGACGTTGGTGGCCTGTTGTAGGGGCGTCGAAACAGCGGTTAACAGCTTTACAAAAACAAGAAACTTTCGTTGTGTGCCACGGCTGTCGTTTGGGCAGTTAAGGAATGTTCCGTTAACGTCTCGATGGGGACGTGTTCCATTTCCGGGTAAAGCGGCGTTGCTTTTTCGAACTAGAACCAGCACTAACGGCTGGCGTTGTATTTAGAGCAATGAGGGATTGGAAGTTTCTGCTGTTCGAGTTTTGTTTGATAATGTATGCCGAAGATTCTTGATCTGTCCACGTCATGTTCTCAATAGCGACATGTAGTCCCATACTTGCTAGTCCGTCATGTAATGCCGTGCCCTTAGGCACGACCAGCCCGGTTGGCTTGATCTAACACTGAACAAAGGCTTGGTGCTTAGCTGGACTGGCTTTCAAAACATCACGCTCGAGCTGGACGTGGATCTCCTGTTGTATGACGCCATCCCCAAGCTCCTTCTCCTCGACTAGGGCTGTAAGAATGCTTCTGTCAATTGATCGATTCCACCCACCCCCACTCCATATATTAATGAACCGGGCCAAGTAGTCGCGCCACGGCTAATCCTGTTGTCAACTCGCAGTTGGTATTTCTCTGACATTTCCGGTAAGCAGCTCTTTATTGACCGGGGAATAATTGTATCATTATTGAAGACACACCCTCTTCCATTATCGAGAAAGCCTCCAGTAGAGTGATCTTCCATGTGCACCCAGTCGACCCCGTCAAACGTTGTCCCGGACTAGACCTTCTGATGAAACGCTCTGATGAAGACATCGCTGCTTTAAAAAAAACAAAAAAACAAATAGAAACAAATAAACAAAATTATATGTTGTAATATTTTTTTTGACAGTATACCGTTATACAAAATTAATTGACTTCGATATTATTTTAAGAATCACAAAAGCCTTGGGCTGTTGCCAAAGATTGTTGGTCCTTCAGAGAAATCGAAATAAGTTGCGTCTTAGCTGTGGAAATACGAGACGACCTTCCCATGGACTAGGTTGGTCATTAGTAGACAAGTTCTGCTATTTAGTTACATATATATATATATATATATAATAAAAAAATAGGATTCTAAACATTAATTTTCACCATCTTCTAAGTGCACACAATTGGAATCAATTTGATGTTAACTAACTCTTGTCTACAGCACAGACAACAACATAACCCCACCCCTCAATGGTGATAGACAATCGTTTGTCCAACAAAAAAAAATAATTAAAAAAAAACAATAATAATTCAGAAAGCAAGCGTTTTATTTATCACTAGACGCCCCGCGGCGTAGCATACGCCGCAGACTTGCTCATGGAGAGTGAAAAGAAAGTTGAGAAAGAACGGACACAAACTACAGCACGAAGAAATCAAAACAACGCGAGTGAACGTCGGTTTGGGGGGGGGGAACTGCCAACTCATTGTTTATTTTCGAGACATTTGCAGGCGAAATTCGGTACACCCCTAACTTCTATGAAGTCAGCTGTAAAACGATAATCGGAGTTACATAATCGATAATCGGTTTTCCAAAAAAACAAACAAAAAAAACACGCAATTAACAACCCTAAATATGACTAACCCTCGCTAGGATCGGCCAAACAAAGTTTATGTTTAAGGGATGGTAGTAATAAATGGGAGGCGGGTAACAACAACCTAAGTGTGCATGTCTTCACCTTTGCTCGCTATTTTTTATTTACTTGGTGCTGCTTTTTGTGTCTGTACTCTCACCCCCCCCCAACCGTTCTTTGCACTGTATATGATGAGCCAGTCTGCGGCGTATGCTATGCAATAAAGAGGTAACAGAACGGGCACAAACAGACATTTAACAATAATATATATTCGCCGGGGCTTGAACCCAGGACCTTCCTCGCATGAGGCGGACGTGTTAACCAGTACACTACGAATCTCACGTTTTCTGTGAAGGAACAACGCAAGTGAAACGCAAGGGCCATTGTTGGGTCACCCCTCCACTACCTTCGCTTGTCAACCGTTAACTGTGTTTAGTTGACCCGAGCGAGGGTCATTCGTCATGCTCGGTTGCACATACTTGCAGCTTACTTGCCTGGCATGGTCCCATGAAGAGAATTATATATATAGATTATTATTTTATAGGTGCATTTTTTATGCAGGGAAAGTTTCAACGTTATACATCCACTCGTGCAAAGATCTACTCGGACAGAATCTCGGCTATGAGCTGTTCTGATATTCAATTTAAAATTATTTCAGATTTAAAGTTTGTTACAAATTTGAAAACATTTATACAAGTCAATGCTGTCAACACGTATGTGGCGTCGTGGAGATAGGGATGGGGGAAAAAAAGGGGGGGGGCGTTTATAAAATTAGCAAATGTTGCCGATGTGGCAGCACATGTCGAGTGCGTGTGTCCAGGTCAGTGGTAGTGACGTGCAGTAATTGTTTGACTGGGATGAGGTGGGGGGGGGGTGAAAATTGAATCGTGATCTGGAGGCCGTGAATGACGATATTGACCGATGTTCACTGGTGTGACGGTTTGAACGCCTTGACGCAATAATTGTTATCGGTCGTTGATATGGAAGGTCTATTGACGTCATGAAGACGTCTTACCTTTGCCTTGAAGTTCGAATTTACTTTATGATTATTGACGGCCTGTAGTTACCAGCGTCAGAAAATACATGTAAAATGAACATATTATAACATATGGTATTGAACACAGAGATCGTGAATTATAAGCGGACCAAGCCGTACTTGCAGGGAGATGTGCTCTCATCACAGTTGTCATTTTTAGAGTCCTATTTTTCTTTCAATGTGTTACAGACAACTTATGACAGCCATACGCAGAGTATATAAAGATTGTGTATTTCAAATTTGTATTAGAACCGCCAGTCATTCTGTAGAAGGCCTATGTATAATGTATACAATATATTTATCTAATTTTTGTTTGGAAACTTCGTTTTTTAGTTGTTTTTTTTATACTGATCAGGCATTCTAAATATTGTTAGTGTGACACACTTTGTCTCAGACACAGGTTGATAGTGGTGTAGACGCCTCCCCTGGTCTCATCAAAGCATAATATTCTAGTTCCACTCATCCGTGGACATTTGAAAGACATTGCAGCCGATGCATTTGACATTCTTTTCCAATGAACTGAATTTACAAATATATAACAAGGAGAAATTTTACCTGAACAAATACCTGCTTAATCAATCTATCCACGGTTAGCGTGGCTAAAATCAATGCAAGATCTACTCTGATACCATCTCTCAGACGTCCCGTAGCCTCGTAATCACGTACTATTGCGTGTGCCGTCCCCCCCCCCTCCCCCTAACGGCCATATCATAACGTCACTACTGATATTGTCATGGGCGTGTCGTCCTACGTTTGCTGAGCTGTGGTGCAGTCTTACCGGGGCGTTTCCCTATTAGTTTAATCGCTTGTTTTTAAATTAGAGCGTTTTTAAATACATATTCAATTTTATGAATTCATTCATACAATCAACATTGATTTTTCCCCGGCGATTCTTTTTTTTTCCTCCAAAGGGTTATTTCTTTTCTAAAGATTAACAACTCGCAGCTGAAACGTCTTTTCGCCCGAGCTGCGGGTAATGAAACGTATATGTGGTCATCTGATTAAAAAATGAAGGTAAGAATTAAGACAGTAAATGTTAGCGTTATAGATTAGTTTCATATCGTAGTTGGCTATGGTGGTTGGATTGTGTGACAACGAAGGTATAAAGTGCGCCACAAAGTCTCGTCATCTGACACCCGCATTAAAAGAATAAGTATTTTAATTTTAATGGGCGAACGTAAGGGTTATTTCGAATTTTTACTGTACCAAATAATAATTGACGGTCGCCTTGATTGAAATCGTAACACATTGCTACTTGCTGCTCAGTTAAGTGAATCTTTGCTCATTAGAATATGTATCCTTATGGAAAACATAATGAAAAATTGGTCCTAAATGAAAACTGGACTCAACGTGAGATGAACGAATTTCAACCCCCGTCGGTATCACAGGTAGTTAGTTTATGCTGGAATATTCCCCTAAATCTTCTAGTTATTAACCGGTATAGTTGATTGGAATGTTCCCCTAAACCTTCTAGTTATTAACCGGTATAGTTGACTGGAATGTTCCCCTAAACCTTCTAGTTATTAACAGATATAGTGGACTGGAATGTTCCCCTAAACCTTCTGGTTATTAACAGATATAGTGGACTGGAATGTTCCCCTAAACCTTCTAGTTATTAACCGGTATAGTGGACTGGAATGTTCCCCTAAACATTCTACTTATTAACCTGTATAGTAGACTGGATTGTTCCCCTAAACCTTCTAGTTATTAACCGGTATAGTGGACTGGAATGTTCCCCTAAACCTTCTAGTTATTAACCTGTATAGTAGACTGGATTGTTCCCCTAAACCTTCTGGTTATTAACCTGTATAGTGGACTGGAATGTTCCCCTAAACCTTCTGGTTATTAACCTGTATAGTGGACTGGAATGTTCCCCTAAACCTTCTAGTTATTAACCTGTATAGTAGACTGGATTGTTCCCCTAAACCTCCTGGTTGTTAACCTGTATAGTGGACTGGAATGTTCCCCTAAACCTTCTAGTTATTAACCTGTATTGTGGACTGGAATGTTCCTCTAAATCTTGTATTTGTCCATTGGTAAAGTGGGCTGAAATGCTCTTCTAGTTCTAACCCTTCTATTGCTTACCGGTGGTCTGAATAGGGACGTCCTTCATCACATTGCTGTCCGATCGAATAACGTTCATTGTTTTAGGTATGGGAAAAATCAACCTCGTTTTCCGAGGGAAGCAAGCAACCCAGGACTGGGGAGTCCAAGCATCTGGTGTTACGCATCAATGGGGCGAGTTTGGGTGGAGGTGAGCGGGGTGGGGGTGGGGGGCGACCAGGATAAACTAAAAACGTTGTGGTTTGATACTCCCTCAGGTAATACAGAATATCTCAAAACTGTTTCTAATTCTAAGAAATGGAGTCTCAGAGATGGTTGTAAACAAAACTTTTGAGATTGTTTAAAAAAAAACAACTTTAAGCGCTGAGAGAGTGGCGTGGTGGCGCTCTTGTGGACAAGTTTAACTGCATTTAACAACGGTTGTTTGGGGAAGGGGGGGGGTCGGTAGAAACAGTCGTCTGTTAATTGAACTTTTGGGCGTTTTGCGTCATTGTTGTCACCCCTCTCAGTTCTAACATGGACTGGAGAAAAAGTCGGCCACTTATCACTCAAATAACAGGTGATGATTTCCTTTGTAGGAGGTTAAAAAGGTCAAGTTTTAGATTGTCAAGATGCAATTAGATAGAAGAAGTTTGAAGATAGTCCAATTGTTAAAACTATAAATGGAAATAAGAGTTGATGTCTTCAGATACAGACAGGCAGGTCGTGAAGAAACGTCATGGCTGCTTAACTTTATTGGTTCTTTTTAATGTATATTTTGAGAAAAGTCAGGTATTTTAATATTAATTATGATAAAATGTTGAACATGTGGTGGGGCTGGGGGTGGACCTACCACTAAAATTGTAAGAATATTGTTTTCTTCTACTTCTACCCTGAGGTAGAAGAGCCTTGCTCGATGGTGCTTGCGTGCAATATTTTCTCTCTTCCCGGTGGACCTCCCTAACACACCTGCGTGGACTCAAGTTGGTGGGAGCATGGTCAAGTGTCACATCTTTTTTCATCCTACGGTACATTTTCACAAATTTGACAAAATTCCTGTTGGGTAGTGCATACCTTATCAGACTCATTATACCTTGTGCATCCTCATATTTCACGCAGCTGTGCCACCGTACTCTGGGACTTCCGTCAAACCTCTGTTTAAAATAGTATGTGCTCAGTGTATGTGCTCAGTGTATGTGCTCAGTGTATTTGCTCAGTGTATGTACTCTGTGTATGTGCTCAGTGTATGTGCTCAGTGTATGTACTCTGTGTATGTGCTCAGTGTATGTGCTCAGTGTATGTACTCTGTGTATGTACTCTGTGTATGTGCTCAGTGTATGTGCTCAGTGTATGTACTCTGTGTATGTGCTCAGTGTATGTACTCTGTGTATGTGCTCAGTGTATGTACTCTGTGTATGTGCTAGGTGTATGTACTCTGTGTATGTGCTCAGTGTATGTACTCTGTGTATGTGCTCAGTGTATGTACTCTGTGTATGTGCTAGTGTATGTACTCTGTGTATGTGCTCAGTGTATGTACTCTGTGTATGTGCTCAGTGTATGTGCTCAGTGTATGTACTCTGTGTATGTACTCTGTGTATGTGCTCAGTGTATGTGCTCAGTGTATGTGCTCAGTGTATGTGCTCAGTGTATGTACTCTGTGTATGTGCTCAGTGTATGTGCTCAGTGTATGTACTCTGTGTATGTGCTAGGTGTATGTACTCTGTGTATGTGCTCAGTGTATGTACTCTGTGTATGTGCTCAGTGTATGTACTCTGTGTATGTGCTAGTGTATGTACTCTGTGTATGTGCTCAGTGTATGTACTCTGTGTATGTGCTCAGTGTATGTATCTGTGTATGTGCTCAGTGTATGTACTCTGTGTATGTGCTCAGTGTATGTACTCTGTGTATGTGCTCAGTGTATGTACTATGGTACTGCCGTCACACCACTGTTTAGTGTATGTACTCTGTGTATGTGCTCAGTGTATGTGCTCAGTGTATGTACTCTGTGTATGTGCTCAGTGTATGTGCTCAGTGTATGTACTATGGTACTGCCGTCACACCACTGTTTAGTGTATATACTCTGGTACTGCCGTCACACCACTGTTTAGTGTATATACTCTGGTACTGCCGTCACACCACTGTTTAGTGTATATACTCTGGTACTGCCGTCACACCACTGTTTAGTGTATATACTCTGGTACTGCCGTCACACCACTGTTTAGTGTATATACTCTGGTACTGCCGTCACACCACTGTTTAGTGTATAGTACTCTGGTACTGCCGTCACACCACTGTTTAGTGTATGTACTCTGGTACTGCCGTCACACCACTGTTTAGTGTATGTGCTCAGTGTATGTGCTCAGTGTATGTACTCTGGTACTGCCGTCACACCACTGTTTAGTGTATGTACTCTGGTACTGCCGTCACCCCACTGTTTAGTGTATGTGCTCAGTGTATGTACTCTGGTACTGCCGTCACACCACTGTTTAGTGTATGTGCTCAGTGTATGTACTCTGGTACTGCCGTCACACCACTGTTTAGTGAATGTACTCAGTGTTTGTACTCTGGTGCTGCCGTCACACCACTGTTTAGTGTATGTGCTCAGTGTATGTGCTCAGTGTATGTACTCTTGTAGTGCCGTCACCCCACTGTTTAGTGTATGTGCTCAGTGTATGTACTCTTGTAGTGCCGTCACCCCACTGTTTAGTGTATGTGCTCAGTGTATGTACTATGGTACTGCCGTCACACCACTGTTTAGTGTATGTGCTCAGTGTATGTACTCTTGTAGTGCCGTCACACCACTGTTTAGTGTATGTACTCTGGTACTGCCGTCACACCACTGTTTAGTGAATGTACTCTGGTACTGCCGTCACACCACTGTTTAGTGAATGTACTCTGGTACTGCCGTAACACCACTGTTTAGTGTATGTACTCTGGTACTGCCGTAACACCACTGTTTAGTGAATGTACTCTGGTACTGCCGTCACACCACTGTTTAGTGAATGTACTCTGGTACTGCCGTCACACCACTGTTTAGTGAATGTACTCTGGTACTGCCGTCACACCACTGTTTAGTGTATGTGCTCAGTGTATGTACTCTGGTACTGCCGTCACACCACTGTTTAGTGAATGTACTCTGGTACTGCCGTCACCCCACTGTTTAGTGTATGTGCTCAGTGTATGTACTCTGGTACTGCCGTCACACCACTGTTTAGTGTATGTGCTCAGTGTATGTACTCTGGTACTGCCGTCACACCACTGTTTAGTGAATGTACTCAGTGTTTGTACTCTGGTGCTGCCGTCACACCACTGTTTAGTGTATGTGCTCAGTGTATGTGCTCAGTGTATGTACTCTTGTAGTGCCGTCACCCCACTGTTTAGTGTATGTGCTCAGTGTATGTACTCTTGTAGTGCCGTCACCCCACTGTTTAGTGTATGTGCTCAGTGTATGTACTATGGTACTGCCGTCACACCACTGTTTAGTGTATGTGCTCAGTGTATGTACTCTTGTAGTGCCGTCACACCACTGTTTAGTGTATGTACTCTGGTACTGCCGTCACACCACTGTTTAGTGAATGTACTCTGGTACTGCCGTCACACCACTGTTTAGTGAATGTACTCTGGTACTGCCGTAACACCACTGTTTAGTGTATGTACTCTGGTACTGCCGTAACACCACTGTTTAGTGAATGTACTCTGGTACTGCCGTCACACCACTGTTTAGTGAATGTACTCTGGTACTGCCGTCACACCACTGTTTAGTGAATGTACTCTGGTACTACCGTCACACCACTGTTTAGTGTATGTGCTCAGTGTATGTACTCTGGTACTGCCGTCACACCACTGTTTAGTGAATGTACTCTGGTACTGCCGTCACACCACTGTTTAGTGTATGTACTCTGGTACTGCCGTCACACCACTGTTTAGTGAATGTACTCTGGTACTGCCGTCACACCACTGTTTAGTGAATGTACTCTGGTACTGCCGTCACACCACTGTTTAGTGAATGTACTCTGGTACTGCCGTCACACCACTGTTTAGTGTATGTGCTCAGTGTATGTACTCTGGTACTGCCGTCACACCACTGTTTAGTGTATGTGCTCAGTGTATGTACTCTGGTACTGCCGTCACACCACTGTTTAGTGTATGTGCTCAGTGTATGTACTCTGGTACTGCCGTCACACCACTGTTTAGTGTATGTGCTCAGTGTATGTTCTCTGGTACTGACGTCACACCACTGTTTAGTGTATGTGCTCAGTGTATGTACTCTGGTACTGCCGTCACACCACTGTTTAGTGTATGTGCTCAGTGTATGTACTCTGGTACTGCCGTCACACCACTGTTTAGTGTATGTGCTCAGTGTATGTACTCTGGTACTGACGTCACACCACTGTTTAGTGTATGTGCTCAGTGTATGTACTCTGGTACTGCCGTCACACCACTGTTTAGTGTATGTGCTCAGTGTATGTACTCTGGTACTGCCGTCACACCACTGTTTAGTGTATGTGCTCAGTGTATGTACTCTGGTACTACCGTCACACCACTGTTTAGTGTATGTGCTCAGTGTATGTACTCTGGTACTGCCGTCACACCACTGTTTAGTGTATGTGCTCAGTGTATGTACTCTGGTACTGCCGTCACACCACTGTTTAGTGTATGTGCTCAGTGTATGTACTCTGGTACTGCCGTCACACCACTGTTTAGTGAATGTACTCTGGTACTGCCGTCACACCACTGTTTAGTGTATGTGCTCAGTGTATGTACTCTGGTACTGCCGTCACACCACTGTTTAGTGTATGTGCTCAGTGTATGTACTCTGGTACTGCCGTCACACCACTGTTTAGTGTATGTGCTCAGTGTATGTACTCTGGTACTGCCGTCACACCACTGTTTAGTGTATGTGCTCAGTGTATGTACTCTGGTACTGCCGTCACACCACTGTTTAGTGTATGTGCTCAGTGTATGTACTCTGGTACTGCCGTCACACCACTGTTTAGTGTATGTGCTCAGTGTATGTACTCTGGTACTGCCGTCACACCACTGTTTAGTGTATGTACTCTGGTACTGCCGTCACACCACTGTTTAGTGTATGTACTCTGGTACTGCCGTCACACCACTGTTTAGTGTATGTGCTCAGTGTATGTACTCTGGTACTGCCGTCACACCACTGTTTAGTGTATGTACTCTGGTACTGCCGTCACACCACTGTTTAGTGTATGTGCTCAGTGTATGTACTCTGGTACTGCCGTCACACCACTGTTTAGTGTATGTACTCAGTGTATGTACTCTGGTACTGCCGTCACACCACTGTTTAGTGTATGTACTCTGGTACTGCCGTCACACCACTGTTTAGTGTATGTACTCTGGTACTGCCGTCACACCACTGTTTAGTGTATGTGCTCAGTGTATGTACTCTGGTACTGCCGTCACACCACTGTTTAGTGTATGTACTCTGGTACTGCCGTCACACCACTGTTTAGTGTATGTGCTCAGTGTATGTGCTCAGTGTATGTACTCTGGTACTGCCGTCACACCACTGTTTAGTGTATGTACTCTGGTACTGCCGTCACCCCACTGTTTAGTGTATGTGCTCAGTGTATGTACTCTGGTACTGCCGTCACACCACTGTTTAGTGTATGTGCTCAGTGTATGTACTCTGGTACTGCCGTCACACCACTGTTTAGTGAATGTACTCAGTGTTTGTACTCTGGTGCTGCCGTCACACCACTGTTTAGTGTATGTGCTCAGTGTATGTGCTCAGTGTATGTACTCTTGTAGTGCCGTCACCCCACTGTTTAGTGTATGTGCTCAGTGTATGTACTCTTGTAGTGCCGTCACCCCACTGTTTAGTGTATGTGCTCAGTGTATGTACTATGGTACTGCCGTCACACCACTGTTTAGTGTATGTGCTCAGTGTATGTACTCTTGTAGTGCCGTCACACCACTGTTTAGTGTATGTACTCTGGTACTGCCGTCACACCACTGTTTAGTGAATGTACTCTGGTACTGCCGTCACACCACTGTTTAGTGAATGTACTCTGGTACTGCCGTAACACCACTGTTTAGTGTATGTACTCTGGTACTGCCGTAACACCACTGTTTAGTGAATGTACTCTGGTACTGCCGTCACACCACTGTTTAGTGAATGTACTCTGGTACTGCCGTCACACCACTGTTTAGTGAATGTACTCTGGTACTGCCGTCACACCACTGTTTAGTGTATGTGCTCAGTGTATGTACTCTGGTACTGCCGTCACACCACTGTTTAGTGAATGTACTCTGGTACTGCCGTCACCCCACTGTTTAGTGTATGTGCTCAGTGTATGTACTCTGGTACTGCCGTCACACCACTGTTTAGTGTATGTGCTCAGTGTATGTACTCTGGTACTGCCGTCACACCACTGTTTAGTGAATGTACTCAGTGTTTGTACTCTGGTGCTGCCGTCACACCACTGTTTAGTGTATGTGCTCAGTGTATGTGCTCAGTGTATGTACTCTTGTAGTGCCGTCACCCCACTGTTTAGTGTATGTGCTCAGTGTATGTACTCTTGTAGTGCCGTCACCCCACTGTTTAGTGTATGTGCTCAGTGTATGTACTATGGTACTGCCGTCACACCACTGTTTAGTGTATGTGCTCAGTGTATGTACTCTTGTAGTGCCGTCACACCACTGTTTAGTGTATGTACTCTGGTACTGCCGTCACACCACTGTTTAGTGAATGTACTCTGGTACTGCCGTCACACCACTGTTTAGTGAATGTACTCTGGTACTGCCGTAACACCACTGTTTAGTGTATGTACTCTGGTACTGCCGTAACACCACTGTTTAGTGAATGTACTCTGGTACTGCCGTCACACCACTGTTTAGTGAATGTACTCTGGTACTGCCGTCACACCACTGTTTAGTGAATGTACTCTGGTACTGCCGTCACACCACTGTTTAGTGTATGTGCTCAGTGTATATACTCTGGTACTGCCGTCACACCACTGTTTAGTGAATGTACTCTGGTACTGCCGTCACACCACTGTTTAGTGTATGTACTCTGGTACTGCCGTCACACCACTGTTTAGTGAATGTACTCTGGTACTGCCGTCACACCACTGTTTAGTGAATGTACTCTGGTACTGCCGTCACACCACTGTTTAGTGAATGTACTCTGGTACTGCCGTCACACCACTGTTTAGTGTATGTGCTCAGTGTATGTACTCTGGTACTGCCGTCACACCACTGTTTAGTGTATGTGCTCAGTGTATGTACTCTGGTACTGCCGTCACACCACTGTTTAGTGTATGTGCTCAGTGTATGTACTCTGGTACTGCCGTCACACCACTGTTTAGTGTATGTGCTCAGTGTATGTTCTCTGGTACTGACGTCACACCACTGTTTAGTGTATGTGCTCAGTGTATGTACTCTGGTACTGCCGTCACACCACTGTTTAGTGTATGTGCTCAGTGTATGTACTCTGGTACTGCCGTCACACCACTGTTTAGTGTATGTGCTCAGTGTATGTACTCTGGTACTGACGTCACACCACTGTTTAGTGTATGTGCTCAGTGTATGTACTCTGGTACTGCCGTAACACCACTGTTTAGTGTATGTGCTCAGTGTATGTACTCTGGTACTGCCGTCACACCACTGTTTAGTGTATGTGCTCAGTGTATGTACTCTGGTACTACCGTCACACCACTGTTTAGTGTATGTGCTCAGTGTATGTACTCTGGTACTGCCGTCACACCACTGTTTAGTGTATGTGCTCAGTGTATGTACTCTGGTACTGCCGTCACACCACTGTTTAGTGTATGTGCTCAGTGTATGTACTCTGGTACTGCCGTCACACCACTGTTTAGTGAATGTACTCTGGTACTGCCGTCACACCACTGTTTAGTGTATGTGCTCAGTGTATGTACTCTGGTACTGCCGTCACACCACTGTTTAGTGTATGTGCTCAGTGTATGTACTCTGGTACTGCCGTCACACCACTGTTTAGTGTATGTGCTCAGTGTATGTACTCTGGTACTGCCGTCACACCACTGTTTAGTGTATGTGCTCAGTGTATGTACTCTGGTACTGCCGTCACACCACTGTTTAGTGTATGTGCTCAGTGTATGTACTCTGGTACTGCCGTCACACCACTGTTTAGTGTATGTGCTCAGTGTATGTACTCTGGTACTGCCGTCACACCACTGTTTAGTGTATGTACTCTGGTACTGCCGTCACACCACTGTTTAGTGTATGTACTCTGGTACTGCCGTCACACCACTGTTTAGTGTATGTGCTCAGTGTATGTACTCTGGTACTGCCGTCACACCACTGTTTAGTGTATGTACTCTGGTACTGCCGTCACACCACTGTTTAGTGTATGTGCTCAGTGTATGTACTCTGGTACTGCCGTCACACCACTGTTTAGTGTATGTACTCAGTGTATGTACTCTGGTACTGCCGTCACACCACTGTTTAGTGTATGTACTCTGGTACTGCCGTCACACCACTGTTTAGTGTATGTACTCTGGTACTGCCGTCACACCACTGTTTAGTGTATGTGCTCAGTGTATGTACTCTGGTACTGCCGTCACACCACTGTTTAGTGTATGTGCTCAGTGTATGTACTCTGGTACTGCCGTCACACCACTGTTTAGTGTATGTGCTCAGTGTATGTACTCTGGTACTGCCGTCACACCACTGTTTAGTGTATGTGCTCAGTGTATGTACTCTGGTACTGCCGTCACACCACTGTTTAGTGTATGTGCTCAGTGTATGTACTCTGGTACTGCCGTCACACCACTGTTTAGTGTATGTACTCTGGTACTGCCGTCACACCACTGTTTAGTGTATGTGCTCAGTGTATGTACTCTGGTACTGCCGTCACACCACTGTTTAGTGTATGTACTCAGTGTATGTACTCTGGTACTGCCGTCACACCACTGTTTAGTGTATGTACTCTGGTACTGCCGTCACACCACTGTTTAGTGTATGTACTCTGGTACTGCCGTCACACCACTGTTTAGTGTATGTGCTCAGTGTATGTACTCTGGTACTGCCGTCACACCACTGTTTAGTGTATGTGCTCAGTGTATGTACTCTGGTACTGCCGTCACACCACTGTTTAGTGTATGTGCTCAGTGTATGTACTCTGGTACTGCCGTCACACCACTGTTTAGTGTATGTGCTCAGTGTATGTACTCTGGTACTGCCGTCACACCAAGGTTTAGTGTATGTGCTCAGTGTATGTACTCTGGTACTGCCGTCACACCACTGTTTAGTGTATGTGCTCAGTGTATGTACTCTGGTACTGCCGTCACACCACTGTTTAGTGTATGTACTATGGTACTGCCGTCACACCACTGTTTAGTGTATGTGCTCAGTGTATGTACTCTGGTACTGCCGTCACACCACTGTTTAGTGTATGTGCTCAGTGTATGTACTCTGGTACTGCCGTCACACCACTGTTTAGTGTATGTACTCTGGTACTGCCGTCACACCACTGTTTAGTGTATGTGCTCAGTGTATGTACTCTGGTACTGCCGTCACACCACTGTTTAGTGTATGTGCTCAGTGTATGTACTATGGTACTGCCGTCACACCACTGTTTAGTGAATGTACTCTGGTACTGCCGTAACACCACTGTTTAGTGTATGTGCTCAGTGTATGTACTATGGTACTGCCGTCACACCACTGTTTAGTGAATGTACTCTGGTACTGCCGTAACACCACTGTTTAGTGTATGTGCTCAGTGTATGTACTATGGTACTGCCGTCACACCACTGTTTAGTGAATGTACTCTGGTACTGCCGTCACACCACTGTTTAGTGTATGTGCTCAGTGTATGTGCTCAGTGTATGTACTATGGTACTGCCGTCACACCACTGTTTAGTGAATGTACTCTGGTACTGCCGTCACACCACTGTTTAGTGTATGTGCTCAGTGTATGTACTATGGTACTGCCGTCACACCACTGTTTAGTGAATGTACTCTGGTACTGCCGTCACACCACTGTTTAGTGTATGTGCTCAGTGTATGTACTATGGTACTGCCGTCACACCACTGTTTAGTGAATGTACTCTGGTACTGCCGTCACACCACTGTTTAGTGTATGTGCTCAGTGTATGTACTCTGGTACTGCCGTCACACCACTGTTTAGTGTATGTGCTCAGTGTATGTACTCTGGTACTGCCGTCACACCACTGTTTAGTGTATGTGCTCAGTGTATGTACTCTGGTACTGCCGTCACACCACTGTTTAGTGTATGTGCTCAGTGTATGTACTATGGTACTGCCGTCACACCACTGTTTAGTGTATGTGCTCAGTGTATGTACTATGGTACTGCCGTCACACCACTGTTTAGTGAATGTACTCTGGTACTGCCGTCACACCACTGTTTAGTGTATGTGCTCAGTGTATGTACTATGGTACTGCCGTCACACCACTGTTTAGTGAATGTACTCTGGTACTGCCGTCACACCACTGTTTAGTGTATGTGCTCAGTGTATGTACTATGGTACTGCCGTCACACCACTGTTTAGTGAATGTACTCTGGTACTGCCGTCACACCACTGTTTAGTGTATGTGCTCAGTGTATGTACTCTGGTACTGCCGTCACACCACTGTTTAGTGTATGTACTCTGGTACTGCCGTCACACCACTGTTTAGTGTATGTGCTCAGTGTATGTACTCTGGTACTGCCGTCACACCACTGTTTAGTGTATGTACTCTGGTACTGCCGTCACACCCACTGTTTAGTGTATGTGCTCAGTGTATGTACTCTGGTACTGCCGTCACACCACTGTTTAGTGTATGTGCTCAGTGTATGTACTCTGGTACTGCCGTCACACCACTGTTTAGTGAATGTACTCAGTGTTTGTACTCTGGTGCTGCCGTCACACCACTGTTTAGTGTATGTGCTCAGTGTATGTGCTCAGTGTATGTACTCTTGTAGTGCCGTCACCCCACTGTTTAGTGTATGTGCTCAGTGTATGTACTCTTGTAGTGCCGTCACCCCACTGTTTAGTGTATGTGCTCAGTGTATGTACTATGGTACTGCCGTCACACCACTGTTTAGTGTATGTGCTCAGTGTATGTACTCTTGTAGTGCCGTCACACCACTGTTTAGTGTATGTACTCTGGTACTGCCGTCACACCACTGTTTAGTGAATGTACTCTGGTACTGCCGTCACACCACTGTTTAGTGAATGTACTCTGGTACTGCCGTAACACCACTGTTTAGTGTATGTACTCTGGTACTGCCGTAACACCACTGTTTAGTGAATGTACTCTGGTACTGCCGTCACACCACTGTTTAGTGAATGTACTCTGGTACTGCCGTCACACCACTGTTTAGTGTATGTACTCAGTGTATGTACTCTGGTACTGCCGTCACACCACTGTTTAGTGAATGTACTCTGGTACTGCCGTCACACCACTGTTTAGTGATGTACTCTGGTACTGCCGTCACACCACTGTTTAGTGAATGTACTCTGGTACTGCCGTCACACCACTGTTTAGTGTATGTGCTCAGTGTATGTACTCTGGTACTGCCGTCACACCACTGTTTAGTGTATGTGCTCAGTGTATGTACTCTGGTACTGCCGTCACACCACTGTTTAGTGAATGTACTCTGGTACTGCCGTCACACCACTGTTTAGTGTATGTGCTCATGTAGTACTCTGGTACTGCCGTCACACCACTGTTTAGTGAATGTACTCTGGTACTGCCGTCACACCACTGTTTAGTGTATGTACTCTGGTACTGCCGTCACACCACTGTTTAGTGAATGTACTCTGGTACTGCCGTCACACCACTGTTTAGTGTATGTGCTCAGTGTATGTACTCTGGTACTGCCGTCACACCACTGTTTAGTGTATGTACTCTGGTACTGCCGTCACACCACTGTTTAGTGTATGTGCTCAGTGTATGTACTCTGGTACTGCCGTCACACCACTGTTTAGTGAATGTACTCTGGTACTGCCGTCACCCCACTGTTTAGTGTATGTGCTCAGTGTATGTACTCTGGTACTGCCGTCACACCACTGTTTAGTGTATGTGCTCAGTGTATGTACTCTGGTACTGCCGTCACACCACTGTTTAGTGAATGTACTCAGTGTTTGTACTCTGGTGCTGCCGTCACACCACTGTTTAGTGTATGTGCTCAGTGTATGTGCTCAGTGTATGTACTCTTGTAGTGCCGTCACCCCACTGTTTAGTGTATGTGCTCAGTGTATGTACTCTTGTAGTGCCGTCACCCCACTGTTTAGTGTATGTGCTCAGTGTATGTACTATGGTACTGCCGTCACACCACTGTTTAGTGTATGTGCTCAGTGTATGTACTCTTGTAGTGCCGTCACACCACTGTTTAGTGTATGTACTCTGGTACTGCCGTCACACCACTGTTTAGTGAATGTACTCTGGTACTGCCGTCACACCACTGTTTAGTGAATGTACTCTGGTACTGCCGTAACACCACTGTTTAGTGTATGTACTCTGGTACTGCCGTAACACCACTGTTTAGTGAATGTACTCTGGTACTGCCGTCACACCACTGTTTAGTGAATGTACTCTGGTACTGCCGTCACACCACTGTTTAGTGTATGTGCTCAGTGTATGTACTCTGGTACTGCCGTCACACCACTGTTTAGTGAATGTACTCTGGTACTGCCGTCACACCACTGTTTAGTGAATGTACTCTGGTACTGCCGTCACACCACTGTTTAGTGAATGTACTCTGGTACTGCCGTCACACCACTGTTTAGTGTATGTGCTCAGTGTATGTACTCTGGTACTGCCGTCACACCACTGTTTAGTGTATGTGCTCAGTGTATGTACTCTGGTACTGCCGTCACACCACTGTTTAGTGTATGTGCTCAGTGTATGTACTCTGGTACTGCCGTCACACCACTGTTTAGTGTATGTGCTCAGTGTATGTACTCTGGTACTGCCGTCACACCACTGTTTAGTGTATGTGCTCAGTGTATGTACTCTGGTACTGCCGTCACACCACTGTTTAGTGTATGTGCTCAGTGTATGTACTCTGGTACTGCCGTCACACCACTGTTTAGTGTATGTGCTCAGTGTATGTACTCTGGTACTGCCGTCACACCACTGTTTAGTGTATGTGCTCAGTGTATGTACTCTGGTACTGCCGTCACACCACTGTTTAGTGTATGTGCTCAGTGTATGTACTCTGGTACTGCCGTCACACCACTGTTTAGTGTATGTGCTCAGTGTATGTACTCTGGTACTGCCGTCACACCACTGTTTAGTGTATGTGCTCAGTGTATGTACTCTGGTACTGCCGTCACACCACTGTTTAGTGTATGTGCTCAGTGTATGTACTCTGGTACTGCCGTCACACCACTGTTTAGTGTATGTGCTCAGTGTATGTACTCTGGTACTGCCGTCACACCACTGTTTAGTGTATGTGCTCAGTGTATGTACTCTGGTACTGCCGTCACACCACTGTTTAGTGTATGTGCTCAGTGTATGTACTCTGGTACTGCCGTCACACCACTGTTTAGTGTATGTGCTCAGTGTATGTACTCTGGTACTGCCGTCACACCACTGTTTAGTGTATGTGCTCAGTGTATGTACTCTGGTACTGCCGTCACACCACTGTTTAGTGTATGTACTCTGGTACTGCCGTCACACCACTGTTTAGTGTATGTGCTCAGTGTATGTACTCTGGTACTGCCGTCACACCACTGTTTAGTGTATGTGCTCAGTGTATGTACTCTGGTACTGCCGTCACACCACTGTTTAGTGTATGTACTCTGGTACTGCCGTCACACCACTGTTTAGTGTATGTACTCTGGTACTGCCGTCACACCACTGTTTAGTGTATGTGCTCAGTGTATGTACTCTGGTACTGCCGTCACACCACTGTTTAGTGTATGTGCTCAGTGTATGTACTCTGGTACTGCCGTCACACCACTGTTTAGTGTATGTACTCTGGTACTGCCGTCACACCACTGTTTAGTGTATGTACTCTGGTACTGCCGTCACACCACTGTTTAGTGTATGTGCTCAGTGTATGTACTCTGGTACTGCCGTCACACCACTGTTTAGTGTATGTGCTCAGTGTATGTACTCTGGTACTGCCGTCACACCACTGTTTAGTGTATGTGCTCAGTGTATGTACTCTGGTACTGCCGTCACACCACTGTTTAGTGTATGTGCTCAGTGTATGTACTCTGGTACTGCCGTCACACCAAGGTTTAGTGTATGTGCTCAGTGTATGTACTCTGGTACTGCCGTCACACCACTGTTTAGTGTATGTGCTCAGTGTATGTACTCTGGTACTGCCGTCACACCACTGTTTAGTGTATGTACTATGGTACTGCCGTCACACCACTGTTTAGTGTATGTGCTCAGTGTATGTACTCTGGTACTGCCGTCACACCACTGTTTAGTGTATGTGCTCAGTGTATGTACTCTGGTACTGCCGTCACACCACTGTTTAGTGTATGTACTCTGGTACTGCCGTCACACCACTGTTTAGTGTATGTGCTCAGTGTATGTACTCTGGTACTGCCGTCACACCACTGTTTAGTGTATGTGCTCAGTGTATGTACTCTGGTACTGCCGTCACACCACTGTTTAGTGTATGTGCTCAGTGTATGTACTATGGTACTGCCGTCACACCGCTGTTTAGTGAATGTACTCTGGTACTGCCGTAACACCACTGTTTAGTGTATGTGCTCAGTGTATGTACTATGGTACTGCCGTCACACCACTGTTTAGTGAATGTACTCTGGTACTGCCGTAACACCACTGTTTAGTGTATGTGCTCAGTGTATGTACTATGGTACTGCCGTCACACCACTGTTTAGTGAATGTACTCTGGTACTGCCGTCACACCACTGTTTAGTGTATGTGCTCAGTGTATGTGCTCAGTGTATGTACTATGGTACTGCCGTCACACCACTGTTTAGTGAATGTACTCTGGTACTGCCGTCACACCACTGTTTAGTGTATGTGCTCAGTGTATGTACTATGGTACTGCCGTCACACCACTGTTTAGTGAATGTACTCTGGTACTGCCGTAACACCACTGTTTAGTGTATGTGCTCAGTGTATGTACTATGGTACTGCCGTCACACCACTGTTTAGTGAATGTACTCTGGTACTGCCGTCACACCACTGTTTAGTGTATGTGCTCAGTGTATGTACTCTGCTACTGACGTCACACCACTGTTTAGTGTATGTGCTCAGTGTATTTACTATGGTACTGCCGTCACACCACTGTTTAGTGTATGTGCTCAGTGTATGTACTCTGGTACTGCCGTCACACCACTGTTTAGTGTATGTGCTCAGTGTATGTACTATGGTACTGCCGTCACACCACTGTTTAGTGTATGTGCTCAGTGTATGTACTATGGTACTGCCGTCACACCACTGTTTAGTCAATGTACTCTGGTACTGCCGTCACACCACTGTTTAGTGTATGTGCTCAGTGTATGTACTATGGTACTGCCGTCACACCACTGTTTAGTGAATGTACTCTGGTACTGCCGTCACACCACTGTTTAGTGTATGTGCTCAGTGTATGTACTATGGTACTGCCGTCACACCACTGTTTAGTGAATGTACTCTGGTACTGCCGTCACACCACTGTTTAGTGTATGTGCTCAGTGTATGTACTCTGGTACTGCCGTCACACCACTGTTTAGTGTATGTGCTCAGTGTATGTACTATGGTACTGCCGTCACACCACTGTTTATTGAATGTACTCTGGTACTGCCGTCACACCACTGTTTAGTGTATGTGCTCAGTGTATGTACTCTGGTACTGCTGTCACACCACTGTTAAGTGTGTGTACTCTGGTACTGCCGTCACACCACTGTTAAGTGTGTGTACTCTGGTACTACCGTCACACCACTGTTAAGTGTGTGTACTCTGGTACTGCCGTCACACCACTGTTAAGTGTGTGTACTCGGGTACTGCCGTCACACCACTGTTAAGTGTGTGTACTCTGGTACTGCCGTCACACCACTGTTAAGTGTGTGTACTCTGGTACTACCGTCACACCACTGTTAAGTGTGTTTACTCTGGTACTGCCGTCACACCACTGTTAAGTGAATGTACTCTGGTACTGCCGTCACACCACTGTAAAGTGTGTGTACTCTGGTACTGCCGTCACACCACTGTTAAGTGTGTGTACTCTGGTACTGCCGTCACACCACTGTTAAGTGAATGTGCTCAGAGCTTTCGTGTAACGGCTAAAATCTGCTCGTGACGCGTGTCACGTCACTATCAACACGACGATGGGGAGGCATGCGTCACGGAACACGTGATATCCTCGAGGCGACGGTTTGCTGGTGAGTCGGTTTTCTTTGCGGCTAAAGTTCTAAATGTTTTATTTTTTAAAGAATCGTTAGCGTAAACTGGACACTGTCTGGACTGAGTCTGGTCGTGATTTTTTTTACTTGAATTTTATCTCTCTCTATATATATCCCTGTTTTGATTTAGAAACATTTTCTTCAATATCTCCTAATTTTAAAAAAAAATTATTCGACCACCGAATTCTGGCTCTCGCGTTGGTTTCCTTGGCTCTCAGAAAAATTGTGTTTGTCCCTACCGTGTGTTTACCACCCAGTAAAATGCGAGTGCTTAATTGCTGTGACCGCTACCTCGAGCAACTGGTTAGCCTATTTACTGCAACATCTCACATGGATACCGGGCTTTTTTTATATTTCTCTTGTGTAAATTGGTTGGAAATGTATTTGTTATTGTGCATTAATATTTCACGTTTTTCTTCTAGTAGTAACTGCTGTTTCTGAATGTTTATCATCAATAAATTGTGTAATGTAAAAAATGGTGTCCGGCAAAGCAATACATGTGTACGATCTTTTGGAAATAAATTATGTCATTCTTTATTTTTTAACTAGTGTATTACCCGCCAAAAATGACGGAAGTTTTCAAAATAAGTTCATTTCAGCTGAAATCTATTTATTTTGGGGAAAAAAACTTCACCAGAATTAAAAGTAATGTAATAAAGAACTTGTATTTATTTTTATTTTATTCATTTATTTTCATATTGCACACTTTTATTCGGAACGTTCGAAAAGAGTTATTTTTGGTGCAGTAATTTGGTGCGCTGCCTTCTAAAATTAGTAGCGTCACGTACAGACAGACGTGACATACATTGCAAATTATGTATGTTGATATGACATTGGTTTGTGTTTAAACTTATTCGAGATTCAAGATTTATAAAAAAAAACGGTGTTACTCTATGAAGTTCAAAGTATATGATGTGCCTGAAACTGACATGTTTTATGGTTGATTTTAAAGCTCCATTGTTAATCTGAAGTTCTCTTTATTAAACAAACCTGAGTTTATGATTCCCCTGCTTTCTAAACCGACCAAACATTTTCAACTTTAAATCTTGAGTTTGGTTGTTACTAAAGTTTAATGCTGTGAAAAAAACGTGACGATTAATTTTTAAATCAGATTTTGCATGATTTAATTACACAACCTAAATAGTGTACACTTTCTTCAACATTAGTCAACATACTAAGCCATTATGTCCTTATTACAGGCTTAAGAATTACCCGCCCCCCCTCCCGCACTTTTTCCCTCCATCCTACCGCACACACCGATCAATTCACTATTTACCTATCACTCCCTTCACATTTATAAAATCCGTTACGACTATAGCCCCCGATATCCATTATTAGCCAAGCTCTGACGTCATGCATAAAATCAAACCGACCAAGTCGCCTCGTCATAATGGTAAAATCAATTCTACGTGGCATCCCATGCTGTTACTATCATCGTAATAGTTGAGCCATTTTCTCTTCTCTATCAAAGGCAGATCGAAAGTGTTGCCTAGCAACTGTAAATTCCTCGGCTAAACTTCCTTTCAAGAAGGGCCTCCGCTGTTTACCGCTGTGTATGGCTTTGGTGTCCCCGCACTTCCCCCGTACCCCCCCCCCACACACACACATTTCTCTTCAATCGTCTGTTGCACTAGTCCAATCAGTGCCTACCGGTACCTGCAGATTGTTGACCTCTGGAGATGATATAATCTTGTTTTAAATTTGAATGAAAACGGGGCCTACGTATCTCTTGTATCGATTTCAGTTATCTAGAGGTGTTCAGGGAAAAGTCTTATGTTTAATGTGATCTTGCGTGGTGCTCACACCTTTATCGATTTCAGTTATCTGGAGGTGTTCAGAGAAAGTCTTTGGAATGATCGTGTGTGACAGTTATCGGATGTCAGAAAAAGTCTTATGTTGAAATTTGATCTAGTGTGGTGCTCACACCTTTATCGATTTCAGTTATCTGGAGGTGTTCAGGGAAAAGTTTTATGTTGAATGTGATCGTGCGTGGTGCTTTCACCTTTATCGATTTCAGTTATCTGGAGGTGTTCAGGGAAAAGTCTTATGTTGAATGTGATCGTGCGTGGTGCTTTCACCTTTATCGATTTCAGCTATCTATTTGCTTAAAGGTACTCGCGTCTTGGCGTGTCGTGTTGTCAACTAGGCGGTCCTCAAATTAATTAAGTCAGCAGTACCCCTATGAGGGATGTGTCTTGTCGCTAATGCCACATTCAGATTAGTGAGTACTTCTAAGGTCTGATCTCGTCTATGCCACAGATCGCTTCACGGAGAACAAATTATGACGCTACTAGCAAGTATCATTTGATGTTCGGTAATTAATTCATTTTCAATCAACTAGGAAAAACATAATGAGACATGAGTGCAAACCAATGTCACCAGTCACCATATATTCCGATTTTAATTGGTAGATTCAGTTTTTTAGAGCAGTGCTTCTAAAACTTCTTCGTATGACGGACCGGCAGGAATTTTTCCCATTGCACCACGGACCGGTGCACTATTTTCCCGTACTGACGTGATTTTCCCTGTACTGACATGACAGCAAAATAAGCCCCTAAATGGCTTGAAGACCTACACGATTAAGCATAAATTCGAATGGTTTTAAGCTACATGTCATCGAACAATTTTGAAAAATAATAAACTTAAGCCTTGATTGCTAAATTTTCATTTACGATCGTCTTCATTTTTATAACAATGTGTTGATAATGGCATTCATCGTTTTTGTTTCAACTATTTAAGTTGATACTACTTTAATAAATTTATATCCCGATTTAAATCATAGTTTTATTAAAGAAAACATGCATTTTAATATAAAAAGTCATCTATATAGTAAATAAAGTAAGTACATGCATAATTTTATGCTCAAAGAGGTGAGCCTGCTTTTTTTGTTGCAAGTTTATCAAGTCATGGCAGTCGTGGCTCGATTGAGGACAATGCTACACATAATGGAGAACAAACATCCATATTTTTCCTGTACTTTGTCTTAATAAGGCTCATTGTTGAGAAACCAATCCCACATAGGTAAGATGAAGGAAATGGAAGAATAGCCTTGAGAGCAATTTCGGCAAGTGAATCCAAAAGGATGCAAAAGAGGTCAGAGTTCCGAAAATTCATTATTAAACCTTCATCCGCAGCTAACTCCAGCAAGTTATCTTCCAGTTACAGACAAGTCAACCTTCAAAGCAATAAATGGATTGCTTATCCATCCATTACCTTTCCGTGGGTAATCTTCTGTTGGAAAGTAGAACTCAAAACTGTCTAATAAGTTTGTCAAGTCCTGAATTATGACTTTTTGTAAAGATGGAACATCAAGCTGCTCTTCATCTGCACTATCAATAGTTGTTGCTAAATTGTGAAATATTTAGAAACAATCTGCTGACAATCTACTCTTCCATGTTGCTAGCTTGCGTTTCTGTCCATCAATCTTGTCTGCTATTGTAAATAATGAAGTCATCCATACTTGCATGGAGATATTGAGCTCAGTAAAATTAGTAAAAATGGCAAAGATATCAACGAAATAAGGCAACTTGTCCAATTTACATTTCGAAATACATGTAGTCGAGACCAATCGAGACTTTTTGTCCTGGAGAAACTGGCCGAGCTCTCTTCGCAATTCAAAAACTCTTGACAGTACTTTGTCTCGAGACCACCAACGCACATGAACATATATGCATATATAAAATTTGTGTTCCGCACCCATTTCGTCACTTAATGCAGCAAATAATCTTGAATTTAAAGCAATTGTCTTGACATAGTTCACACAATTTTTACAAATTCGCTGACCACGTTGTTTAGTTCTGTTGACATTGGCTTGATGGCTAAACTTTCACGGTGAATAAACAGTGGGTTAACTTGCATTCTGGTACTAATTCATTAATTTTGTTGAGAAATCCTCGTGAACGCCGCCTATTCATGGCCGCAGCGTCATCCGTACACAATATTTAAATTCTATCTGACGTTTGCCAACAATGTAATCGTGAAAGGCCTTGAATATTTCAGAACTAGTTGTATTAGTTGGGCATGAAGTATAAAAGAAATACTCTTCCTTCAAGTCAACCTTACAATATAATATATTGATATCAAAAGACGCGGGTTGACACTGTTAGACATTCTCTTATGGGTTCTAAAACTTAAGGAAAACTTAAGGATTATAATTAGATTTATTTTTCATTTCTTGATAAATTCTGTGGACCGGCAGCGGAAGGTCCATGGACCACCACTTTGAGCAGCACTGCTTTACAGTGTAAAATGCATGGATTAAACTATTTAAGATTTGCTATCTCTTGTATCATCCTGCATAAGTCGGATAAACTTCCTTTCTATAAGAAAACTTTTTTTTAAAAATCTCGTACTCGGATGAATTGAATTGTCTGAGCCATTGGTCTGCCAGGTAATTCAAGAGTCTTTAAATGTCCACTCTCTTGGTCTGAGCCATTGGTCTACCATGTAATTCAAGAGTCTTTAAATGTCCACTCTCTTGGTCTGAGCCATTGGTCTGCCAGGTAATTCAAGAGTCTTTAAATGTCCACTCTCTTGGTCTGAGCCATTGGTCTACCATGTAATTCAAGAGTCTTTAAATGTCCACTCTCTTGGTCTGAGCCATTGGTCTACCATGTAATTCAAGAGTCTTTAAATGTCCACTCTCTTGGTCTGAGCCATTGGTCTGCCAGGTAATTCAAGAGTCTTTAAATGTCCACTCTCTTGGTCTGAGCCATTGGTCTACCATGTAATTCAAGAGTCTTTAAATGTCCACTCTCTTGGTCTGAGCCATTGGTCTACCAGGTAATTCAAGAGTCTTTAAATGTCCACTCTCTTGGTCTGAGCCATTGGTCTACCATGCAATTCAAGTCTTTTAATGTCCACTCTATTGGTCTACGCCAGTGGTCTACCATGGGATTCAAGAGTCTTTAAATGTCCACTCTCTTGGTCTGAGCCATTGGTCTACCATGTAATTCAAGAGTCTTTAATTGTCCACTCTATTGGTCTGAGCCATTGGTCCACCATGACATTCAAGAGTCTTTAAATGTCCACTCTCTTGGTCTGAGCCATTGGTCTACCATGTAATTCAAGAGTCTTTAAATGTCCACTCTCTTGGTCTGAGCCATTGGTCTACCATGTAATTCAAGAGTCTTTAATTGTCCACTCTCTTAATCTGAGCCATTGGTCTACCATGTAATTCAAGAGTCTTTAATTGTCCACTCTCTTGGTCTGTGCATCTCTCATTGTATAATCAAATTAATTCAGATCGACTTACCTTTTAATTTGTATTTTATCGTACCTGGTGCGAGAACCGCTGCCTCAGTACGTCTCTTGATTGATTCGTAGATATTCCAAGAATAAATTTAAGTTATTGATGCCAGGAGCAGCGATCCGGTATCGTGTCCAGGCCGATTATTACTAGTGTGATGTGCTTTGTGTGTTATCGACTGGGCCGTGTGCCGTGCGCACGTTTGTCCCCTTCTTTGATTTCTGTTACAATCTTAAAGCGTGGCAATCTTTGATGACCCCCCCTCTCCCCGGTCAACTAGTGATTGGATAACCCGATGCCATCCTTTGATTGAGTTGATGACGTCTTTCGTTTGTGATGTAGATCTTTGATCTCATTATTTCCAGCTACTGGACTTTATTCTCTGTTTTAGGAAAGTTGCCTTGTTATTACTGTATTTAAACATTGTTTCTTTATTTAATTATCACTCATCCTGACGCTTTATTTCTGTTAATAAAGTGTTTTAACTAAAAATGTCACATCCAACTTATGTTATAAATGGTTGCAATCATTGAACGGGTTAAAGCCAGGGGCCCCCAATGATTTAAGGGCCCCCAAACTTAGTATATTTTATATTGTATGTATGTATGGCATCCGTCCATCCTCAGGGGACGATGGCGTTGACTCCTACTCCTCTCCCCCCTTCCCCTTTATATTAAAGGTGGACAAATGTGTGCATGAATCCCTGAAAATATCATACATTTAATAAATTAATAAAATCTCATATTTTAATCTGATCGCTATTTGGACCCGATAGTCTTAGTAATCGAAAAACCTAATTTTATAGGCTTAATAATGGATAATGTTAAAGAATATTGTTTATAGTCTTTAAATTAATATGTGCTATTTAGCTTTTCTGTTTTTATGGAAGTGTGTAGGCTTGTGGTGCAAGCGAATTAGGGATCTATTCCCAATGGTGGAATTTATATTTAAAAACATGTTTTTTTACACGTAATTTTAGGATACCGGCAAACTGTAATTTCTTCATGTTCGGTTTTTTCATGAATAATCTTTTTGGCTGGGAATGCCGATCCCGTAGTAGAAATAAAACATGAGCAAGGAACCAATGGACTATTTAGTTACAGTCTTATATAAGCTGCTAGCAATCATTTTATTTAAAAGGACGCTGGCTGGATATGGCCCCATTTTTAATTGCAGCCAGGGGCCCCGTGCAGTCTTAATCCGCCCCTGTGTGTGAGGGTGGGGTCATGTATATGGAATCGCAGATAAAAAAGTTAAACTTGACGCTGTAGCGGTATGGAGCTTGGGATTTGTGCAAGGGGCAGGGATATGTTTAGTACTGAATGAAACAATTGTTATTTCATAATCGCCTGTTTAGATCTCGTATGAAGAGAGCTTTGCCTGTCCTAAGGGCCATGGACTACACACATCGTGACCAAGAACAGGAAAAATTAGGTTAATCTTTGTTGTAGGCACGTGTATATATACCTCCCACTTGGCAACACTGCAGATGACAAATATGGTTACCAGTGGAGTAAGACAAAACCGGTTATGTGTTACAAACAATTCGGAGAGTTTTGTTAGAAACAACAGAAAACATATGTACAGTGCCCATTGGTTGACATACAGATTATATGAACTAGTTCTTTGGCCATCTATAGTGCATGAGTTCGTTGAAATTGACATGTCAGATCCATGAATACATAAAATGAAGATCTAATAATTGCAACTTTTTGGAAATGTTTCGGGGTTTGTTTGGTTCTTTGTTTGTTTTTTTTTGCATATTCAAGTTCTTGAAATTAGTGTATGTTGGCATTTGCTCACCACTGTGTGTATTCATTTACCCTTCATTCCCTACAACAGATGAAGCCAAGTGCAATGTTTTTCTTACAATAGTCTAACTGCAACCTATACCATTTGTGTGTCGTGGTGGTTGGGAAATTTTATTTTTTTAAAAGTATTATTTTTTTAATTTTGGGGGAAGGTTGAGGGGGTGGGGGTGGGAGGCCTTCACGTTTTACTATGTTCACTTCAGGTCAGCATAGCGTCCCCTAGCAGAATTGTTTTAAAAGGCGACCCTAACCTTTATTATGCCACTGCACATGCACAGACACAGAGAGACACATACAGACGCACACGCGCTGATACATAGAGACACATACAGACGCACACGCGCTGATACAGAGAGACACATACAGATGCACACGCGCTGATACAGAGAGACACATACAGACGCACACGCGCTGATACAGAGAGACACATACAGACGCACACGCGCTGATACAGAGAGACACATACAGACGCACACGCGCTGATACAGAGAGACACATACAGACGCACACGCGCTGATACAGAGAGACACATACAGACGCACACGCGCTGATACAGAGAGACACATACAGACGCACACGCGCTGATACAGAGAGACACATACAGACGCACACGCGCTGATACAGAGAGACACATACAGACGCACACGCGCTGATACAGAGAGACACATACAGACGCACACGCGCTGATACAGAGAGACACATACAGACGCACACGCGCTGATACAGAGAGACACATACAGACGCACACGCGCTGATACAGAGAGACACATACAGACGCACACGCGCTGATACAGAGAGACACATACAGACGCACACGCGCTGACACAGAAACACATACAGACACACACATAAACGTCACAGCGCATACCTAAAGAAATCACCAATTTTGCCCTGCACAACACACAATCGACGCCCATCAACCACGCCTTATACCGCGATGCCCCAAATGCTTTGAGTTCTGAGGGAAGCTAAAAAAGAACCTGCTATCTACCCTCTTAAAGAAATCAATACGCCACCATTGTCTAATCTTGTGCGCTGTGTCATGACGATGAGAGACTGACCATGACAAAGCTTTCTCAGTTCAGCCGCCGTTGTCTCCAGACATACAACTGAACATATCTACAGCTATTATTTATAGGATTCTGTGTGGTCTTCGTGGAATGGGAAATGACGGCGCGAAAGCTTTTGGGAATTCATAGATTTTGTAATTGTGTGTGCGTGCTTTGGTTTCATCCGTAACTGGGTCAGCGTCTTATACTTATTGCCAATGTGATGTGACACGGTTCTTATACTTCATTTGAGTATATGTCCAGCAAGCGTTGACAGCGATGCTGTGTTGGAATGAGTATAAAACAGTTTTCTTGTTACAGGTGCCAACGCCCGGGCTTTTGTTTTATATTTTGGTTTGCCGTTTCTGTGTTACTCTATAGTAAGTAAAAGTACTCTGTGGTGTCTTTCCGTATTTCGGGTGGAAAGCCGTCAGCTGAAGACTAAAGGTATTACTATTCCAGAATATAGCTGAAATACAGAAGGTTCTATTCATATTAAACTATTACTGTGCACAGATAACCTGTTCAAAAACGGATTAACTTACAAAAATTGTTATTCGCCTACTCCTGCATAAAGAAATCGGCTCCGGAATAAGTATCTAAACTCATTCCTCACTCATTATTCATGTAACTTCTTTGTTTCTGCCTATCGTTTATGTTTTGTGCGCAATGAGCATTCGGTTACACTAGATACATACACAATAGAAATGAGCATACTATTATATATGTTTTATATATTCTTATCATCTTATTTTAAGGAATAATTTCTGTCATGGTCAAAATGACATTTTAAAGAAAATAAGGTTTAAGTAAATAAAAGTGAACTTATAATTTTAGAAAATACTTTCTGTCACTGAAGACATTGATTAAAAAGTCATTTAAATATTGCGCAAAGACAGACAGCTAAGAAAGGCAGAAAGAGCACCTTGTGTTACCAAACAATTTGATATGAACCTTTATGAAACAAAGTAAAATGCGTTTAATTGTTATTATTATTATTTTCTAAAATGTTTTTGGAACTTTTTGGAGAGTTGTTATATAGAAATTTTAATTTTATATTCATCTCAGTACGTTCGTAAAAGAGCGTGTTTAAAATGCAAAATTATATTAGCCAATATAATTAATTTCCAATATATAACAAACTAAAAATATAATATCATTTGTGGAGAAAAGGAAGAATGCGCATTTATTTCAACCCTAAAAGCTACATTCCTGTGACACCAGTGTGAGTGAGTTTATTACGAGCCTCCCACAGTGATTTCATTACATTCCACCACCCCCCACGCCCTTTTTCGACTAAATGGGCATGCTGTTGAGTACGATGTGATGGATTAGCCACCTCTTGATGAACACGCTGCTAAGTGGTCAAACGCGCGGCCGTGCCAGCATATAGACAGACCTACCAACAAAAGTCGCTATGCGTAGGTTGGTAAGAGTTCAGTATAGGCGAGGGAAGAACTATTGATTTTTTCTTTTTGTATGTTGTGGATTCGCGGAGGAACCAGGAAGTAAGACTGGCCTATTAAACTCAGCACTTCCTAATTGTTTACTGAGGGCTTGCTCTCAGACTTTGTGTGTCTGTTGACACGGTACTGGCTACTCAGGATTATGTGACTTAAATTAGCTTTGCGGGTGCTCGTCTGTAGGGAAAATGTCGTCCGCTGCAAGCACGGTTGGGTTTAGACCACAGCATGTGCAAGACAGTGTTTAATGCTGGAGTTCTTAGAATTTCGACTTTATATCTTTAAAAATCCCACAAAGGGGTTCAGCTTTACATTTAATGAAACGCTTTTAGAATTATCGTTACAAATAAAGCTTAATTTCTTATATTTTATATTTAAAAATATGTGTCATGTAAATGTTTAGGAGTAGTGTAGGCCCTAGTAGTGTAGCATACAACAGTCATCACTAAGTAGAACTCATGGACTAGGATTCGGCCCCAGTAGTGTAGCATACAACAGTCATCACTATGTAATGAAAATGAATTTAATGAAACGCTTTTAGAATTATCGTTACAAATAAAGCTTTATTTCTTATATTTTATATTTAAAAATATGTGTCATGTAAATGTTTAGGAGAGTTTAAAATCAGTTTATATGTCAGTTGCCTAGTCTCAGGGCCCGAAGTCAAAGTGTCTCAGTGTCCCCCATTACACGAAAGATTAACTCAAGGATAGAATTACACTAATTAAAGAAAACAAAAATAATCATAAAATTAGAAGCTGCTTGTTTGCGATCTATGGCCTGTGACCACTGGAGTGGAGTTGATGACCTCACAGCGGCAGTATCTGGAATAGTACAGATGGTGCTATTTGTTTTTCTACATGTCAGCATCAAAAGGAGATTTTGTTGACGATTTGTTGTTTTAGCATTATTTTGTTAGGCTTTGTTCACATCAAAAATAAGATTTGAACAGCCTGGTCGCTTTTTAGGCAGCCTCGGTGCTGGACTTATTTTTAAATGTTGAATAATTTAATATTTGAATGAAATCTGCGGGTCTGTGTCATGATTCTCATGATTATGCTTATTTAATTGTTTGATTGATTTTATAGCGTAGCATGCAACAGTCATCACTATGTAGATATTATAGACATGTCGACCGTATGATTCGGCCCTAGTAGTGTGGCTTACAACAGTCATCACTAAGTAGATATTATAGACATGTCGACCGTATGATTCGGCCCTAGTAGTGTGGCTTACAACAGTCATCACTAAGTAGATATTATAGACATGTCGACCGTATGATTCGGCCCTAGTAGTGTGGCTTACAACAGTCATCACTAAGTAGATATTATAGACATGTCGACCGTATGATTCGGCCCTAGTAGTGTGGCTTACAACAGTCATCACTAAGTAGATATTATAGACATGTCGACCGTATGATTCGGCCCTAGTAGTGTGGCTTACAACAGTCATCACTAAGTAGATATTATAGACATGTCGACCGTATGATTCGGCCCTAGTAGTGTGGCTTACAACAGTCATCACTAAGTAGATATTATAGACATGTCGACCGTATGATTCGGCCCTAGTAGTGTGGCTTACAACAGTCATCACTAAGTAGAACTCGTGGACTATGCAGGGCCGGCCTTAGGGAATTGGAGGTCCTAGGCGAAGTGAATTTGGTGGCCCTAAATATAATAGAAAAATAAAAATTCTATGATTCCTGTGCGAGGCCCCCACTAATCGGCTGCCTAGTTTGCCTATGCCTAAGGCCAGCCCTGGACTATGATTCGGGCCCTAGTAGCACATGCACGTGCTCGCACACACGCGCACCTTTTTAAGTATTGGAAATGACTTAGATCAGCTTAAACAACAGCTGTTGAAACAAATCTTGAAACAACGCCGTTGTGTAGGACAATGTTTTTCAAACTGTTTATTCAATGGAACCAATTGGAGCGCCCAGGTTGCATGCGGATTTACACGAGGTGACACAAGGGTTATTGTGTTCCCAAAAGACTGAAACTTGATCTTCCTACTCTTAGTTATGCACCTAACTGTTGATACAGAACTGTTGGTGTAATGCTGTATATGTAGCCCAAGTCAGTTATGATCTCGTGTAGTCAAAATGGCTGATGGTACTAGACATTACTATTGTTACCGGTACAGAATGAGATTTCAGTAGCGAAAATTTCAGTACAATTTACTACAATGCTTGCGCTTTGTGATTTCTACTTAGATTTAAATTCGTTGCCATTTTTTTCTAGAGACCCGGAGTTCATCTTAGGACAACACAGCCTTGGTCTATTGCGTAAACGAATCTCAATGCTAAGTAGTTATCACTTTATTAAAGCAAATTATTATTCCGAATAACGTCATATTTTATAATGATCCGTATTTCTTTTGGAATGTTCTTATCACAAGACTTTTATAAACCCCGGTTATGAATGGAGCATTATATTTCGTAAAGGTTTGTTCAGGCTCCAAAAGTTTGTCATGCCTCTTTGAAATCATATATATATTTACCCTCAATTATGTATGACTGACTCACTTTGGCCTAACGCTAAGGGACATCACTCTGCTCTTTTTTTAAAATTGAAAATATAGACTTAAAATTCATAATCATTTTGGTTTCCAGATTAACACTAACCAAACAATGCACGAACCTTTGACGTCAGCACTTGTGTTGTAAACAGTGCTGACTGACTCAAAGAGTTATTTTTTGGTGCAGTAATTTGGTGCGCTGCTTTCTAAAATTAGTTAAAAAATCGTGTGGTGATTAGCACTGTAAAAAAAATATATTAATTCTTTGTGTACATTTCATGAATATTTCGTATTTATCATACAAGGATAATTTACTTGGGCTTTTAACCACAAAAAAAAAGTGGGCGCCTTAGGCGCCCTACAACCCCTATTATAAAATACTTTGTGTACATTTAAGGAAATTTAATATTACGTATTTATCATACAAGGACAAGTTAGTTGGGCTTTTGAAAAAGGTGGGCGCCCTAAAAAAAAAGTGGGGCCACGGCGCCGCAGCACAACCTAGTGTATCAATCATTTCTAAAACCATTCTCGATGCCAATCCAAAACGCCGTTTTTGAAAGCCTCAGGGCCCCGAAGTCTTCAAAACGTTTCAGTGTCGTTGTCCCCCCCCCCACTCCGAGCTATATCACCATCCCATGAGACGGTTACTCGCCCATAGAGAACCTCTACCGTATGAGATGAAAGTAGGGGCATACGTTTGGTTGTTGTTTATGTCTGTGTGTATGACAAATTATTTCGATTCACCAAATTTAGACTTCCCGTCTAAATAGCACATTACATGCTTAATGGTTTCCATGTGAGGCCGCCGATATTTGTTTCCTTTTCTTACTTCCATATCATGTCATTTTTGCTTGTTCAGGCTAGAATCATGGGTTTATTATTTATTCTCTTTCTTTTCCTTTGAAAATATATATATTTTAAAAATCTCTTGAAAAGTTATACAATTTGTATTAATCATTTATCTCCGCTGAAATGGAACAATACGCACGTATTTTGCGGGTGATATTTAGATTAGAAATAAGTCTTTAATTTGCAAGTCGTTATTCCTAAATTGTTTTGTTAATATCGAAGTTAAGTCCTGTATTATAATATAGCATATGTTGGTGGGGGTGGGTGGCGGCGATCAATGACAGCCCCTGTTGAAGGAATGTGCGCCACGATGCACAGAAGAGTTGATTGGGTTGATGGCCGTGAAACTGAACTGGTAGAGACAACCCGTATCCCAAACCACAGCATCCCAAATCATAGCATCCCAAATCATAGGGGCCCAAACCACAGCATTCCAAACCATAGCATCCCAAACCACAGCATCCCAAACCACAGCATCCCAAACCACAGCATCCCAAACCATAGCATCCCAAACCACAGCATCCCAAAACCATAGTGGCCCAAACCACAGCATTCCAAACCATAGCATCCCAAACCATAGTGGCCAAAACCACAGCATCCCAAACCACAGCATCCCAAACCATAGTGGCCCAAACCACAGCATCCAAAACCACAGCACCCCAAACCATAGTGGCCCAAACCACAGCATCCCAAACCATAGTGGCCCAAACCACAGCATCCCAAACCATAGCATCCCAAACCATAGTGGCCCAAACCGTAGCATCCCAAACCATAGCATCCCAAACCATAGCGGCCCAAACCAGCAGCTTACTTGTTTGAGATGGCCTTAGCATCTGTCCATCAGAATGCGCACAGCGACCCAAATCCCTTTACCCAGTCCTAATAGATTTACATTAGTTTGTTGTGTGGTTCCCCTTTAAACCTGCAATATATTTTATTTATTGACTAAACAACATTCGTCACTCTTTAAATAGGTTATCTTGTGATGCAATTCACCCAACATTCCAACAATGGTGTTTTAAATGTCTATGTTTCTTCTTTTATTTCATTATCAGAAGACTTTCTGGTTGCTCGTCTCAAGGTCAGACACATTCCGGCTGGCAAGGGTAAGTACATCCCATAGAATGTGTCTAAAATGTTTTACATGTATTCATGAATTCTAAACATTTGTTACCTGGATGCTTGAATTCTAGCTCATATAAAACAGTGGATGGGTGGATTAGAAGGACATAGAAGACTTGATGACGACATCACTGTCCGCATCGACTTACTCACACCTCTATAAATTATAAACACAATCGCTTGCTTAGTGACACAGACATGAGTTTAAGGACACATTCGTAAGTTATGTCAAATTAACAGGCTTTTTGGACTCGCACAAACTTTAAGTGGCACACTTATGCTTATCATCATTTTAAAACATATATCGACACCTTCTTACGTTTATTGGCACAGTCATAATCATATGTTTACTAACGTTTTCATACGTTTATCAACGTTTTCATACGTTCATCAATGTTTTCATACGTTTATTGCCACATATTGAAGGACGTCTTATCAAGCCACTTGCCTAGGGTGTGTGCTCTAACTGGAGTGACAGGCCGAGTAGACACGGTTCGGGGGCGGGAGGGGTAGTCTTCTACCATTGACCAATGCATTGATTCACTCCATTAGAGGAGCATTGCAACGCCGGTGAGGGGCCTACAATAGGTCAATCAATGACCGTCAAAGCTAAGCGAGGATATTCTCTTGTTGAGTGGACGTATTGTATAGATACAGGCTAGTGTTACCATGGCGGCCTGCAGGCCGGGGTTGGGGGATAGATTGGAAGGGTCTCATTGAGAAAGGTCTCTATGGTCACATAATTCTCTATTTGAGGTAAGGAAACATCTTGGTTTGGTTTCATTTAAGTTTCAGGTCAATGACATTAGCTTCATCGCACTGTTTCGAAATTTAGATGGCTTTCCGTTAACGTGGTTCCTATGGATGTATAAATGGGACGAACTCTTCTTGTTTAAGTATTAATTGGGCTATGGAAAAAATATATTTCTGCTCTAAATCCAGTGAAAGGCTGTATAAAATGTTGCCACCAATATAAAATACGTATAAAAGCCCAAGTGGGACATTTTGGTTAGGAGGTTATTCATTGCATATTTCTTGGCTATATTATAGAATCATTCTTAGATTTTAAACTGAGCTTCGTTAAGGAACTAGTTTTGAATTAGTTCTAAAAATCTAAACCATCAGCTCAATTCTATGTATCAAATTAAAATATCATACAGAATGGGACTGCGATAAAGCTTTTAAATAAAATACAAATGAAGGCATTAGCCGAAACGTCTATTGTCGTTTTAGTTTGAAATAAAGCTCAAATTTATTGTTTTAATTGCACAAGGTAAGATTAGCTAAATACCATTCATTCCTGTTGAGCATTCATCAAGTTCATACCAATGTATTCCCATGCTGGATCAGGAATTGTTCCAAATTATTTTTAATATTTTGGAAGAAAATGACATTCAAATTCAAGATTGCCGCGGACAGTCACAATACATTACTGAAAATATGAGTGTGAAGTATAACGGAGTCCAGGCTATTCTTCTTGAGAAGTGCAGTGTTGCTCATTATGTGCCAACCACAGCTCATTCCCTTAATTTGGTTGGGAAAAGTGCAGCAGAAGGTGGTCCTGCTGCAACCGGATTTTAAAAAAAAATAAAAATTTACTTATTTTTTTCATTCTGCAAAATCTTTATACCTGGTTTGTTGCATCTACTCGTCATTAGCAGGGTCTTCAAAAACAATTGAAAATGTTAACTTTTAACAAAGCCTTGTCTGACACAAGATTGTGAGCCCGGCATGATGCTGTAAGATCTGTTAATAAATAATACCATGAGAATATTGCAGCACTGGAAGAATTGGCAACTGACGAAAATCAGCCGCGTGACAGTCGACTTGAAGCAGAATCATTTAGGAAGGAACTTGAACAACTGAAGCTCGCTATTTTACTTGAAATTCGGGACACAATTTTATAGAGATTTCAGAATATGAATGCATCTCTTCAAGATACATTTGTTGAATTATCTTTTTGAGTTTGTTAAAAGACAGCGTTCTGAATTTCATTTCTATGAAGAAAAAAGAAAGGATAAGTCCGTGGAGAAAGAATATAAACAATCTTCAATGCGATTAAAAAAAGAGAAAGTGTCATCTTGATGAAGGGAGATAACCCGAAAAAGTATTTTCTCTGAAACAAAAATTCAAGGTTGAGGTATTTCTTGAAATCATTGAAACTTTCTTCAGCCCTACAACATCGTTTAAATGCATGTGTATCCATGAAAAATTTGGCTTTCTTAGAAACCTAACTGAGCTCAGCAATGATGCCATCCGAGGGGCAGCACCCAAGTTAATGGAAGAATATTCAAGTGATTTCGTTGACTGCTTTTCTTCAGAATTAGTCCAATTTTCAGAACTCTTCAAAAAGTGTATTGCCCAGCCCCAGGCTCAGGGTCAGGAAAAGGAAGTAGCACAATGCGAATATCAAAATACATTCACAGAGCTAAAAAATTTACTTAATCCTTTCCGAATGTCCACATCGCACTTCGCATGTATCACTCAATGATGACATCAAAGTGCAGCTAAGAGCCATCGTTTTCAAAGTTTAAAAAAAAATTGAAATAATAATTATAAGTTGCATGGGACAACAAAGCCCGACTCAGCAATCTCTCTAATGAGCATTTAAAGGGAAATCGTAAGCTCACTAGTTTTACTGACTTTATGAAAAATCTCGCCATGAGAAAAGTTCGCAAACGAAGGTTCTATTGATTGAAATAAATACTAATAAATATTTTAATCAAGTGTGGATTTGTGTAACTCTATATTAATTTAATTGAATTCTATTTAATTTTTTGTCTTATGACACCCTGCATTACAAGTTACACAGTCTTATATTAGCTGCTAGCAATCATTTTATTTAAATAAGCGCTGCTTGGACAGGGCCCCAGTTTGAATTGCAGCCAGGGGCCCCGAGCAGTCTTAATCCGCCCCTGTTCTCCATCCCCCTTACTGACCTTGTCGTCTTGATCAGTTGTGTTCTCCATCCCCCTTACTGACCTTGTCGTCTTGATCAGTTGTGTTCTCCATCCCCCTTACTGACCTTGTTGTCTTGATCAGCTGTGTTCTCCATCCCCCTTACTGACCTTGCCGTCTCGATCAGTTGTGTTCTCCATCCCCCTTACTGACCTTGTCGTCTCGATCAGTTGTGTTCTCCATCCCCCTTACTGACCTTGTTGTCTCGATCAGTTGTGTTCTCCATCCCCCTTACTGACCTTGTCGTCTCGATCAGTTGTGTTCTCCATCCCCCTTACTGACCTTGTTGTCTTGATCAGTTGTGTTCTCCATCCCCCTTACTGACCTTGTTGTCTCGATCAGTTGTGTTCTCCATCCCCCTTACTGACCTTGTCGTCTTGATCAGTTGTCCCCCCCCCCTTTTTCCTTCCCTAACCACCGGTTCATGCGCACCGTTGCTCTTGAAATAAAACAAGAAGGGAACAAAACTGCCTTACATTGCTTACACTACGAAATGTTTAGAAAATATAATGACTATATTCTCCATCTATATACCATAGTTGTTTTAAAAACAAAAATAATAATTTTTACTGC
>CALYLW010000852.1:85023-169265 GCA_944989445.1 Ampullaceana balthica
CTCATTCAGACAGCAGTGATGGGGTAGGCAGCAGTGATGGGGTAGGCAGCAGTGATGGGGTAGGCAGCAGTGATGGGGTAGGCAGCAGTGATGGGGTAGGCAGCAGTGATGGGGTAGGCAGCAGTGATGGGGTAGGCAGCAGTGATGGGGTAGGCAGCAGTGATGGGGTAGGCAGCAGTGATGGGGTAGGCAGCAGTGATGGGGTAGGCAGCAGTGATGGGGTAGACAGCAGTGATGGGGTAGACTGCAGTGATGGGGTAGACAGCACTGGTGGGGTAGGCAGCAGTGATGGAGTAGGCAGCCGTGATGGGGTATTCAAGACCTCGTCCAAAATATAAGTCAACAGAATTTGAATCAGAAAAAAGAAAGGAATTGTTTTTTTTGTAGAAAGGATTTTGAAGTCTCGAATCATAGATACGTTATGTAACAATAGATTTTCTGGCCTAATGTTAGTAGTAGATGTGTTTCAACCATCCCGTAACGTGTACTTTGTACTTGCCCCTGGATCACTTTTTTTTAAAATGTAGGTAAGCATGATCTTGAAAAGGTATCATGTGATGGAATGTCAGAAATCATGGAGCTAAAAGAGATGATATTAAATGAAAATGGGAACCAGAATTGCAAAAGTCCGGCCTCTCTCTTCGCTTTTTTTTCTGTTCTGAGGAAACATTATGAAAGACTAAATGGAATGTTATAGTCCAGTCTCCCCTAAGAGTGTATGTAGTGGCATATTCCAGTCTCCCTTAAGAGTGTATGTAGTGGCATAGTCCAGTCTCCCTAAGAGTGTATGTAGTGGCATAGTCCAGTCTCCCCTAAGACTGTATGTAGTGACATAGTCCAGTCTCCCCTAAGAGTGTATGTAGTGGCATAGTCCAGTCTCCCCTAAGACTGTATGTAGTGACATAGTCCAGTCTCCCCTAAGACTGTATGTAGTGACATAGTCCAGTCTCCCCTAAGACTGTATGTAGTGACATAGTCCAGTCTCCCCTAAGACTGTATGTAGTGACATAGTCCAGTCTCCCCTAAGACTGTATGTAGTGACATAGTCCAGTCTCCCCTAAGACTGTATGTAGTGACATATTCCAGTCTCCCCTAAGACTGTATGTAGTGGCATAGTCCAGTCTCCCTTAAGACTGTATGTAGTGACATATTCCATTCTCCCCTAAGAGTGTATGTAGTGACATAGTCCAGTCTCCCCTAAGACTGTATGTAGTGGCATAGTCCAGTCTCCCCTAAGACTGTATGTAGTGACATAGTCCAGTCTCCCCTAAGACTGTATGTAGTGGCATAGTCCAGTCTCCCCTAAGACTGTATGTAGTGGCATAGTCCAGTCTCCCTTAAGACTGTATGTAGTGACATATTCCAGTCTCCCCTAAGACTGTATGTAGTGACATAGTCCAGTCTCCCTTAAGACTGTATGTAGTGACATAGTCCAGTCTCGCCTAAGACTGTATGTAGTGACATAGTCCAGTCTCCCCTAAGACTGTATGTAGTGACATAGTCCAGTCTCCCCTAAGACTGTATGTAGTGACATATTCCATTCTCCCCTAAGACTGTATGTAGTGACATAGTCCAGTCTCCCCTAAGACAGAAAGACAATTGATTTAAAAATGACCTTCAGCTCAATGGTGGCAATGATGCCGTGCTCACTATTAGATTCAGCTCTGCCACAACAGAAACACTAGATCAGGCTTCTGTTGGTGACCGGCGGGGGTAGTGGTGTTAGCCAACTACACTACCAACGGCTGAGTTAAAAGAATGTCCCCAATTATTCACGGGGCGTACCGAGGGTCACGGGTTCGAATCCCCATGATTTGTTCCAGAGGACAAGGTTGTACCTGGGTCCACCCAGCTCCGAATGGGTAACTGACGCTAGTAAAGGAAACAAAGGCGGCTGGGAATAGCTTCATACTCATAGACGTGGCCTGTGAACGCTGCGCCACTTGTGAATATGCTGTTAAAAGTTATGTGTTCACACAATTATAATGTTTATTTTTAAAAAAGGCCTTCATTTCTAACATTTATTACCCGGGATATCACGGTGTATCAAAATTTCACAAAAGGTGTTTATTTTATGAAAATTTCCCGTTATCCCGGCGGTAGAACCCTGTTTTAATGACTATGGGAAATATAACAAAGGGAGGAAACAGGGTTTGGCTTAGATGAGATCACAGAGTTGTCTCGGACGGGAAGTCTGTTTAGTTTTGTATCAGCTCTTGTTCCAGCTGGCAGCGCGCACAAAGAAATAATTCAAAGTAATCAAAGGCCACTACAACACCAAAGCAGATAAAAACAGTTTATGTTATGTTATTTTCTTGTTTTTATGTGTGTTTTTTTTTAAAAAAAATTTTAAAGTTTTTTTTTGTTGTTTATTTTTTAAAATAATTAAGTTAATTAAGTACTTATTTTCACATAGCGCAGTATATTTTGTTATTAATTCGTAGAAGTAATAAAAATATGCAAGTGACTAGATTGTTCAATGCCATGGTGGTTTATTACTGACTTCTTTAAAAGTAAAACATTTTTAGCAGTGTGCACGCGCTCCGTGCCGCACTAAATGACACATTAGGATATGCTATGGAAGTGATGTAAGAAGAGGGTAGTTAGTGAGAGAGTTTCATTGTTGATTAGCGGGCAATCACGTGCATGAGTGTTTGGGATTGCGAGGCATTAAACATCTATAGTCTTTGCGACTTGCTTCATTTGGTGTTTTCCTATAGAATAATTCCAACTCACCACTCGGCTACATTTCAGGACTAGGACACCGAATCCTTTTCACTAGTATGGGGTGGGAGGAGCGTGGTCTTAACTGTAGAAAAGAAGCTGTTAAAAAGGTTTTAAAAAACTAACGCCCTCTTTGTCTGACACGTCGATTACTGGGTTTACCGTTTGTCCTTCGATACTGTTGATTTATGTCGTAACATCGGAACATGTATCTCAAAAGTGGGCTGGGATCTCTTACGCAGTCCCTTCTGAAAGTTCCCGGAGTGGATGGACACATGAGAAAGTCCCTTAAAGAGTTTTTAATTTTTTTATTTATTTGATAGTGTTTTTGAACACCTGAGCACAGCGAACATGCTATCTAGCATGGATACTGTTAGCACAACGAGCATGCTAGTCTAGCATGGATAGTGTTAGCACAACGAGCATGCTAGTCTAGCATGGATAGTGTTAACACAACGAGCATGCTAGTCTAGTATGGATAGTGTTAGCACAACGAGTATGCTAGTCTAGCATGGATAGTGTTAGCATAACGAGCATGCTAGTCTAGCATGGATAGTGTTAGCACAACGAGCATGCTAGTCTAGTATGGATAGTGTTAGCTCAACCAGCATGCTAGTCTAGTATGGATAGTGTTAGCACAACGAGCATGCTAGTCTAGTATGGATAGTGTTAGCTCAACGAGCATGCTAGTCTAGTATGGATAGTGTTAGCACAACGAGTATGCTAGTCTAGTATGGATAGTGTTAGCACAACGAGCATGCTAGTCTAGTATGGATAGTGTTAGCACAACGAGCATGCTAGTCTAGTATGGATAGTGTTAGCTCAACCAGCATGCTAGTCTAGTATGGATAGTGTTAGCACAACGAGCATGCTAGTCTAGTATGGATAGTGTTAGCTCAACGAGCATTCTAGTCTAGTATGGATAGTGTTAGCACAACGAGTATGTTAGTCTAGTATGGATAGTGTTAGCTCAACGAGCATTCTAGTCTAGTATGGATAGTGTTAGCTCAACGAGCATGCTAGTCTAGCATGGATAGTGTTAGCTCAACGAGCATTCTAGTCTAGTATGGATAGTGTTAGCACAACGAGCATTCTAGTCTAGTATGGATAGTGTTAGCTCAACGAGCATTCTAGTCTAGTATGGATAGTGTTAGCTCAACGAGCATTCTAGTCTAGTATGGATAGTGTTAGCACAACGAGCATGCTAGTCTAGTATGGATAGTGTTAGCACAACGAGCATGCTAGTCTAGTATGGATAGTGTTAGCTCAACGAGCATGCTAGTCTAGTATGGATAGTGTTAGCACAACGAGTATGCTAGTCTAGTATGGATAGTGTAAGCACAACGAGCATGCTAGTCTAGTATGGATAGTGTTAGCTCAACGAGCATGCTAGTCTAGTATGGATAGTGTTAGCACAACGAGTATGCTAGTCTAGTATGGATAGTGTTAGCACAACGAGCATGCTAGTCTAGTATGGATAGTGTTAGCACAACGAGCATGCTAGTCTAGTATGGATAGTGTTAGCTCAACGAGCATGCTAGTCTAGTATGGATAGTGTTAGCACAACGAGTATGCTAGTCTAGTATGGATATTGTTAGCACAACGAGCATGCTAGTCTAGTATGGATAGTGTTAGCACAACGAGTATGCTAGTCTAGTATGGATATTGTTAGCACAACGAGCATGCTAGTCTAGCATGGATAGTGTTAGCGCTATTGATGAAATCATTCATTTTATTTAAATGTGAACTGTCTTGTCTACACAATGACTTATTTGAACTCCCCTGTAAAGCCAGCTTTCAATAATGACGAGCGTTATTACAGTATTTACAGTAAGACTGTTGATGTTAGGGAGCCACCCAGCACAGTAAGCTGCTTAGCTGCAGACGCTGTAAATACTCATCAGCAACTAGTTGCGTTAGTCGTCACGTCACCGATGTAATTGGTGCAATATGTCACAGTTAGCTCTGAGCTGCGGCCCCGTAATGAGCGTCTGGAAGTTGATATGACTAATCGCCGTGCTAGAACTCCATCTGTATCATGCCAAAGGAAAGGATTATTAGTTGCCCCCTCCCTCCCCCGAAGCCACTTATTATCATCGGAATGTGGACGAGGGTTCTCAACATGGGCCGCTTGTCACCTTTGATGGTCACTAAATTGTTATTAATTCATTTGGTTCGATGATATTTTGAAATTGATACGCTCAGTGATATTCAACTTAATCGTACTTGCTAAAAAGTTGCGACTGGAGACCCCCCCCCCACCACGAGACCACAGCGGCTTTAAAAGCGTAATCTTCCAATCTTTGACATTCAGGTAACAAACTTGATCTTTATGAGATCGTTAGTGTTATCCCTTACACACTTTTTCTTTCACGCTCCTGAACTACCGGCATATTATTATCTCAATATTCATTTTTATGGCATCCGTAGTTGAATGTCCGTAATACAAATGAAAGTCTCACGCATCAAAAGCGCTTGTGGTATTTTACAGCCTCTCAATCTCACTGAACACATTCTCATACATCAGGAGATTTACCTTGGTTAACCAGAGAATCTACTGTTTTGATAGTTATACAATGGAGGAGGTGCAGCTGTGCACTGAAGAGCTGTCAAACTTTTGAGCTTCAGCTTACCGCTGAAATGATCTCCAACTGAGTAAGACCCGTGCATAATGGACTGGTTAATGAAATTATTCGATCTTCGTTAATGTTTAGCTTTAATTGTATAGGCAGGGGCTTAAGTGCTCTTGAGTTGAAGGCTAACTGTCGACCACCACTATGAGGAGCCCTGGTTTATCCCTCACATAGACCAGCGAACCTATGATTTATGGACCACATTTAATAAAGATTAATCCACCCCCCCCCCAGATGGCTGACCTGAGCAATTATTTCAATATATGATGACTGAATGATGTGGTTCGTGAGTTAGCATTAAAAAGTTAGCATTTTTCACTATTGACAAGCGTAACTGGATTAGTTAAATCGCTAAACCTAAAACACCCTCAGATAGACTAAAGTTAAAGGGTCATCGCTATATTACGTACGCACAAATTTCGTATTTTCGTACCCCCCTCCCCCTGTTGCACCCCGTACATTTTCGGGACCCCTCCCCTATGCGTACGTAAAAATTCGCTCCCATCCCCCCTTTAGAAAAATTGATTTTAAGAAAGAGTCAAAAGATATTGGTATTACTCTTTGGGGCCGTCCATAAATGACATCACGCGCCTATTAAAAAAAGGTGGGGGGGGGTTTTAAGAAATATGACGTCACATCAAAATGCGCAACTTTAAATAAAAGTTCCACTAAAATATTTGATTGCTTGCAATTTATTTAATGACGTCTTCAATGGCTTGACACGTGTTACTATATTGATGAGAGTGCAGCCTAACACTTGTATGTATGGCATCTTTGGGACTCTGTATGTATGTATGTATGTATGTATGTATGTATGTATGGCATCTGTCCGTCTACGAAGGACGATAGATTTATCTTTATTATTTGCAGCTCTTGGTGTGGCTGATGAGACCAATCCTTGAGTGGCAGTCTCTTCTGCATGACACACACACGAAAGCAGTGGGGCAGTGTTGCCTGGCCTTTCTCCTCGCTCTTTTCCCGACTGCTTCTGCCCTAGTTTGCTCCTCTGCTCTTAGTGATCCTTCTTTCACAATAGCCCGCCACATGGACCTATCCTCTGCCAGGTTTTCCCAGTTTTGTCTATCAATGTTGGCTACTTTCATGTCTCTCTTGCATATGTCCACGTATCTGAGACATGGCCGACCAACCGACCTTTTCCCTGTCGCCAGCTCGCTGTAAAGCACATCCTTGGGTATGCGACCACTTCGCATCCTCTTGACGTGTCCAAGCCAACGGAGGCGTCTTTGACTTAATATTGCTGCAATACTACTCATGCTTGCTGGAGCCAGGACCTCTGTGTTGGGGACTTTCTCTTGCCATTTGATGTCTAGGATGCGGCGCAGGCATCTGAGGTGGAAGCTATTGAGCCTTATTTCATGCCTGGTATTGGTGGTCCAAGACTCCCTTCCATAGCCTAACACTAAATACATACTTAAATGATAAAAAATTAATTTGCAACGTGCTAATTTTCAATTAGAAATTACGGCTTTTAGGGGGGGGAGGGGGTTCAAAGCTTTGTGACGTCATATTGGAGGGGGGGGGTTCTAAGTTTTTGTGACAAAGTGTGACGAGGGGTGGGGGGGTAAAAATCGGCCAAAATCGCGTGACGTCGTTTATGGACGGCCCTCTAAAACGAAGTATGCGTGTGTTCGATGCTAGGACTAACCCCCATAGGTCTCTGACTATAACTTATAATGACAAAACTTCCCACTTTTACCAGTAAACACGATCACGGAGACCAACAGCGTGTAAAACGATTGACTACATCAGTATTTGAAATTTCATTTTCATACACAAATATTCATGGAAAGCGTTCACATATCCCCCCCCCCAAAAAAAAATATATTTTTTTTTAAAAATGTCACAAAAACTTAGACGCTACAAGGCTTAGTATTATGCAAATTTAATTGTTGTTCATACGTTCACAGTCAGTCGAGACCCCCCCCTCCCCCCGTACTCATCGAGAGGCAAAATGCCGTTAATTCAAGACTCCCCCCCCCCTCATTGCTTACTAAATATATGGATGGCCCTAAAGCAGTGGTTCTTAACCTTTTGAGATTCACGGACCACTTGGAAAAAGTGTGTCCTAGCCGCGGTCCCTTAAGGAAAATTGTGCTACCGCCTTGCTGGAAATGTATATATAAATATACTTAGTATATAACTAGTTATTAGTATACATGTTAGTAAAACTATAATAAAATGTTGATTTGCATGCTTCAAAAACAATATTCAATGAAAACAGATTGTCATGGCTTTCTTTTGTAAAGAAAAAATGTCACTTATATTAGTATTATACCTATAGTATTATGTATTCAATTCTTATTGCTCACTATTAAAAAAAATATTAATTCATAAACAGTAGTTAGCATTAGTAAACCGCTAAATTAGTTTATTTAGTTCGAGCCTTGAGTTTGCACAGTACATCCAAACAAGCTGTACTACTTGAGAGACTCCATCGTAGTTCATCTTCAAGTCGGGAACAATGTTTGTCTTGATAGTAACAAATGCAGAAAATCCACAATCACAAAGATATGATGTTGCAAATGGTAAAATTATTTTGAAAGCTTCCTGAGACAGTCGGAGTACGCCAACATTTCAAGAAGCTCAATTTCTGATGCAACATATTCAAAGTAGTATCACTGGTCAGTTAATTGAATTCGTTTATAGTCGATGTTGGTAAATTTAATAAGTAAATGTGTGCAAGAAACTGACTTGAAAACAACAACAAAACTCTGAAAGTTCAAATCACTAAAGTAAAAGTTAAATTGATACTGCGGTGATGGAATTTGATCTGAAATCAAATTTATCAACAGTTGTTTATTTTTTTCAGATGCATTGATCAATCATGTCAAAGTTACCCTTAAATAATCGTGTTTTACAAAAATCAAGCTTTTTCTTCAAAGTAGACACTTTGTCACACTGTGTCTGGCTTCCTTGCAGAGATGAATTTATTCAGCTGTTCAAGAAAGCCAAATGAGCCAGAACAGCAACCCATGAGCGGGCATATTACAAACTCTGATCTGGGTTGATCATTTATGTTACGATGACGCATATAAACCCAAAGCACACATATTCTTCATCATACCATCATATATTCGTGTTTTTTTTTCTTCTCCGGAACTGCATTGTATTCACACACAGATTGTGAGGGTGAGTCTGAGGAATCATTGTTGTCCTTATGTTTGGTTGTTTTCTTTATTATAAATTTATCTATGTGCCAATCAATTTAATTTATTACTTTAAGAATTATAATACCATTTAAGGCTAATTTACTCAATGGATTCAAGCAATTATTTTTTAATGTCAAAAACATCTATAGTATTCTAGAATCTAGTGTGACATCATGTGATTTCCGTTTTAGTAAACATAGAAATAGAACCAAAACATATTATATTCGGCACTATGCTATCGCCGTCAAGTGATTAAAAACGTATTTTTAAAAAGTATATTTAAAAAGTGACAACAGGTATGCCTTTTCGTGTTTTTAATTTTTTAAATTATAATTTCACCCTTTGTTCGCGGACCACCAGGCCCATCCCCGCGGACCTCTAGTGGTCCGCGGACCATAGGTTGAGGATCACTGCTCTATGGGATAGAAACCCTATTATTGTTTCATATTCTAGAACAATCATATACAAAACTCCTTCCCGTCTGGCATTCGGGCATTCTTAACATTGGACACTCCTATAAAAATGTAAAACTGGACATAAACCCACCAATCAGCGTTGGACGCAATACTCTTCTGCATCGAATTAGCGTTTGCACCATATAATTTATTATAGGACTTAGTGTAGATATAAAAATCTTAGTTTCTGTTAGCCTAGAAGTTTTGAGAGGAATGTTCCATTAATTCCCACCCTTGTTTTTACCGTCCGGCATATTCACGTGCCATTTTGTTGTTATTGCTTTTCTCGTTTATTTTACAATATTTTTTAAAAAATGAATTTGAACGATTTTAATTAATTTTTTTTTCTTTCTGCGACTAGTTTCAATTGTCCCACATACAATAACTTCCATTTTTAATACTTTATGTCTGTCTTCTTTCATACACAAACAAAATACGTCCAAACATAACATGCCCAATCGACCACTTTCAACATGTTACAACATGATTTTTTAATTTCTACCATGCCCCCACCCCGATTTTTAAAATATTTTCCCAGCAGAAATCCTTTTGTTGCCCATATGATGATACATTGCACAGCATGCTCTAACTTAAAGGAGGTTAGGGCGGCTTGTACTTCTTAGTGAAGAGCGGAGTAGAAACGGGGAGGAAGGGGGGATGGGCGCCTGGTCCGCGTTGTATTTATTTTTAAATCCCTTATATTAACTTTACCGCCGTCTCTGTCTTGGGCCCGCCCGCGGAAAAACAGAAGTAAAAAATGACCCACTTCCCGTGAAGCGATCGAGCTGAAATTTGGCACACGGACCCGTGTCACCTAACAATCCATCGTATCAAAATTTCAGATCGATCGAACGTACCGCAATTAAATTAATGCATTTTTAGTTTATCTATATAAACTATATGTAGCGGTCGCTATCGTTTACATTTTACGGGTCACTTGACTTCAGGCCAGCCATCGGTGAACACATCTCGTGTTTAAACCAGGTAAACCACCTGAAGTTGAGTTAACGCGTTGCCGTCACCCGTCCATGTCCACACCCCTTCCCCCAGTTTTAAATCCAGGGGAGATTATTTCGGTTTCAGTCTGTAAATGTTTGTCACTTTTGAACATAATCAATACTTTTAGTTATGTCTCATATATAAGGGATTTATAGTCAAAAACTTTGTTTTTTACGGGGTTGTTTTATTACGGTTTGCAATACCTTCAGACATAGGAAAACTTGAATTATTTAACAGGAGACAATGCCAAAAACGACTTGTCTTATGGTTTATTTGAAATCCTTGAATCCTTACAATCGCAAACTACCAGGCTTTTTACAGGCGACCTGCTCTAGTGAACGACATGGGGGACATTGATTTTGTCACTTCTGGAATGTCTGCCCCCTCGACATGACATTTATCGCCTCCTGGCGTTGTCCTCTCAGTGTTGGTGCTTACAGGACTTGTCCTTTGAGTGAGTTTGTTGTCCTCTCAGTGTTGGTGCTTACAGGACGTACTTTGAGTGAGTTTGTTGTCCTCTCAGTGTTGGTGCCTACAGGACTTGTCCTTTGAGTGAGTTTGTTGTCCTCTCAGTGTTGGTGCTTACAGGACTTGTCCTTTGAGTGAGTTTGTTGTCCTTTGAGTGAGTTTGTTGTCCTTTGAGTGAGTTTGTTGTCCTCTCAGTGTTGGTGCTTACAGGACTTGTCCTTTGAGTGAGTTTGTTGTCCTCTCAGTGTTGGTGCTTACAGGAATTGTACTTTGAGTGAGTTTGTTGTCCTCTCAGTGTTGGTGCCTACAGGACTTGTCCTTTGAGTGAGTTTGTTGTCCTCTCAGTGTTGGTGCTTACAGGACTTGTCCTTTGAGTGAGTTTGTTGTCCTTTGAGTGAGTTTGTTGTCCTTTGAGTGAGTTTGTTGTCCTCTCAGTTTTGGTGCTTACAGGACTTGTCCTTTGAGTGAGTTTGTTGTCCTCTCAGTGTTGGTGCTTACAGGACTTGTACTTTGAGTGAGTTTGTTGTCCTCTCAGTGTTGGTGCCTACAGGACTTGTCCTTTGAGTGAGTTTGTTGTCCTCTCAGTGTTGGTGCTTACAGGACTTGTCCTTTGAGTGAGTTTGTTGTCCTTTGAGTGAGTTTGTTGTCCTCTCAGTGTTGGTGCTTACAGGACTTGTACTTTGAGTGAGTTTGTTGTCCTCTCAGTGTTGGTGCTTACAGGACTTGTCCTTTGAGTGAGTTTGTTGTCCTTTGAGTGAGTTTGTTGTCCTCTCAGTGTTGGTGCTTACAGGACTTGTCCTTTGAGTGAGTTTGTTGTCCTTTGAGTGAGTTTGTTGTCCTCTCAGTGTTGGTGCTTACAGGACTTGTCCTTTGAGTGAGTTTGTTGTCCTTTGAGTGAGTTTGTTGTCCTTTGAGTGAGTTTGTTGTCCTCTCAGTGTTGGTGCTTACAGGACTTGTCCTTTGAGTGAGTTTGTTGTCCTTTGAGTGAGTTTGTTGTCCTCTCAGTGTTGGTGCTTACAGGACTTGTCCTTTGAGTGAGTTTGTTGTCCTTTGAGTGGGTTTGTTGTCCTCTCAGTGTTGGTGCTTACAGGACTTGTCCTTTGAGTGAGTTTGTTGTCCTCTCAGTGTTGGTGCTTATAGGACATGTCCTTTGAGTGAGTTTGTTGTCCTCTCAGTGTTGGTGCTTACAGGACTTGTCCTTTGAGTGAGTTTGTTGTCCTTTGAGTGAGTTTGTTGTCCTCTCAGTGTTGGTGCTTACAGGACTTGTCCTTTGAGTGAGTTTGTTGTCCTCTAAGTGTTGGTGCTTATAGGACATGTCCTTTGAGTGAGTTTGTTGTCATCTCAGTGTTGGTGCTTACAGGACTTGTCCTTTGAGTGAGTTTGTTGTCCTCTCAGTGTTGGTGCTTACAGGACTTGTCCTTTGAGTGAGTTTGTTGTCCTTTGAGTGAGTTTGTTGATGACGTGAGCCAACGATGAGAGGCGCTGACAGGAACTTGTGATGATGACGTGAGACATTGACGTGAGTTGCTGACAGTAACTTGTGATGATGACGTGAGCCAACGATGTGAGGCGCTGACAGTAGCTTGTGATGATGACGTGAGGCGATGACGGTAACTTGTGATGATGACGTGAGCCATTGACGTGAGGCGCTGTCGGTAACTTGTGATGATGACGCGAGCCATTGACGTGAGGCGCTGACAGTAACTTGTGATGATGACGTGAGCCATTGACGTGAGGCGCTGACGTAACTTGTGATGATGACGTGAGCTATTGATTTGAGGCGCTGACGGCAACTTGTGATGATGACGCGAGCCATTGACGTGAGGCGCTGACAGTAACGTGTGATGATGTCGCGAGCCAACAATATGAGGCGCTGACGGTAACTTGCGATTATGGTTGAGTCACTACTTATAAAAATGCTCAAAACGGAGTGATGAAAGGATATTTAATGATGTTTTGGCATCTGGTAAGTCAGATGTATGTTTGAAGTGTGTTCACATGTGTAGTTCAGTTCATTTTAAAAAAAATATATTTTGTAAACTGCAGGGCTATTAAATACACACACATCTGTGAATGATAGTGTACTAGTTTTTAGTTTCCAAGAGTTAGACCAGGTACACAACTATTGCGAGGCTAAGCAATCACTTAGTAACCAGTAAAATAAAGTAGGGATATTTGCAATGGCAATGCGAGTGCTCCAAAAAGTTTGAGGTATTTGCCGGGCGATCATTGCACATCAACTCAGGCATCAGGTTTTTAGTGGTTGCTTGTCTTTGTTTTGTTTATAGACTGTAGCCATATATTCATTAAAATAAAATTATGAAATGACATTTTTGACATGTTTTAAATACAATTTTCAATGTTTAACGTGAATATATGGCTCTCTGCGTTTCTACTCAGGCAAGGGTTTATAGTTGTTGCTTTAGATTAAAAACTAGCGCGGCTCTCTATTTTTGGCAACTTTAGAACCCTCCTCAACCTCCTTGTGTACTTCTCTCCTCCACCCCCTAACCCCCCCCCCAAATGTATTGAATATTATGTGGGCGGAGACAGCATCACATTTGTTAGGAAATTTTGACATGTCTTTAATACAATTTTCAATGTATAACTTGAATATATGGCTACAGTCAATTATGTTTCAAAATAAAGACAATCATTTAGAAGGTATAAGTGTTTGTAAATTTATTGATTTCATTTTCATTTTTCCAAACAGCCAAGTGTGTTTGTTTATTATTTTTATTCTAACAAAATTTCATAGAACAATACAAATTTATAATTGTCGTTTAAACATAATCCGAGAACCAGGGGACATGGTAGGTGTCTAGTTCAGCCATTCCTCACTTGAAATAACAGCATTTTCTATGTGTTGTCATCTCACTCTGTCTTTCAGTTTAATCAGCTACTGGTATTGTAATGATTTGACCTTCATTTTATTTTATTTTTATTTGAACTTTGGAATATAAGGATACCTATAATTAGAATATAAGGGTCCCTATAGTTAGAATATAAGGGTGCCTATAGTTAGAATATAAGGGTACCTATAGTTAGAATATAAGGGTACCTATAGTTAGAATATAAGGGTGCCTATAGTTAGAATATAAGGGTACCTATAGTTAGAATATAAGAGTACCTATAGTTAGAATATAAGGGTACCTATAGTTACAATATAAGGGTACCTATAGTTAGAATATAAGGATACCTATAGTTAGAATATAAGGGTACCTATAGATAGAATATAAGGGTACCTATAGTTATAGCACTGGTGGATGGATTTGAAAAAAGCTTACTAAAGGCATTTTATTATCTACACTGAAATATTGAAAGGACTTAATATTCACTCTTTTGTGTGGGGCTTTAATATTCATGTTTCTTTACTTAAATTTGTGTCACCATTCTAAATAATGCACCCCCCCCCAACTGTTATAATTGTTTTAATCGGTTTAATCTATTTATTGGACTTTCCTTACTTCCTAACGACACCTCCTTCCACGTTTTACCCCGTTCCTTATCTAAATTTATCACCAACCTCTCCAACTTGCACACACCTACACCTTGCACACTCACACCTTGCACAAAAACACCTTGCACACCCACACCTTGCAAGACCCACTGCTTACGCACCCACTTCTTGCACGCACACCTTGCAACACCCACACCTTGCATTCAACACTTCAGCAGTCACCAGATTTTCACGTTCTTAAAACCAACCTCTTACCCCACCCCACTCTGCATCCCTTTTGCAATACCCCAAATGTCACCAGATCACGAGTGTTTCACTCCTCCCCCCGACACCCTGCAGTGCGGCGATTGTCACCAGATGATTGAGACCCGCCATGACAATCTGCCAGAAGTAATTTTCTCTGGCCGAGAATGTGACGGCTACTTTGGATTGCTGCCTCTCTTTAGCTACTCTTGCCTTCATTACCGATTTGACAGCCTTCACTTGGGGGCTTCTCTCACGTTCTCTTTGGCTTTCTGTTTTCTTGGTCTAGGTCCTAGGTTATCTTGTATGTATGCTCCTTGTGTACGGTGTGGGGACATATGTAAAGCTACTCAGTACTGTGTGGTGTGTGCAATTGATTTGTGTGAGGATGTTCTTTTATATCTCCAAAAGACATCACCACTGTAAATTTGGCTAGCAGTACTAGCACGAATAGTCTCTTAAAGTTAGGGGGTAGATGACAATACCCGTATAAAATGGAATTTATTTGTAAACAACTTATTTTTAAATCCCTTATATAAACTTCACCACAGTCTCTGTCTATCTCCCTCTGTGTCTGTCTTGGGCGGGCAGAAAAGCAAAAGTCAAAAATGACCCACTTCCCGTGATGCCATCGAGCTGAAATTTGGCACATAGACTCGTGTCACCTAACAATGCATCGTATCAAAAATTCAGATCGATCAAACGTACAGTTATTAAATTAATGCATTTTTAGTTTATCTTTATAAACTATATGTAGCGGTCGCAATTGTTTACATTTTACGGGTCACTTGACTTCACGCAAGCCATCGGTGAACACATCTCGTGTTTTAACCAGGTGGTTTACACAAGGAGTTGAATTAACGCGTTGACGCCACCCGTCCATGTCCACACCCCCTCCCCCCTTCCCCAAGTTTTAAAGCCAGGGGAGATAATTTCGGTTTCAGTCTATAAATGTTTGTCGCGTTTGAACATAATCAATACTTTTAGTTATATCTCATATATAAGGGATTTATATTAAAAGAACTTTGTTTTTACGGGGCTGTTTTTTAAATCCCTTATATTAACTTCACCGCCGCCTCTGTCTCTCTGTCTTGGGCGGGCACCGCGGAAAAACAAAAGTAAAAAATGACCCACTTCCCGTCATGGCATCGAGCTGAAATTTGGCACACGGACCCGTGTCACCTAACAATGCATCGTATAAAAAATTCAGATCGATCGAACGTACAGTTATTAAATTAATTCATTTTTTAGTTTATCTATATAAACTATATGTAGCGGTCGCTATCGTTTACATTTTACGGGTCACTTGACTTCACCCTAGCCGTAGGTGAACACATCTCGTGTTTTAACCAGGTGTACCGGCGTGCTTTTGTTTACATTTTGCGTGTCACGCTGAGCTCGGTCCAACGATCGATGACAAGACCTTTCCCCTCCCCCCTCCCCCCCCGGGTTAAAAGCAAACGGGAGTTAAGACAGATTCAGTCTGTAAATATTTGTAGCGTTTGAACATAATCAATACTTTTAGTTATGTCTCATATATAAGGGATTTATAGTCAAAAACTTTGTTTTTACGGGTTTGTTTTATTATATTCAACAAAAATTGATATGGGGCACAAGCGACAGTTACACGTTAAACTCTTTTCAGTAAGAGAGTATTCCTTTATTGTGAACACTATAGACTAGCATACTAGCATCACCCAAGGTAGCAAGACGGGTCACATTAGAAAATCGAAAGCGGTTATTCCCGGACGGCTGGTCATGTGACGGTGACGCAGGTCAAATGACAAAACGCTGGTCACTCTTTTTTTTTCTCCCAACGGGCAGCGTTTGAACATGTTGTATCTGGTTTCGGACAGCCGTGGACTGGACCACACAGATTCCGCATACCCCCCCCCCACCACCCCTCAGGCCCACCACCCCAACCTTTTCGCCACAATATCTAATAATAAGATCATCCTTGCTTGTTCTATTTTCTGATCGTAATTAACGATCTGCCTCCCCATGCAAGCCATCCGCAAAAAGCAAATTTTTCTGGCATCCGCCCATTTGATTAACCCTCGTGTCTATGAAAACTTAATGCTGAAAGCGATCTCTACCGCTACGTCCCGACAGCTCGAATGTTTTCTTGTCTCTTTCAAGTTGGCGTCCGTTAGCAACAATGTCAGCCAACGGGCAGTTTTCACGGGCAGGCAAAGGGTTTGGGAGGCCTATATGGGAGGGGGTCTATCCCACACCTGGATAGCTTTACTTGTCCCTAACCTGGGCACACATACGTCAGACGGCTGGAAGATGATAAACAACAAGCCTAATTTTGTTATTAAAGGAGGCGTATTGAGATGAAAGAATAATGTTGTTCATTATATGTTGACGCGACATCTTTCCACACTGCCCTAATGTTCCTCAGTAGTAGCATAGCCTTACAGAAACTATGCTCTATCACAACCGAGCTGATGGATTTAAGGTTGTTTATCGTTAGAGATTTGTTGGGCAACACCGTGGAGCCCTCCCCCGTCTTTGCCCTCACTCCGTGGGTGTTCTATCTCCGTAGGTTTTATATATGCACTAGCGTATCACCCGTCAAAAATGACGGAAGTTTTCAGCTGAAATCTATTTATTTTGAAAAAATGCAATTTTTTAGGGCGCCTACGGCGCCCACCTTTTTCAATAACCCAACTAACTTGTCCTTGTTTGATAAATTAGAAATATTAAACTTTCTGAAATGTACACAAAGTATTTTATAATAGGGGTTGTAGGGCGCCTACGGTGCTCCCTTTGTTTTTTTAAATTTTATAATTAACCATCATCAAATCCTATTTTTAAATCCCTTATATTAACTTCACCGCCGTCTCTGTCTCTCTGTCTGTCGTCATCTCATGGGCGGGCGGGCGGAAAAACAAAAGTCGAAAATGACCCACTTCCCGTGATCCGATCGAGCTGAAATTTGGCACACGGACCCGTCTGACCTAACAATGCATCGTATCAAAATTTCAGATCGATCGAACGTACCGTAATTAAATTAATGCATTTTTAGTTTATCCTTATATGAGGTATGTAATTCAAATTCACGGTTTGTTATTGTTTTTTTTCCACGTGAGTTTGAGTTGACGCTTAGACGTCGACCGTCGTGCTGACACCCCCTCACGACCCATCCCCCGTTAAAAGACAGGGGACATCACTCGGTGTCAGTCCGTAAATATTTGTGGCGTTGATACATAATCAATACTTTTAAATATGAATCAAATATAAGGGATTTATAGTAGAAAATTTGTTTTTACGGGGGTTTTTTTTTATTAAATCCCTTATATTAACTTCGCGGCCGGTCATCTCTGTCGTCATCTCATGGGCGGGCGGAAAAACAAAAGTAAAAAATGACCCACTTCCCGTGATCCGATCGAGCTGAAATTTGGCACACGGACCCGTCTAACCTAACAATGCATCGTATCAAAATTTCAGATCGATCGAACGTACCGTAATTAAATTAATGCATTTTTAGTTTATCCTTATATGAGGTATGTAATTCAAATTCACGGTTTGTTATTGTTTTTTTCCCACGTGAAAGTTTGAGCTGACGCTTTGAGGCGACCCATCCACGTACCCGCGTGCTTTTGTTTACATTTTACGTGTCATGCTGAGCTCGGTCAAGCGAATCGGTTACCAGACTTTTCCCCCTCTACCACCCCCCCCCAGGGTTATGAAGCAAAGTTGAGTTACGACAGATTCAGTCTGTATGTTTGTCGTGTTTGAAAATAATCAATACTGTTAGTTATGTCTCATATATAAGGGATTTATAGTCAAAAACTTTGTTTTTACGGGTTTGTTTGATTAAATCCCTTATATTAACTTCGCGGCCGGTCATCTCATCATCTCATGGGCGGGCGGGCGGAAAAACAAAAGTCGAAAATGACCCACTTCCAGTGATCCGATCGAGCTGAAATTTGGCACACGGACCCGTCTCACCTAACAATGCATCGTATCAAAATTTCAGATCGATCGATCGTACCGTAATTAAATTAATGCATTTTTAGTTTATCCTTATATGAGGTATGTAATTCAAATTCACGGTTTGTTATTGTTTTTTTCCCACGTGAAAGTTTGAGCTAACGCTTTGAGGCGACCCATCCACGTACCCGCGTGCTTTTGTTTACATTTTACGTGTCACGCTGAGCTCGGTCAAGCGAATCGGTGACCAGACTTTTCCCGCTCTACCACCCCCCACCCCAGGGTTATGAAGCAAAGTTGAGTTACGACAGATTCAGTCTGTAAATATTTGTAAATACTTTTAGTTATGTCTCATATATAAGGGATTTATAGTCAAAAACTTTGTTTTTACGGGTTTCTTTTATTACGGGTTTGTTTTATTAAATCCCTTATATTAACTTCACCGCCGTCTCTGTCTTGGGCGGGTGGGCGGAAAAACAAAAGTAAAAAATGACCCACTTACCGTAATCCGATCGAGCTAAAATTTGGCACACGGACCCGTCTGACCTAACAATGCATCGTATCAAAATTTCAGATCGATCCATCGTACCGTAATTAAATTAATGCTTTTTTAGTTTATCCTTATATGAGGTATGTAATTCATATTCACGGTTTGTTATTGTTTTTTTTCCCACGTGAGAGTTTTAGTTTATGCGTTGAAGCGACCCATCGACGTACCCGCGAGCTATTGTTTACATTTTACGTGTCATGCTGAAAATTCAGATCGATCGAACGTACAGTTATTAAATTAATGCATTTTTAGTTTATCTTTATAAACTATATGTAGCTGTCGCTATCGTTTACATTTTACGGGTCACTTGACTTCACCCCAGCCATAGGTGAACACATCTCGTGTTTTAACCAGGTGTACCGGCTTGCTTTTGTTTACATTTTGCGTGTCACGCTGAGCTCGGTCCAGTGATCGGTGACAAGACCTTTCCCCTCTCCCACCCCCCACCCCCGGTTAAAAGCAAAGGGGAGTTAAGACAGATTCAGTCTGTAAATATTTGTCGCGTTTGAACATAATCAATACTAGTAATGTCTTATATATAAGGGATTTATAGTCAAAACATTGTTTTTACGGGTTTGTTTTATTAAATCCTTTATATTAACTCGTGGTGTCTGCTTGCTTGCACCCTTTAACCCTTGGCACCCTTGAACCCTTGCACCCTTGCTTGTCGCCAAAACTTTGGATCAATTTTTAACCCACTTTCTCGTAAGCTAGCGAGCTGGCATTTTGCAGGCAGTTTTGTACCGATGATAAAAACGACGTATCAAAATTTCAGATCGATCGCATGTACCGTTATTAAATTATTGAATTAGATTATTTTATTTATCTCTATGTATCATGCTACATTTTGTTGCTATAGTGTCGCGGTGCGTATTATATGAACGACCATTCCTGTCGCGCAATAAGGTGCGTATTTTATTACCAACAATTTTTATAAACATATTCCTGATCGGTGCGCATTATATTAAACACGTTTTACGACACAACTGCAATTTTGTATTTTTGGATGGTCTTGCGCTGCGTATTATAATGAACATTCTTTTAGTTACCTCTCGTACATAAAGGTTTTATAGTCAAAAACTTGTTTTTTTACGGTTTTTTTTGTATTACATTGTTCCCTTTTACAAAATTAAAATATGTACTAAAACAATGACGTCATATAATATTTTTTACAGCGCATCTTTAATTTGCACATCTTTTGATGCATTGGTGCAGTAATTTGGTACGCTGCTTTCTAAAATTAGTAGCGTCACGGACAGACACTACAGACGTGACAGAGATTGCAAATTATGTATATTGATGATAGGTCTTCTATCTCCGTAGGTTTTATATATTCATAGGTGTTCTATCTCCGTAGGTTTTATATATCCATAGGTGTTCTATCTCCGTAGGTTTTATATATCCATAGGTGTTCTATCTCCGTAGCCGTTCTATCTCAGAACTCAGTAGGTGTCTGTTCGACCTCTCTGTTTATCTGACATAAGCCTCTCCCCTCTCTGTCATCTGTCCCCTCTCACTTGGTCATATGTCCTTAATCTCCTTGTCGCTGCCACTCTGTTCCCCTCCCACTCTCCTTATCACTGTCACTCTGTTCCCCTCCCTCTCCCTTCTCTTGTCAGTGCCACTCTGTTCCCCTCCCTCTCCCTTCTCTTGTCACTGTCACTCTGTTACCCTCCCTCTCCCTTCTCTTGTCACTGTCACTCTGTTCCCCTCCCTCTCCCTTCTCTTGTCACTGCCACTCTGTTCCCCTCCCTCTCCCTTCTCTTGTCACTGCCACTCTGTTCCCCTCCCTCTCCCTTCTCTTGTCACTGTCACTCTGTTCCCCTCCCTCTCCCTTCTCTTGTCACTGTCACTCTGTTCCCCTACCTTTCTCTTCTCTTGTCACTGCCACTCTGTCCCCTCCCTCTCCCTTCTCTTGTCACTGTCACTCTGTTCTCCGCCCTCTCCCTTCTCTTGTCACTGCCACTCTGTTCCCCTCCCTCTCCCTTCTCTTGTCACTGCCACTCTGTTCCCCTCCCTCTCCCTTCTCTTGTCACTGTCACTCTGTTCTCCTCCCTCTCCCTTCTCTTGTCACTGCCACTCTTTTCCCCTCCCTCTCCCTTCTTTTGTCACTGTCACTCTGTTCCCCTCCCTCTCCCTTCTCTTGTCACTGTCACTCTGTTCCCCTCCCACTCCCCTTCTCTTGTCACTGTCACTCTGTTCCCCTCCCTTCTCTTGTCACTGCCACTCTGTTCCCCTCCCTTCTTTTGTCACTGCCACTCTGTTCCCCTCACTCTCCCTTCTCTTGTCACTGTCACTCTGTTCCCCTCCCTCTCCCTTCTCTTGTCACTGTCACTCTGTTCCCCTACCTTTCACTTCTCTTGTCACTGCCACTCTGTCCTCTCCCTTCTCTTGTCACTGTCACTCTGTTCTCCTCCCTCTCCCTTCTTTTGTCACTGCCACTCTGTTCCCCTCCCTCTCCCTTCTCTTGTCACTGCCACTCTGTTCCCTTTCCTCTCCCTTCTCTTGTCACTGTCACTCTGTTCTCCTCCCTCTCCCTTCTCTTGTCACTGCCACTCTGTTCCCCTCCCTCTCCCTTCTCTTGTCACTGTCACTCTGTTCCCCTCCCTCTCCCTTCTCTTGTCACTGTCACTCTGTTCCCCTCCCTCTCCCTTCTCTTGTCACTGTCACTCTGTTCCCCTCACTTCTCTTGTCACTGCCACTCTGTTCCCCTCCCTTCTCTTGTCACTGTCACTCTGTTCCCCTACCTTTCACTTCTCTTGTCACTGCCACTCTGTTCCCCTCCCTCTCCCTTCTCTTGTCACTGTCACTCTGTTCTCCCCCCTCTCCCTTCTCTTGTCACTGTCACTCTGTTCCTCTCCCTCTCCCTTCTCTTGTCACTGTCACTCTGTTCCCCTCCCTCTCCCTTCTCTCCTCACTGCCACTCTGTTCCCCTCCCTCTCCCTTCTCTTGTCACTGCCACTCTGTTCCCCTCCCTCTCCCTTCTCTTGTCACTGTCACTCTGTTCCCCTCCCTCTCCCTTCTCTTGTCACTGTCACTCTGTTCCCCTACCTTTCACTTCTCTTGTCACTGCCACTCTGTTCCCCTCCCTCTCCCTTCTCTTGTCACTGTCACTCTGTTCTCCTCCCTCTCCCTTCTCTTGTCACTGTCACTCTGTTCCCCTCCCTCTCATTTCTCTTGTCACTGTCACTCTGTTCCCCTCCCTCTCCCTTCTCTTGTCACTGCCACTCTGTTCCCCTCCCTCTCCCTTCTCTTGTCACTGTCACTCTGTTCCCCTCCCTCTCCCTTCTCTTGTCACTGCCACTCTGTTCCCCTCCCTCTCCCTTCTCTTGTCACTGCCACTCTGTTCCCCTCCCTCTCCCTTCTCTTGTCACTGTCACTCTGTTCCCCTCCCTCTCCCTTCTCTTGTCACTGTCACTCTGTTCCCCTACCTTCTCTTGTCACTGCCCCTCTGTTCCCCTCCCTTTCCCTTCTCTTGTCACTGGCACTCTGTTCCCCTCCCTCTCCCTTCTCTTGTCACTGCCACTCTGCTCCCCTCCCTCTCCCTTCTCTTGTCACTGCCACTCTGTTCCCCTCCCTCTCCATTCTCTTGTCACTGCCACTCTGTTCCCTCCCTCTCCCTTCTCTTGTCACTGTCACTCTGTTCCCCTCCCTCTCCCTTCTCTTGTCACTGTCACTCAGTTCCCCTCCCTCTCCCTTCTCTTGTCACTGCCACTCTGTTCCCCTCCCTCTCCCTTCTCTTGTCACTGTCACTCTGTTCCCCTCGCTCTCCCTTCTCTTGTCACTGCCACTCTGTTCCCCTCCCTCTCCCTTCTCTTGTCACTGTCACTCTGTTCCCCTCCCTCTCCCTTCTCTTGTCACTGTCACTCTGTTCCCCTCCCACTCCCCTTCTCTTGTCACTGTCACTCTGTTCCCCTCCCTTCTCTTGTCACTGCCACTCTGTTCCCCTCCCTGCCACTCTGTTCCCCTCCCTTTCCCTTCTCTTGTCACTGGCACTCTGTTCCCCTCCCTCTCCCTTCTCTTGTCACTGCCACTCTGCTCCCCTCCCTCTCCCTTCTTGTACTGCCACTCTGTTCCCTTCCCTCTCCCTTCTCTTGTCACTGCCACTCTGTTCCCTCCCTCTCCCTTCTCTTGTCACTGCCACTCTGTTCCCTCCCTCTCCCTTCTCTTGTCACTGCCACTCTGTTCCCTCCCTCTCCCTTTATCATCGTCGTTCCATTTCTGTCTCTTTGTTGTCGTCCTCTTACCTTGTGGTCACTCTCCGGGACATCGAACAAATACAATACTTAATAGCTATAGGAACATCTAGATCGGTTCAGTGGGCCCAAATAGCTATAGGAACATCTAGATCGGTTCAGTGGGCCCAAATAGCTATAGGAACATCTAGATCGGTTCAGTGGGCCCAAATAGCTATAGGAACATCTAGATAGGTTCAGTGGGGCCAAATAGCTATAGGAACATCTAGATCGGTTCAGTGGGCCCAAATAGCTATAGGAACATCTAGATCGGTTTAGTGGGCCCAAATAGCTATAGGAACATCTAGATTGGTTCAGTGGGGCCAAATAGCTATAGGAACATCTAGATCGGTTCAGTGGGGCCAAATAGCTATAGGAACATCTAGATCGGTTCAGTGGGGCCAAATAGCTATAGGAACATCTAGATCGGTTCAGTGGGCCCAAATAGCTATAGGAACATCTAGATCGGTTCAGTGGGGGCCAAATAGCTATAGGAACATCTAGATCGGTTCAGTGGGGGCCAAATAGCTATAGGAACATCTAGATCGGTTCAGTGGGGCCAAATAGCTATAGGAACATCTAGATCGGTTCAGTCGGCCCAAATAGCTATTTGAACATCTAGATTGGTTCAGTCGGCCCAAATAGCTATAGGAACATCTAGATCGGTTCAGTGGGGGCCAAATAGCTATAGGAACATCTAGATCGGTTCAGTGGGGCCAAATAGCTATAGGAACATCTAGATCGGTTCAGTGAAGGCCAAATTCACGACCCGTGGGTTACCCTCTGAAAGTGCAAAGGCATGAAGTCTTTGACCATGACGTCACCTAGTTGGTTGATGGCGTAGTTCTTGTAACATTATTATTGTAGCGTACATCTGCCTTGCAATAGCTGACCCACCAATACCCTGACTCAATGGATCTCTCCGCCTTGTCCTCAAGATGTGGTGGCGAAGAAAAGTGGTGTTGGCGTCATTGAGCTGATTCAGGTAGGTAATTAGTAGGGATAAACTGGATTCAACATTTTGAAATCCGGTCAGATTTATGAAGTGAAATCCGGCCGGAGACGGATTTGTAAAAAGTGGCCGGATTCCGGATTTGCCGGAGTCGAAATCCGGTACACCCCTTGTAATTAGTAGTACGAGACAAGGAACAGATCAAATTTGTGTAGATGGCATCATGTTAGTCAGGACTTTGGTCCATCTCCCGGTTACAGAGTGTGTCGTGTGTGTCCACCACTGACATGATATTCCGTTGTTGACCGGTGACAGAGTGGGTCGTGTGTGTCCACCACTGACATGATATTCCGTTATTGACCGGTGACAGTGTGGGTCGTGTGTGTCCACCACTGACATGATATTCTGTTGTTGATCAGCTGATGACATGGAACGCTGTCTAAAACCTGGCATTATCATTAGCTGTCCTGAACTGTTGTAAAGATGTCCACTACGATCAAAAACTTACGATCTATCTGCCTTAAGATTCCTCGACGTAAAGCATAAAACCATAATTACAATATGATTAACAGATTCAGACAGTTCTTAATATAAGAAAATAATAGTTCAGTTCTGTAAAGCGTGCCTCTCGTGTTTATGCTGTAGTTTCAACTGTGCTTCAAGATGCTCATATCGGTTTTCGAAAATAATGGAAATGTATTTTAAAAAAAAGAAGAATTCGATGACTACCTCCATCAATGGCACATACCTGTGGAGAAAAAAAATGTAAGGGAAGTGGCGAGGCCAGGAGAAGGCAGTTAATGAAATGCGGTGGGGGGGGGTGGTGAATAACTGACCAAGTTGAGGAGCTTTTCATAATTATTGTAAATTCCACATGTATATTTTGAAGAGTTTATAAATTGAGAACCGTTGATCTCTTTGAACGTCCCACACGTGGGGCTGATAACATGTGACGTCATTCCTTAACCACACAGAGTTGCTTTTCTTTACTGTAACTTGAGTGATACTTGACGCTTCCAATGTTATTTATTCTCTAGCATTTTACTCTTGTTACACATGTCCATTACGCTTCTAGTTTTTTACCTTCTCTGTCTCTCAGTTCTCTCGGCTCTGAGCCCGTGGCCATTGTCAATTCTCAATCTTCTTTTAATTATTTGCTTTCATGCTCTCACTCCTCTTTTCATTGGAATTATGTCACATTCTCCTTTTTTAAAATCCCTTATATTAGCTACATAGTCTTGTCTGTCGTGATATCTCTCTCTCTCTCTCTCTCTCTCTCTCTCTCTCTCTCTCTCTCTCTCTCTCTCTCTCTCTCTCTCTCTCTCTCTATCTATCTATATATATATATATATATATATATCTATCTATCTATCTATCTATATAACTATCTATCTATCTATCTCTCTCTCTATCTGTCGTGGGTGGTCGGTCGGGCGAAAAAAAAAGTAATAAAATGACCCACTTTCGGTGATGCTATCGAGGTGAAATTTTGCACATAGACTTGTTTCACCTAACAATGCATTGTATTAAAATTTCAGATCGATCGAATGTACCGTAGTTAAATTAATGCATTTTAAGTTTATCTCTATATACTTCAATGTAGCCGTCTGCTATTGTTCACCTCCACGTGCAGGAGTTCAGTCCAGCCATCTATGACGACACCTCCCCCCTCCCCCGGTTTTACAGCAAGGGAGATCAGTCGGTTTCAGTCTGTAAATGTTTGTCGCGCGTTGCGTATTATAAGATATCAATAAGTTCTGTCTCATTTATAAGGGATTTATAGTCAAAAACTTAGTTTTTACGGGGTTGTTAAATTTCTTCCGTTCTTCTCAACTGTGTGACTCCCCACCACCCCTATCCCACTGGCTCACGCTCTCTGCTATTTTAACCCGGCTTGGTTGAATATCGCCACCCCCTTCATCCATCCCCTCCAACCACCACCTCCAACCACCACCGCCAACCATCACCTCCAACCACCACCTCCAACCACCACCTCCAACCACCACCTTCAACCACCACCTTCAACCACCACCTCCAACCACCACCTCCAACTGACCCCCTCCAACCACCACCTCTAACAGCCACCTCCTACAACCACCTTCAACCACCACCTCCTACAACCACCTTCAACCACCACCTCCAACCACCACCTCCAACCACCACCTCCAGCCACCACCTTCAACCACCACCTCCAGCCACCACCTTCAACCACCACCTCCAACCACCACCTTCAACCACCACCTCCAACCACCACCTCCAACCACCACCTCCAACCACCACCTCCAGCCACCACCTTCAACCACCACCTCCAACCACCACCTCCAACCACCACCTCCAGCCACCACCTTCAACCACCACCTCCAGCCACCACCTTCAACCACCACCTCCAGCCACCACCTTCAACCACCACCTCCAACCACCACCTTCAACCACCACCTCCAACAACCACCGATCTCACGAACAAACCCAAACTTCATTTCAACATGTTCTCATTGGGTAACCAATACACCTGTAGTTATGCTGGTAACACTGCCTCTATAAACGTGCTTTATGGCCATATCCCCCGTGTGTCCAGTCACTAGAGTATCTTGCATCACTGTTGGCATTTGTAGCTCACAGGTGATCGCTTGATTTCTGCCGTCTGCTTGTACAGACGAGACTCCCACGCACCCTGTAACCGCAGACTGCAAACAGCGCATCACGGCGCTCTAATGTCAGATAGACGTAGCCAGGTTAGAACGGAAGCAATAAAACACGAGATGGCCGGCAGCAGTTTTTTTCTTTCTTTCTGGTTAAAGGTGGATCGGGGGCTTCAATTATGGACAAAAAGTACACCGAAAAATTGAGCACTTAGGCAGCTCTGATGGGTGTGTTGATGAGATGGGAAACTATGCATTAAAAGTTTGTTGTAGGGATTGTGGGGTGGCTGCGGGAGAGAGACATTGTGTTGGTACAGCGGCATTGTAAAATATTTCAGCGTTTTAAGTTTTTAAATTGTGTAGGCTTTTAAAAAAATAATTTTAAAACTCTAAATATGAACACTGATGTTATTATGTGTAAGCTATATTTTAAAATAATCATTTTAGCATTTTATTTTGTTTTAAACATATACGACAAATGACTAGCAGCTGGGGTAGCGGTTCCAATAAAAGTAATCGCAACTCTGCAAATCACTTGCTGGAATTTATCTTTGTAGCGCAATACGGTTTCTTAAAGTTATTTATAATTTCAAGTTTTACCATGAATTAGGCAATTGACGCCGCAATTGTTGCCATTTCTCTACTGCACGTTGAGGGTGTATGTTTGTCTGTGTGACAATTGTTGCCATTTATCCACCCTAAGTCGGGGTGTATGTTTGTCTGTGTGACAAATGTTGCCATTTATCCACCCTAAGTCGGGGTGTATGTTTGTCTGTGTGCATTGAGATGATGTGCCAAGTGATATTGAGAAGATGTGCCAAGTGATATTGAGATGATGTGTCAAGTGACATTGAGATGATGTGTCAAGTGATATTGAGATGATGTGCCAAGTGATATTGAGATGATGTGCCAAGTGACATTGAGATGATGTGTCAAGTGATATTGAGATGATGTGCCAAGTGACATTGAGATGATGTGCCAAGTGACATTGAGATGATGTGCCAAGTGATATTGAGATGATGTGCCAAGTGACATTGAGATGATGTGCCAAGTGACATTGAGATGATGTGCCAAGTGATATTGAGATGATGTGCCAAGTGACATTGAGATGATGTGCCAAGTAATATTGAGATGATGTGCCAAGTGATATTGAGATGATGTGCCAAGTGACATTGAGATGATGTATCAAGTGATATTGAGATGATGTGCCAAGTGACATTGAGATGATGTGCCAAGTGATATTGAGATGATGTGCCAAGTGACATTGAGATGATGTGCCAAGTGATATTGAGATGATGTGTCAAGTGATATTGAGATGATGTGCCAAGTGACATTGAGATGATGTGCCAAGTGATATTGAGATCATGTGCCAAGTGACATTGAGATGATGTGCCAAGTGACATTGAGATGATGCGCCAAGTGATATTGACAATAGATAATTACTCCTGAGAACATCGCTATCATTTATGGAACTGATACGATCTGTGCCAATCAGAAAATATATATCATCTATCTATCTATCTATCTATCTATCTATCTATCTATCTATCTATCTATCTATCTATCTATCTATCTATCTGTTTGTCTGTCTGTCTGTCTGACTGACTGACTGACTTTTTCTTAACCTGTCTGTCTGTCTTCCTTACTTGCTGACTGACCTTCTCCCAACCTGTCTTTCTCTGTCAGTATGTCTATACATGTATGAGGTTGTATGTCTATCTATATAATCTATTTGTCTATATAAATAGGCCGACCGATCGATAGATTTATTAACTGTTTTTTATTTGTAAAAATGGGGAAGTTAGTTACAGAGGAAGAGAGATGAATATATGCTAAAGGTGAAAGCCGGAGATATCCTGTAACACTTCCATCTGTAATTCCGCTGGTGGGAGGGGGAGGGTTGGGGCCGGGTGCGGAAGATAATTCATCTATCACTTCCGTCCAGCACTTTTAGGATGAGTTATTCCTACATTTAGCGGCGACTTTTTTATGTTAGCTTTGTGTTGAGCGTGTTCAGAGAAATGTTGGCAGCGCTCCGTGGAGCCATTATTCCAGCACGTGTCCTTGTCGCTGAGACAATCAATGTTTATCATCCCAGTGGGGGCCCATACAGTTGTTCTGGAATGGCGTGAAAGCCACAAGAAGGTTAGAGGGTAGCTGTAGCGCTACAGTAAACACTGGCCCCCCGCCGCTGTCGGCTGTTTTTACTGGCAGTTGTATAAAATGTCCGTACGTCTGGGTGTTGCGTACGCTGTCGGCTGTTTTTACTGGCAGTTGTATAAAATGTCCGTACGTCTGGGTGTTGCGTACGCTAGCAGTGTGAGAAGCTTCATTCGTAGACACAACGTACGTCTGGGTGTTGCGTACGCTAGCAGTGTGAGAAGCTTCATTCGTAGACACAGCGTACGTCTGGGTGTTGCGTACGCTAGCAGTGTGAGAAGCTTCATTCGTAGACACAGCGTACGTCTGGGTGTTGCGTACGCTAGCAGTGTGAGAAGCTTCATTCGTAGACACAGCGTACGTCTGGGTGTTGCGTACGCTAGCAGTGTGAGAAGCTTCATTCGTAGACACAGCGTACGTCTCCGTAAGAAAACTCTCTAAACTTTTTTTTTAATAAAAAAAAATAATTTAAAAAATTTAAAAAAAATTAGTTGTCTGATTTTATTTAGGGCATTGTGGTTAAAAAAAAAGTTGCAGCCATTAGTTGAACGATAAGTCATCTTGTTCTGTCATCTGGTAAGACGGTGGTCCTGTCATGTCTAATCTGACAATATGTTTTTTTTTACCTTATCTAGTTTGCTTTTATTTGCTACAGTATTCATAGTCTGTCACTCGCTATAATTGAGGTCCTTTCCATTCGTAATATGTAGGCAGCCATTTGGTAAAATGTAGGTTCTGTTCCATAACATGTAGGTTCCGTCACTTGATAACATGTGTGCTCTATCCCTTGGTAAAACGTAGGTTATGTCCCATGATAACATGTAGGTTATGTCCTATGATAACATGTAGATCTGTCCCATGATAACATGTAGGTTATGCCCCATGATAACATGTAGGTCTGTCCCATGATAACATGTAGGTTCTGTCCCATGATTTCTTGTAGGTTCTGTCCCATGATAACATGTAGGTTCTGTAACTTAGTTCTGTAATTAGCAATGATCCTACCTCTTAACTTTGCCATCAAGGTATGCATACATCTATCCCCTGTAATCTCAATTGAAACTTGGCAGCTCAACGCAGCGCGTGGCTCAGGAAGTATTGCCGAGTGCATTTGCTGAACAACTTAAACAGGAAGCACACCCCACTGGGAGGTAAGGAGGGGATCGCCCCTCAGGCAATGTAATCGCCGGCTTATATACAAGACTAGGTACGACATTTTTTTTCCACCTCTTTGTGCTAACGGCCTACAATGGTCCGAATGACGTCATCAGTGGAGCGGTACGCTGTCCGTTTGATCCCCACCAGTGCCGGCTTGTGCCGAGTGGAGGTGTCTCTCGCTGATTGATGTGGATGCGGCAATTAAACAATCCGCTTGGCAACAGGAAACCTGTGTTGAAAATCCAGTTGTCCGGTAGAGATGGAGAGCGTGGGTTTATCGTGAGGAAGATGTGCTGTTGTTGGTCATTGAAGACGTTATGCACCGGTGTGCATGTGCGTGGGGGGTCAGTGTTTCGCGTGAAGGACTCGAGGTTGTTATCGGCTGTCATTATCTTGGGACGGTTATAATGATCGGTTTTCTCAGCATAACTACACATGACATGGGAATGGTGTTAGAGGATGTTGTTTAACTACACATGACATGGGAATGGTGTTAGAGGATGTTGTTTATGATTCAAAATTATTTCTGGTAAGGTTTCAAAGGATTTTTAGATTTTAAAAAAAAATATGTCAGTCGTGTGACAGACCTCAGCCGCCATTAGGTAGACCATACCCATCAAGCTATAAATTACTCCAATCTATAGGTAGGTCACGTCCATCATGTGATAATCATAGTCACACCCATCTTTAGGTAGATCACACCCATCGAGTTAAAAATTACTCCAATCTCTAGGCAGGTAACGCCCATCATGTGATAGCCACACCCATCTTTAAGTAGATCACGCCCATTGAGTTATATAGGTCACGCCAAACATGTGATAGCCATACCCATCTATAGTTAGACTTAGACCACACACATTGTCTTTTGTGTGTGTGTGTGTCCCATAACCTTTTTTCGAGGTCGTAGGGGGTTCTAATGTTTCCATTAGAACATTCTCGGGCTTAGTAGACCTTGGCGGCGCCCATCCCATTTTCTAATAGGAACTAAAACTTGGAAGAGAACCATCGGTCTTAAAGCAGGACTATTCAGTCTTAAAGCGGAACTATTCGGTCTTAAAACAAGACTACACTATTAGGTCTTAAAGTACATCTATTCTGTCCTAAAGCTGGAATATTCGGTCTTAATGTTGATCTATTCGTTCTTAGTGAGAGTCTATTCGGTCTTAAAACATGACTATTTGGCCTAAATGCAGGACTATTTGGTCTTAAAGTAGGACAAATCAGTATTAAAGCAAGCAAGACAGAGGACTTTTCGCATTAGTCTAATGTCACCAAGCAGGGCTTCTTTTGGTTCTAAGGCTATCTCTTGTGATTAATTAAAGTTCCTGTTAATGGTTAAAATAATTATAGTCAAAGTTATTTTTTCTTTGAACTCCAACCCTCCCTCATCACTTTAAATAGAAATTTAATGTTTTCTGTTTAAATGACATGTTTTAAAACACATCACCCACAATTTAAGCGTTAAATCTAGTACATTAAAAAGGTTCTTTTAAAGATTTTAATTGTGATTGAAGAGAAACTAAACATTAGAAAAAAAGAAAGAATTTTGAATCGATTTATTTTTTAATTTTTATTTTATTTTTAAACATGAGTGAATTTTTATTTATTTCTTGTGTAATATTAGGTTAGAAGCATGATACATTTTTTTTTATCATATTAAGTCTTCTGTGTTACAAAGGTGACCAAAAAAAGTTTAACACCACTGATTAGACCCATCTGTATTGTTGTTGCAGTGATTTGATGAGGAGAGTAAGTCATAATTCTTGTTGTTGTCTCTGTATTCCCAGACGTGTCCAAACTGCTAGATGCCAGCCTGGAAAACTGAAATAAGAAACAACTCTTCTCTGACTTGACCATGTTTGAGTTTGGGAAGCAGCTGGGACGATATGGAAGTGTTTCAGCTGTGTTCCACGATGGGATAATGAAGGTCTGAGCATCAGGGCAACTCGTTGGACTCTCTGCAGCGCCAAGAATGGGCAATGTCAAGGTCTTCTCGCCCAAGAGCAGCGCTGTTCAACTCTAGCAACTGCAGGGATTTCATGAGATTTGCTGTGACTTATGGGATTATTCGTGAAATAAAACCTCTGCCTCCAGGAGGAGTAATTGGTGTGTTTCTGTGAGCCTACATCAGTGGTTCTCACTTTACCTCATAGATAGGGTACATATATATAGACAGGGTGTGTATCTTTGTGCACTAGATTACCCAAAGTGGTCACTGGCTTCAGTTTTTTTTTAAAATAATAAATGGCAGCAATCGAACTGTAAGTCAGTTTTTCTGAAAGGGGGTTAACTCTTCTATTCAAACTTTGAGTTATCCCCCTCTGCTCACACTCCTGACTCGAGATACACCAAGATGTCTCTGCTCCAGTGGCAAAAACTCAGCCCAACTGAGTTCCAGCAACTGCAGGAGTATACTTCATGTAAGTTAAACTATAATTCATGTCAGTTAAACTATACCTCATATAAAATAATTAGTTTAAGTAAACTTCATGTAAGTTAAACAATACTTCATGTAAATTAAACTATGCTTCATGTTTGTAAGACCATACTTGGTGTCAGTTAAACTGCTGGCAATAGTCCTTGACATTTCACACTTCAATTTAAGGTTTTCCAACCTCTCCAAGTTGTGAGGGAAAGTGATCAAATGAACAATAGACATTGAACTGAACTTTAAGCTAGGAAGATCTTTTTTATATTATAATCGTTTAACTCTAAATTCTACAGTGCCATGTAATTCAAATGAAAAATTGTATTTTAATAATTATTTAAAATGCGTAAGTTCGTTTTTATAGGGTTGCATGCTATAATGCAATAAATTTTCTGTTAGACTGTACAAGGAGGATCCAAAATAAAATAAGTTTGTAAAACGTGGCTAAATACAAATAATGTATCCGTATCGGCAGCGGCGTAGCATGGGTATATGCCACTCGGGGCAGAACCCAGGTTTGCGGAAAAAATATGTTGATGCTGTAAAGAAAATATCATTTTTACTACAAAGTAATAATGACACTATACATTTTAATTTTAGAGGCGCGGTGTTCGAGGGGCAGCGTACTCGGTTTCGAGGTACGGGTTGAGTATCGGTGAAGGCAGGGTCTTGTTCCCAAGGCTTAAGGGCGTCCATGAGTTACATTTTAAACAGCTTTCATTTCTTGATTTAAATTGAAGTTTTCTGCTTTTCCTCTTGGCACAATCTTGGAGGTTTAAGGGATTCATTGCATGTATCAAAATTGGCAGCCATGTGATGCTCATTTGCCAAAAAAAGCTATAGATTAATCAATCTTGGTGTATTCCTTATTGATAGTAATCAATTTTTCAGTAACTTCATTTTCTTAACTTCTCTCACATTCCAGTTGTAAGGAATATTCGAATTAGTGATATTATATTATGCATGGTACCTTCAAGCCTAAATATCTAAATAAACTTGAATAAATCGGCTTAAATTCATTTATTCATTTTTTACACGTGAGTCCATCATTTGGCATGTGAGGTATACTTATTCTAATTTGAAGTCAAAATTTCAGTAGATTAGCTGGTGTACGAATATAATATCTGTTTTCTGAATTCTGTAACTGCCAAAACCTCACATGAATTTCTACGGTAACCTCATCTTATGAAGAATACAACTTGCTTCTCAAATGTTTTTCTTTGTAACATGGCTAAATATTCGCTTGTATCACCCAATATTTGATCTCTCGTTTGTCTCAATTAAAAGGTATCCACTACTTCAGCCCCTTAGTTTTTCAGTTCATTAGCATTAGAGGACTTGAAAGTCAGTATTCAGAAACGTTTTCGCACATATTGTTTAAAATATAGTTCCTTCATTTCTTTTATAAAGTTTTCCCTTGGATTTTCTTTTATTTCAGGAAACGTTTCTTTAATGTTTTTCAATTTTAGAAGCTAATTAACAATTAGTAAATTTGCCGCCCCTAACAAAGTGCCGCCAGGAGTGTTTGATTGGCTCGTGTTTAAAATGTATGGTACAGTAGTTTTCGCTTCTACACCAGGAGTGGCTGTCAAATTTAGAGAATCAATTAAGTCACGAGCAGATCAGTGTCACGTTCTTATACTACTTAAGCCTCTTGATTTTTCAGTTCAGCAGCGTAAGTATCAGAACAATTTGTACCCAATATGGAGTTTGAAGTTTTGGCAGTCGAAACATTTACAATTTTTAGATAGTTACTTTATTTCTGTTATCAATTTCTTGCTATTTAATTTAATTGGATAAAAATGTACACTTTAAAAAAGTCATTCTTAGAAGCTCTTTAAACGACGAGGAATTTGCTGCCCCAAACAAAGTGCCGCCCGGGGCATTTGCCCCCCTCTCGCTACGTCACTGCGTATCTGAAGCTTTTTAAAAAATACATGTTAATTTAAAAAATATATTATTAGAGCAGTCAAAAAAATTTCAAGAGCCTGGAAGTAGGTTCTTAATGTTTAAAACTCTTTTCCGAGGCCACTATGTGAATGAACGCTTTCCCGGAATATTTGTGTATGAAAATTAAATTTCAAATACTGATTTAGTCAATCATTTTACACGCTGTTTGGTCTCCGTGATTGTGTTTAATGGTAAAAGTGGGAAGTTTTGTCATTATAAAGTTATAGTCAGAGACCTATGGGGGTTAGTCCTAGCATCGAACACACGCATACTTCCTTTTAGGGGCCGTCCATAAACGACGTCACGCGATTTTGGCCGATTTTTTACCCCCCCCCCTCACCCCTCCACACCTCATCACACTTAGTCACAAAAACTTAGACCCCCCCCCTCCAATATAACGTCACAAAGCTTTGACACCCCCCTCTAAAAGCCGTATTTTCTAATTTAAAATTAGCATGTTGCAAATTACTTTTTTGTCATTTAAGAATGTATTTAGTGTAAGGATGCACTATAATATTGTAACATATGTGAAGCCATTGAAAACGTCATTAAATAAGTTGAAAACAGTCAACGATTTAAGTGGAACTTTTATTTAAAGTAGCGCGTTTTGATGTGACTTCACATTTTTAAACACACCCCCTCCCCTCGTCACACATCGTCACAAATGCGTGACCCCACCCCCCTTTTTTTGGCGCGTGACGTCATTTATGGACGGCCCTTTACCCATTCATAAGTCAGGCACAGTGCACCCTCCATGTTGAATCATTTATAACTGTTTGACCGGTCATAACGGATGCGAAAACCCCACAATCTCTAGTGGTCTTGTCGTAACAGAGATGTTCAACATGACGCCTGACTGACTTTCCTACAAAATACAAGTGTTTAACATGATGCCTGACTAATTTTTCTACAAAACTCAAGTGTTAAATGTGACGCACGATTAGTTGCCCCGTACCTACTAAAAGTGTTTAATATGATGCCATTTTGTCCTGCAACACGAGTGTTTGATATGACGCCTTTTTGTCCTGCAACACAAGTGTGTTAATTGTAAACTATGTAACTATGATAACATGAATACATGGATCAGCTGGTACCCCTGCAACGCAAGGGAGATGTCCCACTAAAATCTAAACGGTGTTTTGTTCAATGCCAATTTAATTGTGTCGCTGTGTCACTGTCCATTAACCTTTCCGACCAGTTGATGAATACCCCCTAAAATAAAATAAAATAAAATATCAACGATCTCCAAACAACTCCCACTGTGTCGATTGCAATAGGATCTTAATGACCTTGTGATTGTAATGGGTTCATAATGACCCTGTGAAATAGGAAGGTGTTTTCGGAGGCATGTGTCCCTTTAAAAGAATTCACCCTCACCCCTCCTCTCCAATGTTGTAGTTTTAAATGGTCTGCCTTGCCAAAGCGGTGTGTTTTATCCATAACGGTTTACACCCCAATTGCTAAAAGACGTCACGTTTTAGACCTATGTTCCATAGCGGCGAGAAAACTCAAGAGTCCTTAAAGTTACAGACGCAATCAAAATGTGCTATAACGATGGGATTATTGGGATGGGAGGGAGTCTTTAGTGTCATCCTTGTTTGGGAGGGGGTATTTAGTGTCATCCTTGTTTGGGAGGGGGTCTATAGTGTCATCCTTGTTTGGGAGGGGGTATATAGTGTCATCCTTGTTTGGGAGGGGGTCTATAGTGTCATCCTTGTTTGGGAGGGGGTCTATAGTGTCATCCTTGTTTGGGAGGGGTTCTATAGTGTGACCCCTTTTGGGAGGGGGTACTTAGTGTCTTCCTTGTTTGGGAGGGGGTCTATAGTGTCATCCTTGTTTGGGAGGGGGTCTATAGTGTCATCCTTGTTTGGGAGGGGGCCTATAGTGTCATCCTTGTTTGGGTGGGGGTCTATAGTGTCATCCTTGTTTGGGAGGGGGTCTATAGTGTGACCCCTTTTTGGGCGGGGGTACTTAGTGTCTTCCTTGCTGAGGTTATCCTGAATCAGTGTCGTATCCAGTTTCCCCTGCATTGTTCATTGTGCCACCACACACACGCTATCAATGGTTAGATTCCTACAGCACCATCCCTGCCCGGCCTACCTATACGTATTTCTTGATTTGCAATGAAGCTATAGGTAGGTATACGTATCGTTTCGTAAAGGCATAATGTTTTCTGAAATCTAAAAAAAAATCGCTACATGTATGTTAATAACTAAGAAGCATTCATTTGCAAATCCACTTGATGAAACTTCTCCCGAGTATCTTTTAACAAAAAAAAACAACAAAAAAAAACGTTGTAATCACTCTTCTTTACCACTATACTGAGCTAAGAATACTAATATCATATCAGGTTTAAGTTTCAAGATATATTTTAACTTTTTTTAAAAAACCAGTTGAACCCGCGTTCATATTTAAAACTACGTGCATAAAGAGAGTGACGGTGTTAATAAAGAAAACAGATCCTTGATAAAGTCATTTTTGATAAATAAAAGCATTAATATAATACCATTTTAGAAGTTATTTATATACTATATAAACTGAGTAAGTACGTAGATATATATACCCTGTTAGGAGACATGATAGAATGATGAAACCATGAATACTGATCTATACACTGGCCACTGTAACTAAGTTTAAGAATAAATTGATGTGGCGAAGTCTAAGAATAGCTTACTTTAACGAAGTCTACGAGTAGATTACTGTCGCAAACTCTATGAATAGCTCACTGTAACGACGCCCGTAAATGGATCCGTACGTAGGAATAGATGCGATGTGACACTGCCCATGACGTGTCTTGGAATCTATGAGCTATCGACCGTAATCTGCCATCAGACCGGCCCACGTCATGAAAACACGGGGCAGCTTTGGTGGAGATAGCATCAGGTAGTACCCAAGGGGAAGATTTCACAATAATATTGGAAGAAAAACCTCGTGGACTTCCATTATCTTCCATCGGCCGTCTAGAACATTGACTGGACGGGTCGGCTTTCACCTAACAACAGTATTATTACAGACCTAGAACATTGACTGGACGGGTCGGCTTTCACCTAACAGACGTTTTTATACTTTTTGTTTTTTTAACAGGCTTTTCAAAACTTTATATGGCGGCCTTCTTCTATCATTATCCATGCCAGACTAGCATGCTCTTTGTGCTAACACTATCCATGCTAGTCCAGCGCTCTAATGTTCAAAAATTCTTTCAAATTTTTTTTTAAAAAAAGTTTAATTTCTCTAAGATTGTCTTTGTTGTCAAACTTTAAAAAAATAATTCGGAATACTGTTCCACAATTTTGGTGCCACCGATTCAAAGGAGAACACGTCAAGGGACTTGAAATTGTTTTAAGGCATTTAATTTCACCTAATTTCTTTGATATTTTTAACGATATTAAAATATTAAAATGATATTCATTAGATGAATGAAGTTGACGTTGAAAGCGTTAGTTTGTGCTGCCACTAATAACTGTTGAACTCTGCGAAGTATGGTCCATTCTTTCAATTCTTACAATCAAATAGCCTCAAGCTCAGATACCCCAACAAGAAATACCTTGAGTATTGACAGTCAGACCTTGGCGCCGTCTTCAATGGTATTTATTCCATTATTTTATTTGAAATCAACTACTGTATTTGGAATCCTAGTTGACACATAAAATATGATTCTATCGTCTCCTTCTTTCTGTTGCCTGTGCTGGGGGGTGGCGTCATGGTCTTAGACATGGGATTTTTTGTTTTTTACCTAAAGCGTTTAGCGTTGCGTTAGGTGATTAGGGAACCGAAAAGGAACTTGATGGGTAGAAATTGGGCCATTGTCAAAGCATCCATACCCGCAGCACCATCGGGCCCAAGATATTTGATAGGTGAGTGCTGCTGTTAGCCAATGCCTTTTTGGGGTAACAATGATATGACAGAAAATTCTTTGAGTTAGAGTGAAGCTCCACAGTGTCCCCTCTGTTAGAGTGAAGCTCCACAGTGTCCCCTCTGTTAGAGTGAAGCCCCACAGTGTCCCCTCTGTTAGAGTGAAGCCCCACAGTGTCCCCTCTGTTAGAGTGAAGCCCCACAGTGTCCCCTCTGTTAGAGTGAAGCCCCACAGTGTCCCCTCTGTTAGAGTGAAGCCCCACAGTGTCCCCTCTGTTAGAGTGAAGCTCCACAGTGTCCCCTCTGTTAGAGAGAAAGCCCCACAGTGTCCCCTCTGTTAGAGTGGAGCCCCACAGTGTCCCCTCTGTTAGAGTGAAGCCCCACAGTGTCCCCTCTGTTAGAGTGAAGCCCCACAGTGTCCCCTCTGTTAGAGTGAAGCCCCACAGTGTCCCCTCTGTTAGAGTGAAGCCCCACAGTGTCCCCTCAGAGTGAAGCCCCACAGTGTCCCCTCTGTTAGAGTGAAGCCCCACAGTGTCCCCTCTGTTAGAGTGAAGCCCCACAGTGTCCCCTCTGTTAGAGTGAAGCCCCACAGTGTCCCCTCTGTTAGAGTGAAGCCCCACAGTGTCCCCTCTGCACAAATCCAACTGAGCCCATCATCAGATCTTAAAAATTTAGACCACCACTACCAACCAAATTGACCAGCCCTAACCAACACCACGTATACCATCAAAAAAAAAGTATGCCATCAAAAAAGGTATGCCATCAAAAAAGGTATACCATTAAAAAAATGTCGCTTGATAGGGACATTTTGTGCTTGTGGGAAAGCTATAAAAAATTTCCCTCTCCCCCAATTTATTACCATTATTCACTTTTTTCGTAAGCCTCATTTTGGCACCCCTGTACCTTGGCGTTGGGGACATATGTACCGCGTTGGGGACATATGTACCCCCGCCCCCTTCGTTATGCCTCTGTCAGAGTGTCAGTTTTTGTGATGGAGCAAGTTTGATGGGACAATACCCAGTGGATAGGAATGTTTATGATGACTTGCAGATGTTTGCAGATGCCACATTTGGACACAAAAGAGTGTCTTTAGAAAGAGATGTGCATTTTGTACTGAGAGGTATCATTTGAAAAGAATTGAAATAAATAATTCACTTGTCATTCCCATTTCCACTCTACTGGTATATTGTCTTATTCAAATACTTTTTATAAGTTTTCAAAAAGAATTAGCTTGTGAAACTTTTAGTTGAGGTTCAAGAAAGTAGCTGTATATTTATCTGTATATTCTATATTTTTCCCCATTGTTCAAATTAAATTACCTAACAAAAAAAAATTTTATTTAAAAAAGTGTATTATATTCTGTGTTGAATATAAAATGAATAAAACATATTTGAAATAAGAAATAAGCTGAAATTTGGTGTAAAATAATTGTTTCCATACTTTTTTTTAAAACAACCCTCCTGCCTGGCCCACAATCTATTTTGAATGAGTCACATTGAAAAATGTGGCCAGTCTCACTGTTATCTCTTTAAAAAAATAACTCGTATATCATATATCACATATCTTTATTTCAACCTCTGCAATCTATTACATTTATTTTTTGCTTACAAAGATGTGTGCAGGGGCATGTTGCCTTACTTTTCAATGATTGTTTGGCTTATGGAATTCCCTGTTACATGTATTAACTTATTCAGTGTTGAGTGAATGCCTTACTATCTGGTCCTCAGACTCTTCCAAAAAGCTGAAAGATGTTCTGGAAGAATTCAATGGCGATGGTGTCCTCAGCAAGTACAACCCAGAGGAGGTGAGTTCTCTTCTTCCTTCAACACCAAACTCAAGCTAAATCTAAGAGTGATATCTAATATAAAGAACCAATGTGATAATGTATGACAGCTTAGCACTGGCAAAAAAGTTTACCTCTAAAACAATAATAAATGAAGACTTCCCTGATGAGTCGTTGAATTGATTGCAATTAAATTAACCATCAAACCATTGACTATACTTTGATTTACCATGAGCTCATTGACTATACTTTGATTTACCATGAGCTCATTGACTATACTTTGATTTACCATGAGCTCATTGACTACACTTTGATTTACCATGAGCTCATTGACTATACTTTGATTTACCATGAGCTCATTGACTATACTTTAATCTACTATCAGCCCATTGACTATACTTTGATTTACCATGAGCTCATTGACTACACTTTGATTTACCATGAGCTCATTGACCATACTTTGATTTACCATGAGCTCATTGACTACACTTTGATTTACCATGAGCTCATTGACTATACTTTGATTTACCATGAGCTCATTGACTATACTTTAATCTACTATCAGCCCATTGACTATACTTTGATTTATCATCAAACCATTGACTATACTTTAATCTACTATCAGCCCATTGACTATACTTTAATCTACTATCAGCCCATTGACTATACTTTAATCTATCATCAGCCCTTTGACTCTGCTTTAATCTATCATCACCCCATTGACTATGCTTTAATCTATCATCAGCCCTTTGACTATGCTTTAATCTATCATCAGCCCATTGACTATACTTTGATTTATCATCAAACCATTGACTATACTTTAATCTACTATCAGCCCATTGACTATACTTTAATCTACTATCAGCCCATTGACTATACTTTAATCTATCATCAGCCCTTTGACTCTGCTTTAATCTATCATCAGCCCATTGACTATGCTTTAATCTATCATCAGCCCATTGACTATACTTTAATCTATCATCAGCCCTTTGACTATGCTTTAATCTATCATCAGCCCTTTGACTATGCTTTAATCTATCATCAGCCCATTGACTATGCTGGTTTTAAGATGTTCATGGAGACCTATCTCGAGGCTGAGATCCCAGAAGACCTGTGCAAGCACCTCTTCTTGTCTTTTATGAAAAAGGCAGCAGTTGCTGGGGCAGCAGCTGCGGCAGCGCTGTCATCATCGGGTAAGGATTTTCACGTGAAGGATATGGCCCTGATGGCCTCTCAGACCATCTGTGCCCCCTTGTCCACAGAGATTCACATTGATAACAAAGGGATGGCGCTGGGAACAGGCGGGGAGAAGGACGGCAGGCACCACAGCCTTCTGGCGGAGAAGCTTCATGGCTTGACAGAAAAGCTTCATGGGCTTGGACATTCTCGTTCAGACAGCAACGCTGGGGACTCTGGGAAAAGAAGCCGGGCAGGTAGTTTGAGGAATGCTGGCTGACGCTCTCTATTGTCAGTATTCTATTTTCTTGAGGCCTTGCCAAAGCTTCTCGTTGGTGATACATGTTGGGAATATCTTCTTCATTTTCATTTACAATACCTCAACCCCTTTCCTTTTAATGCATTCAATAGACCAGTAGCAGATCTTAGCATTTTTGAATTAGTTAAGTTGTAACTTAAGTTATTAAGTAGGGTTTTAAAGTTGTGGTTACAGTCAAATGTTGTGAGCTTTTACACAATTAGCGTTAATTCAAGTCATAGTTACCAATTAAATTTAAATTCATGAATGACAAAAAAAAATTAAAATGAAGAAGTTTACCCTAAAAGTCAAGTATTAATTTTTTACATCTTTTTTAAAAATAAAATTTCTTTCAAACCTGTTAAAATTGAGAGTTGAAATCTCCTGCATGGTGGACAGGATGCTGTTTGTACAAAACAGCTTTTGTTGAAACTTTATTACAGTTCAGTATCCACTCTCATGGGCTTGCTGTTGTGTTTTTGTTTGGATTTATCTTTATTTTTATCTTATGATTTTTGAAAATCCCGGTTGTAAAGGTTGTGCTACTAGATAGTAATAATCAGAAATGACCAACATTTTCTTGATATAATATAAAAAGATAGCGACTAAAGAAGGGAAGTTAATCAGAGTAACATGAAAGCATTGATGTCGACATGAATTACTTTTTAAAAAAAATAGAAATTAACAAACATGTCATATCAATTGGTGTCTTATCGTAGTGACATACACAGGTGATGAGTACTACATACATATAAATCCCATAGTTCTATTTAAATATTATAGAGGTCAGTGAAGTAATGGTGAAGAGTTTTTCACAAACTTTATTTTATACAGCAAATTAATTGAATTTGTATGTCCCTTCTGTTAGAAAAATGAAAGAAGCTTTTTTAAAAAAAAATGGTAGCTGCTAGTTGTTTACAAATATGAAGATACCTTAAAAGTGGACTTGACATTCTATGAATTTTTTTTTACTAATAATAACAGCTCTAAATTAATAGAGGTAAAAAAAGGATAGTTATTTACTACATTTTTATAAGTGGACTAAAAAGAAGAAAATAATTTAAAACTTATAAGTTCAAGAGCTGTAATTTAATATGACTAAAAACGTGGGGCGGGTTTTTGGTATAAAAATTAGAGATTTATAATTTAGAAGGAAAAAGAGAGATCTATAAGTGAGAGAATGAGTGAACTGCATATGTAAAACCTCATAATCGCCCGCCCCACGTTTTTAGTCATATTAAATCAAAGTACTTGAACTTATAAGTTTTAAATTATTTTCTTCTTTTTAGTCCACTTATAAAAACTTGGATTTTAAAAATATTTTTTTGCCTCTATTTATTTTACCAAACACCTCATAAGTTCCTGCCCGACAGCACATGAATGTGAACAATAGCAGACGGATACAGATGCTTATATAGTGATAAACTAAAAAATGCATTAATTTAATTATGGTACATTCGATTGATCTGAAATTTTGATACAATGCATTGTCAGTCAAGATCTATCTATGGTAAAAATTTTGAAATCTCTAGGACCATCAGAAGTGGTTTAATTTTACGTTGGAAAATTTGAAATTTTTTTTGGACAGACAGACAGGAACGAAAACAATGCGGACAGACAGGAACGAAAGCAAGTTAATAAAAACGTGGTAAAATGGAATACATTAGTACTTGTTCTACATTAGCTTCCAATTCAAAAGTGAGAAGGGGAGTTAAGGTCACATATTGGACAAAACATTTGTATGTGTGTTGTTCACATATTTGGAAATAAGACTTACCAAAATAGATATTTAGAGTGGGTTATTAGCTTTAATATAAACTTACAAGATTATTCATTCATATAAAATACATTCTTTTTCTACATTTTTCAAGGCATTGTTTCTACTGACCTTTTTTTTCTTATAAATACCATCCCTCAGTTGTTGTTTTTGTTTCAATTTGCATGATGCATGTCTACAGTATTATTAGACTTTTATATATCAGAGATTGTGGGTTTTTTTTTGTTGTTGTTTTTTTTAAAAACTTTTGTCTCCACTGGTTTCTTGTGTTTTAGCAGTCATAATTATAGTATTTTGTTGTTCCAAATCAAGTAAGTCTAAGAATCATGACATTACTCAATCATTTAAGTACAGCAATGGCATTATGGTTCAATCAGTTATAGGATCAGGTGTTTGTACTATCAGTTACATATTGAACATGGTATAGAGTTCAGAAGTTCACGTTACAATGATCCAAGTCCTACCACCTACCATTATGTCATAGGACAGTTTAGTTTATAATGATTTTCCTCTTTTCCCTTACAATTTGAAGCAATTTATCATTTTATTATTTAATCATGATATTAGTGATTTTTTTAATTTAAAAATTCCTATTGTGTATTTTAACTATAACTATTATATTTCCTCATTGTGCTGGAGGGAGGCACTGTATCCATATTACCTTTGTCACTTTACCATTATTTATAAGTTTATAAGTTTTGCTTTAAAAATAATTTATTTCAGTGTGAAAGTGTAAAGATTAATTAATTTTTTTAAAATTCATTAAAACTTTTATTAGCATGCATTCTTCTAAAAAATCTATTAGTTTTGCAAGAATAATACAAAACTTAGAGGACAAAATTTAGTTGTGCTTAAAAAAACTCACCAAATCTTTAAATATCATTAACTTTTACATCAGATATTTTTGGGATGTATGAATTGATTAATGTAATTTTCTGGTCAGTATGGTGGAATATGAATAAAACACAAACTACATCTGGACTCTTAAAACATGTTTTTTTCTTGTTTTTAAATGAAATGAGACCAGTTAAAAAAATTTCATAAACAAAAATATACAGTTTATGTTGTGTCTTATTTTAATTAATGGAAAAAAATACTTTTATGCTGTAGCTATTGTGTTGATCTCTGCGTATTTCAAATGTTAACTCCAGCCTTTTCAGTTTTTGAGAAGAGAACAAGTACATGTTAAATTACTAATTTGAGCATTTATGGAGGGAGTGTGGATAAAGTGGACAAGGAAATAGTCTACTTTGTATTAGTATTGGGTTGTTTGTCCTATAAGAATCATTTGGACCCAGTGAAACGCACCTCGAATACCCTGACATAAAAGAAATGTGAAACCATCATATGACTTAATGAAATGATTCAAGTCTCAATTGTGAGACATTAGTCATTCTTCCATAATTCTTTTGAAAACTGTTCATGGCTACATCTAAACATTGTACATCACTTCAGTACCAAAATTTTGAACAAAGATTTCACTACTACTCTACATGATGAAGTCCCACAGTTAATGTTTTCATCATTCTAGCTTCTACATGGGATGGGTTATTAGAATGTAACTTTGAACCCATAGCCAAACTGTGGGACCACATCCCTCCACAGTCTACATATTGAAATATTTATAAAAACTGGACCTTTACACACTTAGGGAAATAGTGAAGTAACATTGAAAAATACTTTCTTGAGATCTGTGTCAAAATTAACTCTATTCTTACTATAACATAATGCAGGCAAGTGCTGTTAAGAATTGGTTTTGAAAGTAAAGATCAATGGAGAATTTTTGTTGGGTTCGAGTTTAAATATTTCTCAGATGAATACATTTTTAAAATGTTCATAAATTAATGCAAAAATAATTTTTTGTGCAGCTCTTTAAATAAGAGTTTTAATCAAATAAATAAAAATATGAGGCTAAAAAAATAAGTACAGTGGTACCTCTGGGTACGAACTCAATTTGTTCCAGTACTCAGTTCGTAACCTGTAACATTGAAATGATTTAAACAAAGACACTTTGTTTCAAGATGAAAGAATATATTTTTTTTTACTAGCATCCTGTCAATGGCCTGACCAATCGCAAAGAACATAGGTACCTCTTGTATTAAACAAAGAGCTACAACAACTAATTTGTGTTAACTATTTGTACTTTAAGATTGTGGATATAGTTGATGTTGCCAAGCTGTACTCATAAGTGATGTCACACACACCAACTCCACTTTCATGTTTCTTCATTATTTATTTCTTGACCTCAACTGTTTTATGTTTCTGCTTTCTAGCAGCACAGCTAATGTTCTTTGAACTCATCATTAATGAAGTTCAGAAGGAAAATATAGATTTTTGGGTCCTCATGTTCCTTCCCACTTTCTCTTTCTCTCCCTCTAATTTTCATTCATAACCTGAACAGAAAAATTTCAAAGTTTTTCTTCACCAAAATTGTTAGTGACCTGATGCACTGTATGTAAGTACAGTAATTATATTTATTATTTAATTTTTTTAAAATATTCTTTTGGTTGTTAATAATCATCTTTTTAAAATTAATTTTATATGTGTTCTTGAAATTATGACATGACAAGTGAAAACAAGGACCAAATGAGCAGACAGGAAAGTTTGCTTGTAAATATTAACAATTTATTTCTCAGCAAACTAACAGTCGTATAACTATCGCTATATTAAGGGCTACCGTCCCCTGATAAATTATGTACATTAAAGAATATTTATGGGGTTAGAAATGTGCATGTTTGTCTTTTTTATTGGACCAGACTTTTGTGTAACAGTTAGATAGATTTTTTAAAGACATATTCCATTCATGCTTAAATTCTTTGTATGATATTTTTGGATGGGATATTTTTTCTTAAAACTTGATGATAATATACATTTCTCTGTTTTAGCAACTGACTTATTATTAGAACATTTTCAAAATATTAATCAAAACGGATTCTGAAGTTCTTAAATGTTTGTTATCAACATTTAATTAATTACCAGTCAACAGAAACTCCATGCAGCAACTTAGACAGGCCCCTGTCAGATTCTAAGAAATTTTAACAGGTTTTTTAAAATGTTTATGATTAAATGGAAAGAAAATGCAATTATGTATTCCCATATTATTTTCTTATAATTTACAGAACTCCTTCTGTACATAAAATACAATGACTTGCTCAACTTTTATCTGTAAGAAAATTGCTCTCCATCAATTATGACTGTGTCCCAAAAATTGAATTAGCTGCCACACATGGAAACACTAGCTAGATTTATCAAGGAAACTAATGGCATGGCTAGAATATGATATGTTTCATAAAGTAATATAAAGGTTGAATTTACACCAGTTCCTATGAATAGTCTTGAGTTTGTACCTCGTCACTGATGCCAGTGTTAGACACATTGGTGTTGGATGAGAAAGAAAAATTATGAGAAACACATGGTATTTAACATATCTCAAAATGTATTAATTTATAAGAGATTCTTGGGGGTTTATTTTATTTGTCCCATGTCTCGTTATTTCAAAATATAAGGGTTATACATTTTTGTTGGTTTTAATTCAACATCATATTCTTTATTGTAATTATTTTTTTTCCCCTATTCTCAATATTTGTACTTGAAACTTTGTATTCCTTCAAAGCCTGAACAATAATTAATTTGACTGAGCTAGAGCTGTTATATTCACTGTCAACGTTATGAATTTTTAAACCATTCCATCTTCCTGATTGATTGTTATTTTCGACTATCATTGTTCAAATGTTTCCTCTTTGTTTCGTATAAATTTTGTGCTACTGTATTGGCATTGTTTTCTCATATTTCATGTTTATCTTGGGGCTACCAATTATGTAAGTGATATTGTTTATTGCCATCATGGAGCTTTCAGCATATTTCCCTTGTATATTTGAATGTTTGTAAGTTGGAAAAATGCTGCTAAGGTTGCATGCATGATGTTCCTTGCTGTTGTTGCTCCCTTGTTCAAAGTTGTATCTTTGATCCAGTGCTGTTTACTTTTACTTATTGAATTTGCCTATGCTATCTGGTAGAAGAAAATTCTCACTCCTATAATTGAATGACTTGTCTTCATGTGAAATACAGTTACCTTGCAACAAGCATATTGCTAGTAATGTAAATTTAAGTCCATTATAAAAAAAAATCTTTTAAGATAGCATAATTCATTTCCCTGGCCAACCTAAATTTAGATAGCTTTATTTCTAAAGCTAGAGTATATAGTTAAAATCTCCATAAAATAAATTAATTGATATCTCTCTGTAGCATAAAAAATGGGATTATTAAATTAAAAGGTTTTATTACAGAAAACTTAGCCAAAATGTAAACGTTGCAGCTGTAGGGTAAATAATTCAGAAACACCATTGCAATGTCATGAAACTTTTTATGATCTCCACTTCTAGGTTCAGCATCAGCCGCGAGTCATCCATCCCTTGCCGTGGCAGCAACTTCATCTTTGGAAAAAAATCACCCCGATGACTCCACCCCTCCCGATGTTTCCAATCATTCACGATCATCCTCCAAAAAATCCAATCATAGCATACACAGTGGTCATAACAATGGTAGGCCTATGCCCTTTTCTAAACTCATTTATCGCCAATGGTGTGCTCATGCCCTCACTAAGTTAAGGTACTACCAATGGTGTGCCCCTGTCCCTTTTCTAAACTAATTTGTCCCCTGGTTTATGACCAAGCCCTTCTCTAAACTAAGGTACTACTAAAGCTTTGATCATGCCCTTACTAAACAAAAGAACTACCAATGGTATGCCCATTAATACCCTTCTTACACATTTCCTTTCTTAATTATTATTCTATAATAGAAATGACTGGCCATTGTCCTCTTAAATGATGTTCTTACAATGTAATTTTCAAGCTATGTATGTACTATGGTATTCTATTCTCTACAAAATCTATGGAACATTTCAAAATGCTATGACTAGTGTCCAAATATGTATGCTTTTGTCTTCTCCATAAACTAACTTCATTTGAATTTCAATCTTTATGTCCCAAATAATTTTCAATAACTTATTAAGAATTAACCTTTTTAAAATTATTTTAAATCAGCCAAAAAATATTGATTTAAAAGATCTATTTCATAATTGTCAAATCACTGAATATTTCTACCTTAATTATTTTATAATTTTTTAAAATTAATTCTCAAAGTTAAATAAATATCTTTTTTAAACAAACTTTTACACTAAACATGAATTTTCTCACATTTTCTTAATGCAACTACTTTAACACAGTTTAACTACTAATAGTTAATTTCAGCCTAAAATATTAAGTTGTTTGTCAGAAATTCTCTAGTTCATAATTTGATAAACAAAAAACATTGCCATGTTTTAAAGCAAATAAAGATAAACTTTGCTGCTTTTTGGTACACAGGAAAGTAGCTTTTACAGAAACTTTGCCTAGACGAACTAGATAATAAGAGGCCCAATGCCGGCGGCACCAATCAGTGATAAGTGCTTAAAGACCCTTCCCATTTAAACTAAATTTTCTCAGGCCCATTGCTCGACAGCACTGACTCTTGGATTCGCCAGTCTAACTCTTCACTTCTCCGCACCAATCTAGAGATCAAAACTGTGCGGAATCGCTCTATGAGCCTGGAGATCAAAGCTGGTCACATCTACCTGAAGGACCTTGTCTGCTACCTGTCTCTCCTGGAGGCTGGGAGACCAGAGGACAAGCTGGAATGTGAGTTTGTTTACAGTGTTTAACTCCATGTATCTGTTGCGCTGTCAGTGCTGTTGAAAGTGTTTAACTCCATGTATTTGTTGTGCTGTCAGTGCTGTTTACAGTATTTAACTCCATGTATTTGTTGTGCTGTCAGTGCTTTAATAACTTGAAATAAACAGCAGCATTTTTTTTTATTAAGCTAAATTATATACAGAATTTGTAGTTTTTAGTTTCCCTAAAATAAATAAATTGAAATCACTGAAGCATAAAAATTATTTATGATAAAATAATTTTTCCATGAAGTAATTTTTTTCTCCAAAATTTGAAAATAAGATATTTTTGCTTTAGGCTAACTGCAGGTTTAAACCCACACCAAGTTATCTTCTGTCTTTCGACTTACTAATCCACCCCAACAACAGCTGATGAGTCCATCTTACCTAGCTATAAAACCATACTTGAGTCAGTGACAATAACAAAGAACACACACACACACACTATTTTAGTATCAAGAGGTTGATGTATTAATTTTTACATGGTGCTCAATTGATAACAATTTATCTCCTCCTTGCAGTTATGTTTCGCTTGTACGACACAGATGGAAATGGACTTCTGGATGCTTGTGTGAGTCTAGATGTTAAAATAAATAAAAGAGACCTTTAAAAATAGTAGTAAATATTTGCTAAATTCGATAAAAACTTATCATATAAACTGGCCAGATTTTCAAACTTTTTGTTTTCATTTGACATTTAATATGTACCACTTTAAATGAAGATGGCACAGGTCTGAAACTTGAATAGTTTTATAAGCTGACAAGAACATTTGTTGACAAAATTATAGAGTTTATTAAAGACTTTCCTTCTTCTAAATAAAATCCCTCAAGTTTGAAGCATCAAACTTTGTAGTAAGACATGATTCCCTCTTGCTAATATTGCAAGAGTCCCACCTGAAGCTAAGCTGTCATGGTGCATATGAGTCATTACATTGAGTGAATGCTCCAGTTTCCCTGGTAGAGTGTGTGTTAATCTGAGTCATTACATTGAGTGAATGCTCCAGTTTCCCTGGTAGAGTGGGGGTGGGTGTTAATCTGAGTCATTACATTGAGTGAATGCTCCAGTTTCCCTGGTAGAGTGGGGGTGGGTGGGTGTTCACCTGAGTCATTACATTGAGTGAATGCTCCAGTTTCCCTGGTAGAGTGGGGGTGGGGTGGGTGTTGATATGAGTCATTACATTGAGTGAATGCTCCAGTTTCCCTGGTAGAGTGGGGGTGGGTGTTAATCTGAGTCATTACATTGAGTGAATGCTCCAATTTCCCTGGTAGAGTGTGGGTGGGTGGGTGTTAATCTGAGTCATTGCATTGAGTGAATGCTCCAGTTTCCCTGGTAGAGTGGGGGTGGGGTGGGTGTTGATATGAGTCATTACATTGAGTGAATGCTCCAGTTTCCCTGGTAGAGTGGGGGTGGGTGTTCACCTGAGTCATTACATTGAGTGAATGCTCCAGTTTCCCTGGTAGAGTGGTAGTGGGGGTGGGTGTTAATCTGAGTCATTACATTGAGTGAATGCTCCAGTTTCCCTGGTAGAGTGGTAGTGTGTGTTGATCTGAGTCATTACATTGAGTGAATGCTCCAGTTTCCCTGGTAGAGTGGTAGTGGGGGTGGGTGTTAATCTGAGTCATTACATTGAGTGAATGCTCCAGTTTCCCTGGTAGAGTGGGGGTGGGTGTTAATCTGAGTCATTACATTGGGTGAATGCTCCAGTTTCCCTGGTAGAGTGGGGGTGGGTGTTGATACATGGAAAGGTGTCCTTTAAAATAGCACAAAAGCAAACCCTCCACTTCCTAAAAACATCAGTCTTATTTAGGATTTTGAGGAAGGGTAAAGGTGTGGCATTTTGCTGGTTTGACCAGGATAATTATAAACACTTTATTTTCAAATTTGTGTATCTTTATGCCTTTGTAAAGAAATGTATTTCTTTCACTGGGATTTTTAAACATTTTTTTGCGTTTTTCCCCCCTTGTTTTTGCTTCAATCACTTTTTTGTCCATTTTTGCAAATTTAAATTTTCTTTTTAAAATTAATTTTTAAAAATTGGGTAAGACTTTTTTTAAAGACTACCTGACACAAAATAACAAATGGAACACAATTTTGTAATTTCTTTAATTGCATAACACACAAAAAATATTCTATGCAAAATGTTATTTTAAAAAATTATGTCATAAATTAACCTTAAGTCTGTATATTAGATTTCCATTCTTAGCTGTAAAGAGTGCCTGACTACCCTTCTGCAGAGACACTAAATCTACACTTGTCTGTATAAGAAAATCTATCACTTAAAATGTTGTTTATTTTTACATGTACCTTTGAGACATCTATTACATCATATTATTTAAATTTAAGTTTTTAAGTTGTTTTTAAAACTTTGTTGTTCCAGGAAATTGATTGTATAGTAAATCAAATGATGTCTGTAGCAGAATACTTGGGCTGGGACGTGTCAGAACTTAAGCCTGTAAGTCAAGTATTTTATCTCACTCTGTTACATGAGTAGTGTACACAACTAACAAGTGCCATTTTTTAAAAAGTATTTCCATATGGCTTATTACCATTTTCATAAAGCATTATAAATTGAAATCTTTATTGAAAGAAAAGACAGAATGTCAACACAATGTGAAGTAACTCATTTCATTTCATATTTTTTTTTACTGTTAAATAATTTTGACATTTTTGTTTTGGTATCCAGATTTTACAAGACATGATGATTGAAATAGATTATGACTCCGATGGAACTGTGTCACTAGAGGAATGGAAGAAAGGTGGCATGACGACTATCCCATTGTTAGTCTTGTTGGGGTTAGACACGGTGAGTGAGTTCAGCTTCAATGGGACCATCCCAGTGTAAGTTCTTGTAACATTCACTATAAATCAGAGGCTTAGAAAGACTCTTCTACTTTGCACCACTTTAAAAAAAATGTATATGGGGATCTAGAAGTGTCATCTTTAAACATCTATGTTAATTATGCCTCGATATACTCATACTTCTAACATTTCTTATGTCATTATAGTCATAAATTCAGCCTAAAATTTCTCTCGCTTTGAGAGTCAGAAATATACATGTTCTAAGGGTACTGATTATCTACCTCTTGCCTCAGAATGTCCAAGATGATGGCACCCATGTGTGGAGACTAAAACACTTCAACCGTCCAGCCTACTGCAACTTGTGTCTTAACTTACTAGTTGGTCTTGGCAAGCAAGGTCTCTGCTGTTCATGTAAGTCTCATTCTTGGAATGGCCAGTCTTTTTTTCTTGTTAATTTCTTTACCTGAAAGGGCCACAATTCATGTATTGATCGTATTGGCTCCGTAAGGTGCATAGGGACATGGCTCGACTATGGCATACATGCCAAACTGTGGCATACATGCCAAACTGTTGCGATTTTTTTTAAATCTAAAAGTTTCAGAAACTGTGATCAACACCAATACAAAAGAAAAGAAAACAAAAAAGAACCCTAATCTCTTAGATCTTTTTTTTTGGCATTTCATTATCTCTGCAGGTGGATCTAATTTGCTCTAATTGTCTCCCTTTAACCTGCACATGTTTAAAAACAATTGACTTAGATGTTGAATTTGATGTAAATGTATATGTCATCAAACACATGATGCAGCTTTGGTAATAGGGTGTTAACTCAGGTTACAAACGCATCAGGTTACGAAAGGCAAATTAAAAATTTTGTTGTCTCCTTTAATGAACAGTGCCTTGAGTTTATTACGAATGCCAGTGGGGAAGGGAGGAAACGTTTAACATTTGAGACCAACAATTGTGTAGAGTACAAAAGCCATGCTGTTCTATAATCTCTGACCACTAGCCTAGTTCTGCAACTGTGTGCAGCCTCACTTTTATTGCCCCTGCTATACAGCAGAAAAAGATTTTTAAGAAAATAAAAGATTTCCTTTGATGGCTTTCTTTGTAAGATAGAGAGACTAAAATTTTTTATTTTTTAAAATTTAATTTATTGGGTTATTTTCCTTTTTTTAATTCAATACATTAAGTCACGTATTCCATCGGTTTTATCATGTAAACAACTGGTTGTTAATAAAAATAGGAATGATTCTTTGTCCTGGAATTGTTATTTCATTGATTTTAATATTTTGGGCTACAAACATGGCAGGTATCAAACTGAGTTCTGGAGCAAATAAAATTCGTAACCCGAGGTACCACTGAACATTTTCACGTGGTTAAATTAATGAAGGGAAATGTTTAAAATTCATCTTGACAAATATTTAAGTTTATTTATAGCTTTTTTGTTGTGGTTGGGAAGATTTTGTGGATAGTTTGTATAGACCATAACAACCATGAACAGAGGGTCCTCTGATTACGTAGATAGTTTGTATAGACCATAACAACCATGAACAGAGGGTCCTCTGATTACGTGGATAGTTTGTATAGACCATAACAACCATGAACAGAGGGTCCTCTGATTATGTGGATAGTTTGTATAGACCATAACAACCATGAACAGAGGGTCCTCTGATTATGTGGATAGTTTATATAGACCATAACAACCATGAACAGAGGGTCCTCTGATTACGTGGATAGTTTGTATAGACCATAACAACCATGAACAGAGGGTCCTCTGATTACATGGATAGTTTGTATAGACCATAACAACCATGAACAGAGGGTCCTCTGATTATGTGGATAGTTTGTATAGACCATAACAACCATGAACAGAGGGTCCTCTGATTATGTGGATAGTTTGTATAGACCATAACAACCATGAACAGAGATCCTGGGATTATGTGGATAGTTTGTATAGACCATAACAACCATGAACAGGGGGGTCCTCTGATTATGTGGATAGTTTGTATAGACCATTACAACCATGAACAGGGGGGTCTTCTGATTATGTGGATAGTTTGTATAGACCATAACAACCATGAACAGGGGGTCCTCTGATTACGACGTTGATCAAATCTTAAGAATCGCCGTAACCCGAATTTCAGTGTAAGTCGGAATATTAAAAAAATTTAAAATATACAGTGGGACCCAGTTAAGTCGACGGCCACGGGTTATGAAAAATGGCGCCGAGATAACGGATCATCGAGTCAAACGAAAACCAATATGGCAGCAAAAGATTAACATGCGCTTGAAATTTCTTTATAATTATATGCATGATGTGCGTTAATCAGTGATGGACAAATAATCTGAATCGTATCTGAATATCGGGACCCTAATATTTCTTCACTCTTTCCCAGGGTTAAGACCGTTCGTTTTTAAGGACCGTTTAAATAGTTTTAATGTAACCCAGGGTTCCCACTCAGTCGGGAATTCTTAAAATAATTTTCCCGGTCTTGAAAGTCGGGACAAGTTATGACTAGTCGGGAATTTTTATATATATATTTTTGTTTGCCGAAGTAAATGACGAAGTAAATGACTTTGATTACGTCTCTGTGGTCTTGTTTCGATTCCATTTAATAAAAATTTTTAAAAGTTACCAGTTTATAATTGTCTGCGCATGCGTTAAAGGTCAATTTTTTTTGCCTCGCCTCGTCCCAATGCCTGTCGAATCAAAGAAATTTTTTTAAATAAACATATCAATATGGTAATTTTAAGTTTAATGCTTTTGACGTGCAGGATATCTGTCACTATGAGACCGCACTCAAATTTCCTCCGTTAATCAAATGATACGTGTAACTTGTAATATAAATAGTAACAAATGCGGCCTTGACCTTATCAGAATTCGACCTACAACAGTGATGACGTCTATATTATATGTATATACTGGAATATTAAGAAAATGATTTGATTTCACCGTTACGCACGTGTTAGTCACAGTCACGTATCTTACTGGTAACAAAGCAACAACAAACTTTTAAAATAATAATAATAATTTGTTATTTAATTATATACAAACCACCGTCGATTCTTGATACAAACTTTTATTTTATTTTCTAAAGATATTCGTTTATCTTAATAAATAAAATGATTAATGCATCAGAAAATGAATTAATTTTAATAATAATATAACATGCACAGCGAAATAATGACGGTTTAAAGACCACTAGCGCGATTTTTGAGTACCTCTGGTGAATACATACTAATTCACACACGGAATAAAATTGAAAGTAAATACATCCGGTAATTTTTATTGAAATCTCGTAGAATCACACAATAGCCGGAAGTCTCGAAGAAAGCGAGATGTCAACATTGTTTTGAACTAAAAATGCCAAATTGCATGGCTAGGCGAACAGACAGGGATCGAGCTAACCGGCATTAAGTTGCAAATTTGGCACTCTTTTGTGCTCGAAATATTAGGGCTCGGAGACTTTAAAAAATCGAATTAACCGCTGAAAAAATGCAAAGACAAAGAGAGAATTTGGCGGTTCCAAAAAAAACTTCGACTTAATAGAGCTGACGAGTTAACCGGGCTCGAGTTAAGTGGGCCCCACTGTACTGTAAATTACTGTACGTACAATGCTATTAAAAATGTAACAGTTAACGCCATAAAAAAGTATTAAAAACAAGAGAAAACAATTCCTTACCACCTGAAAAAAAAAGTTTTTAAAAAAAATTGATAAAACACGCGAGAGAGACACGATGTAAACAACCAAAATGTTGTATGTACTGAGACGGAGCGTCTTCCTCGCTCTACAACCACAACAAAGCGTGTTCTTCCACCGCGTGCCCGTAACAAAAAAAATGTAACAGTTAATGACATACAGAAGTATTTTAAAAAAAGAAAAAATTCCTTCACATTAAAAAAAAGAGTAATTTTAAAACATAAAAAAAGACGGAATGACGCGTAATATTATTTTTTATATTTTTATGGAGGCACGTTCTTAACCACGACAAAGCCTAAGTCGGGACCAGCGTAAACCGAGGACTCCCTGCATATGATTATAAGATATAATAGGAGACAGATTTTTTAACCATGGCTTACAAGTCAAAGTAGTTGTTATGAGCAATTTTGTAATATAAACCTATGGTCATTAACAAAAAACTTACTCCATTTCTCCATTTGCACATGAATGAAGTTCTTTGGCCCAGCCCAACTTTAGGCAAAATGTCATATTGAACAGACAAGATAGGGTTTCATATTCCTTTTGAGAATCCTTGAATATAATGCACTTTTCATCAAATATGGTGGGTTGCTATTATGTGCCAAAAATGTTTTTAACTTTATTGAGAGGTCATGGGTGGAAAAAAACAAACTGTATGGTCATACAACCTGAACAACATCCAGGTCAAATGTACAGGTTGGCATGTGTACATTGGTTAAACTGGATTACTGTTAACTCCTTAACTGACTACTATGATTTATACAAGGAAAAGAAGTTGCCAAAGTTTTGCTAAATTAAGTGTGAGGAATTACCTGCCTATAAGTAGAGCTCTCTTGATGTCCTCTTCTCTCTGATCACAGTTTGTAAATATACAGTACATGAAAGATGTGTGCAGAGGGCACCAGCATCATGCATCACAACCTATGTCAAGTCCAAGAAAACATCTCAGGTGGGTTTGACCTGATGTACAGGTGGGTTTGACCTGATGTACAGGTGGGTTTGACCTGATGTACAGGTGGGTTTGACCTGATGTACAGGTGGGTTTGACCTGATGTACAGGTGGGTTAAATCTTTCATGTGGTTTGATTCAGAAGCACATATGTTTTTTTTTCATCATGTGTTAAGAATAGTTATGTAGATTCAGAATGAGATGAGTTTCTTCATGATTTTATGTACCTTTTAAGAAGATATGCCATTGTCTTAGGTAATTTGATATTCAAAAGTATGCATGAAACTTTCTTCACCACTGAATAACATGTGCTAGGTCACTGTCACAGTCAGATAGCATGCGGGGTTTTAGGTCATACATGTCATTATGTTTGTGTTGATGTGAGCATTGAGTTTTTGTCCTTTTTAACTCCAATCAGTTTGCTTACCTTTAACTCTGGGTCACAGGTCATGAATCATCACTGGGTAGAGGGTAACTGTGCTGGCAAGTGTGACCGCTGCAAGAAGTCCATCAAGTCATACAATGGTGTCACAGGGCTACACTGTCGGTGGTGCCATGTCACAGTAAGTTCAGCGCCCCGTTGATAGTTGCTTGGTTTGTCATTTGTTTATTTCTTATACATTAGGATGCTGCTCACCATGAAATAAAATCACATGTAAATGAATGCTTTAAAAAAAATAAAACTTTGGCTGGAACAGTTATATAGTCCAGTGCTTCTCAAACCGGCATTCTACTGAACCCTAATTTTCAATGATGCTCAATTTAGAAAATTAGAGGAGAATGTTCCTTTTTAAAAATTTGAAATAAATTACTGGACCTTTGACCATGACAAAATGAATAATTTCCTACCTGTCCATGGTGCTAATTGTCAGCCATAGCTATTGTATAAATCAAAGGAAAATGGAGGCATAGTTTCATAAATTTTGTTTACTTAGAATCTTTGGATACTAATTGATCTGAGGTAGACATTGTTTAGTAGTTATTGACCAAATGTTGGACATAGTTTGATCTGAGGTAGACATTGTTTAGTAATGGGTACCTAACACATGTAGTGTTAGGCGGCTGGGTAATGCGTGGAACCCACAAAGCTGTGGCCTGTGAATGCTGCATCACTTGCCAACAGATCATATGTCATGGTCTGAGGACGCAACTATCTTCTGCATAGAAGGAGCGTCTGTATAGATAAGATAGTTATTGACCAAATGTTGGACATAGTCCACATGTTAAACAGTTTTTCCTTTGAAAATTGCAGCTCCATAATAAATGTGCCAGTCAAATGAAACCAGAATGTGATTTGGGCGAGTATCGAGACCATGTGCTGCCACCTACCGCTGTATGTCCAGCTGTGCTGGTGAGTTATCTTGTTCCTCTCTGTACTGACCACATTTGTCCATTTGGCTACTTAACAGTTCAAAGAAATTTAGACAGATGAGAATTTTCCACGTACAAAAATTATTTCCTGAGATGAGGATAATAGGAAATGGTATTTCCAATGTATTTAAATATTGGGATTGTTTTTATTTCTTTTTTATATATTTTTATGGGGGAATATCTTTAGTAGTTACCAAAAGAACCTAAATGTCAATTAAAAAAAAATTATAATAATTTGATAACTTTTAGAGTAAGAATATGTTAGTGCTTTGATTTTTTTACAATAAATTGGAATTATTCAACCATTGCAACTTAATGTGATTTTATAGCCAAAAAGTTATTCAGCAGAAACAAATCTGAAGCAGACATAATCAAACTTGTATTTCATTTTAGTTCTGATGCAGACTCTCTGCGGCATTAGCTTTGAACATAATCTAATGAGATGAAAATACGATGTGCTTTTTACTTGTCTAGAGTTTTAAATGATATGAGATCTAGATTCATTACAAAACAAAACGTGTAACCAGCTCATATGTTACTTGTATTCCATCAAAGTAATTACTTCTGACTGATTCTTCTCATGAAAGTTGGTGTGTATGTTTAATAAATGTTTTCATTGGTTGCTGGTAGTTAAGACTGAATCCTTCACATCAATTGATTTCATTGGTTGCTGGTAGTTAAGACTGAATCCTTCACATCAATTGATTTCATTGGTTGCTGGTAGTTAAGACTGAATCCTTCACATCAATTGATTTCATTGGTTGCTGGTAGTTAAGACTGAATCCTTCACATCAATTGATTTCATTGGTTGCTGGTAGTTAAGACTGAATCCTTCACATCAATTGATTTCATTGGTTGCTGGTAGTTAAGACTGAATCCTTCACATCAATTGATTTCATTGGTTGCTGGTAGTTAAGACTGAATCCTTCACATCAATTGATTTCATCATCCAAGGCCTTATTGACTCTTGAAAGGCTGAATTACTGTTTATAACAAATATCTTTTTTAAACATGCTGAGTGGTCTCATAAATTTTATGTTGAATTGCCTTGGAATTTACATTAATTGGGTCTAGTTTCATTTTGAACTTTCACAAATTGAAGGCAATGGAAAAGTATGTCCTAATTTTAGAAAAATATTCATTAAAAAATATTAACTTACTGGACCAGTAAATGAAGCCCTGTTGATGAGAACTCCAGGTACTTAAAGGTGTGGACTGTTTGATTTGGGGAATAGGTATAGATATGAAGAGCTCAAGGGAAGAAACGGCTATGTCACATTTTTGTAGTTTTGAGATATTGAAGTTTTAAAGTTCAAAATTATACAGATTTCTTATAAATTAACTAAATAGATTTGAATTTTTAATTGGGTCAGAGACATAATTTTTTCATAAAACCTCATTCAGAACATTTTATTTTTGATCCTCTATCAGATACATGGTGTAACTAAAAAAATTCAAAAATGTAAGTTAGCCGTTTTTTCCCTTGTGGTCTTCATATATTTACAAAAATTTGTTAAAATGATTGAGGTGACGAATGCAAACAACCCTGCATTAGTGATCATGTTATTGTTTTCTCATACATTCAACATGTCTAATGATTTTATCAAATCTTACCTTTCTTGCTGACTTTAGTTTATGTCGGACTCTGAAAGCCATGAGGGACTTCACGTTAGTAGAATATTTAAAAAAAACATATTATGTTGTCATTCGTCAGGGCTCTTCCAAAAATATCTCTATAATATCTATAAGTTTAACTATGATGTCTTTGCATCTAAGAGTATTCTATAGCCAATACAAAAATTCCTTTTCTTAAAATGAAATAAATTAACCCTTAAAATATCATTTTACTATTAATGTTAATTATAAATTTATTTCTATTAGCTAATACATCTTAAGTAGGCAATCATGCCATAACTATAATTTCATGAAAAGCGAGGTATGGTAGAATATTTCTGGAACTTCCCTAAGGTAACTGGAGCCATCAGTTGAATTGAGTGAGAGCTGTCATTACATTAGTGTGCTTCACCGGTCTGCCAAGCTCCTGGAGTTCATTCTCCACCTTGCCAAGAAGTTTACTCTTTGGTGAAAAGCTACAATAAATGTTTCCTGCTTCTTTTTCCTTTGGGAGAACTTTTTTCAATGAATTTTTGTTTTCCAAGAGAACATTATTTATTTGTATGTCATCATTGAATGGAGATGAACTGTTGTCATATAAACATAATGAGTTGATATGAGACAACACTGAAAATATAATAAGATAACAGTTTTTCATTTGATAGTTCTAAGGCTTACAGACTGAGATAGCAAAGTTACACACCTTGCACCATCCACAATAAATTTTACCATAAGTTGAGGTACACTGACAAAAATGTATATATACATGTAATTATAATAAGAAGTAAATTTGGGTGGAGCACACTGAAACAAAATAACCCAGTAGATGGCGTCCATTCATTATGTGAGCAAGTATTGACATTATGTGAGCAAGTATTGACATTATGTGAGCAAGTATTGACATTATGTGAGCAAGTATTGACATTATGTGAGCAAGTATTGACATTATGTGAGCAAGTATTGACATTATGTGAGCAAGTATTGACATTATGTGAGCAAGTATTGACATTATGTGAGCAAGTATTGACATTATGTGAGCAAGTATTGACAATTGTTGACCAGTGATGGGGGATTCAATGGTGAAAAATCTCTAATCCTTAAGTAAAATGATGCATTTAATTATTAATAACAAAATCTTTGTTAATATTAATGACTAAAAAAATGTCTAAATTGAAATAGTCTGACTAGCACAGACTATTGTAGAGATTATCTCCAGAACTGGACTGTTAAGACAATAGTCAGACTAGCACAGACTATTGTAGAGATTATCTCCAGAACTGGACTGTTAAGACAATAGTCAGACTAGCACAGACTATTGTAGAGATTATCTCCAGAACTCGACTGTTAAGACAATAGTCAGACTAGCACCGACTATTGTAGAGATTATCTCCAGAACTGGACTGTTAAGACAATAGTCAGACTAGCACAGACTATTGTAGAGATTATCTCCAGAACTGGACTGTTAAGACAATAGTCAGACTAGCACAGACTTGTAGAGATTATCTCCAGAACTGGACTGTTAAGACAATAGTCAGACTAGCACAGGCTATTGTAGAGATTATCTCCAGAACTGGACTGTTAAGACAATTGTCAGACTAGCACAGGCTATTGTAGAGATTATCTCCAGAACTGGACTGTTAAGACAATAGTCAGACTAGCACAGACTATTGTAGAGATTATCTCCAGAACTGGACTGTTAAGACAATAGTCAGACTAGCACAGACTATTGTAGAGATTATCTCCAGAACTGGACTGTTAAGACAATAGTCAGCCTGCACAGACTATTGTAGAGATTATCTCCAGAACTGAACTGTTAAGACAATAGTCAGACTAGCACAGACTATTGTAGAGATTATCTCCAGAACTGGACTGTTAAGACAATAGTCAGACTAGCACAGGCTATTGTAGAGATTATCTCCAGAACTGGACTGTTAAGACAATAGTCAGACTAGCACAGACTATTGTAGAGATTATCTCCAGAACTGGACTGTTAAGACAATAGTCAGACTGGCACAGACTATTGTAGAGATTATCTCCAGAACTGAACTGTTAAGACAATAGTCAGACTAGCACAGACTATTGTAGAGATTATCTCCAGAACTGGACTGTTAAGACAATAGTCAGACTAGCACAGACTATTGTAGAGATTATCTCCAGAACTAGACTGTTAAGACAAGCTGAGACAAAAACTATAGAGGATAAAGCACTAGAGCAGAGAAATAAACAAGTATGGCTATCTACTAGTGATAGAGAGAGCAAGTGTTTTCATCCAAACAAAGTCACTACATAATGCAGAAGTTAAGAGTTACAGTAATAAACAATGACGTTCTCTACATTTTAGCCAAAGATAATAATCAAGAATAAAAATAAGCGATAATCTAACAATAGTACTTTTAGACCTTAGTACTGCTTTAAATTATTCAATATAAAGCTCACTCTGGCCATAGCTGTAATGACTGGGGGTTTTTTTGTGGGTTTTTTTGTTTTGTGTTAAATAATAGGTTTTTAAAATGTAATAAATGTGTTTCTTTCTCTGACTTCTATATGTTTGGGTAAAAAGTTTTTTTTTATTTCCTTTGGTTGGAAAGGGAAAAAGTGTGTGTGTGTGGGTGGGGGGGGGGTAGCGATAACCAAATGTTGACATTTATGTAAGGAGTTCTAGAAAGTTTGTCATGCGTTAAAAACAAGGGTGTCGTAGAGAAAGGAGGTCAAATGTTAACTAAAATCTTTTTGAAATAATTAATGGACGGCCTCTTTAAACTTTTGAAATGTGGTGTAGCCCTGCGTCATGTTTACATATAAAAATCTCTATGAGTTTGGTGGAGTCTTTGATTGGCTGGTGGCTTGGCTCTGGTGGCACTGCCTTCCTACTTCTGTTGGTCTTATGTCTATTTGTTTACAGTGCATGCCCTCACCAACAAACATGGAAACTTAGTTTCTCATCATTGTACTGTGGTTGAAATAGTTGATGTTTAGGCTTTTCAAGACTAATTCACTAATCTTAATCATTCAAATCAAAATTCAAGTTTTGCATAAAATAAAGACCAGAAACTCAGAAAAACTTGTAGAAATTTTGAAGGCCTATTGTAGTGTGTCAATTTTGATCATCTTTTATCATCAATAAAAGGAATAATGTTCAAAATTATCTGTCAATACATTCACATCATCAGTGAACATCTCTGTCCCTTAAGTGTCAGTTTATTCATATGTTTTCTTTTTAGACAGTCCCAGTAAAACAATTAAAGAACTGATGCACAAAGTTATTCATGAAAGTTTTTTTTTAACAACCTATTAAACAACCTAGAGCTTATTGGATGGAGTCTAATTATTTCACAGCCGAATCGAGTCCTTAATCTTTTCAAATGTTGATACATTGTTGTTTAAATTGTGATATATGTTGTCATCATTGTTGAACTAAAATTACTAACACTCAATATGGTCTTCTCAAAAAGTCATATCATGCTCAAAATGCTCTCCCCTAGAACAAGGATTGTTTTAGAAATATTTTTTTTTCTCAATTAGTGATCAGGGAATCCTGAAATATTTGTAATTGATGAGAAAATAAAGATAAGAGTGATGTTGAGTACTTTTTGAGAAGCCCTGCTTTGTGTTTTCACAACAAACTTGTTGTCTGTTTGAGAACTGATTGTGAAGTCCATTGTGACTCCACAGAGCTGTTATGGCAGTACTGATTTGGTAAGAACTGGGTAAACAAGGTTTATTGGATAGCATGTCAACATTTATTGGGTGTCACTATGCACCAGACCCATTGCATCCTTCTTATTAAGCATGAGTGCTGGAACAATGGGACAAATTATAGAGCAGCTGCTCAAGAATTTCAAATGTAATAGCACTTGCATGAATCAACAAGTAATCAATGAATGGTGTATTGTAGTTACACGCTGACAATAGTTGTTTTAATACAAATTTGAAAAGAACTAATCAATTATCTGTAAAATTATTCATTTATTTTTTTCATTTTAAATAATAGACGAGAAAAAGAAAAAAATAAAATTAGATATAATTCAAGATTTAATTTGTTTAAGTTTTAATGTCGACTTGATGTAAATGAGTTTGTTATTCTTTGAATCCCCCAAACAATGTTTAGTTCCTGACATCAAGAAGAAAGGTGACAGATTTATCTAAGTTCACATGTTCATATCTCTAGACTTTAAATAAACCATACAATTGAAACTAAACATCAGTTTTTAATGACACTTTATTTTGAAAGTTGATTCTTAATACTTTACCTTTTGCCACTGTTTGTTTTACGCCTTCAATTGACCATTAATAAAGTTTAAAATTGCTTTGGCTGACATTTGATTAAAGGTCAGAACAGTTTCCTTACAGAAACAACTAAGAGTGAACATGTGATATCTGCCAATTTGTATACATCCTTTAAGACTGACCTTCTAACCCAGCTTACTAAAACACTAAATTATAAATATATTATAATTAAAGCTAAAATTGAGGACCTTCTTTAGAAATCAACAACAGTCCTAAGATGAAAGTATTAGAAGTAGATACCACAGAGTTCTTGTACTTTTTGCTGTCTTGAGGTTATCAAATATTACTTTATTGGAAATATTTTATTTGAAGTTTTAATTAACTATTTGGCTTTAAAATAAGTAGACATCTTTTTAAAATAAGTTAACACCTAGACACAGAGCAATATATATCACCTTTCAATGTTTCCATAAACTTACACCATGTGACTGAGCCAGTCTATGACAAGTCAAAACTAACTATTTTACTTTGTAGGTGCAAACAAAGATACTTGAATTTTAAGTTAGTCTCTGTTCAGTAGAGAAGGGTCCATTTTATGTATTGAAATTATCAATAACAACCAATACTATCTAGCTTTTCCTACTAATATAATAATTAATGGTTAAAGGATAATTAACAAATAATAATTACTAACATAAAGTTGGCAGATAAAGTTAAAGATTTTTTTGTTTCGTTTGCATCATAATTGTTTTCATTGATAATAAGAACTGGATAAATGTTAGCTCTAATTTGTCTTTAGATGAAGATAGTATCAAATATGTTTGATTTGGGATTAAGTTTCTTTAATGTGGCTTTGTTGGGTTGAATACCTGTAACTTAAACTCTACATGTCACGATTTAACCCAAGAACAATCTATTTCAATCTATCAGATATTAAGACATATCAATAGTCATTGATCGTAAATATGAAAACACGTTTTTAGTTTGTCTTCCCTTGCTAGTGTCATGAAATAATTAACATGTCATGCTGTTGTAATAAAGTGGAATAAAAAATGTTGTTAAAATGTAAAATAGGTTTACTAGAGTCAATATGTAGAATCATGATTGAATGTAATGAACTCTCTTGTTCATGGGTTAGAATTGAAATAAGATGAATTAAGTGAGACACAGTTTAGATATAGCATTAATTGAGATTGTATTTCTGTGTCATGGAATGTTTTGGTCATAGTTAAGATTAAGGTTTTTGTCATGGATTATTTTTGTAACAGTGTTTTAAGGAATAATGAACCCTTCATATTAGTGGTTTCTGAGCTGTGTGTTGCTGCATAGCACAGTTTAAGATGATTTAATAGTTGATGACTAAATGTTTAGCACTCTGAGACTATATTAGTGCTGCACAGCACAGTTTAAGATGATTTAATAGTTGATGACTAAATGTTTAGCACTCTGAGACTATATTAGTGCTGCACAGCACAGTTTAAGATGATTTAATAGTTGATGACTAAATGTTTAGCACTCTGAGACTATATTAGTGCTGCACAGCACTGTTTAAGATGATTTAATAGTTGATGACTAAATGTTTAGCACTCTGAGACTATATCAGTGCTGCACAGCACTGTTTAAGATGATTTAATAGTTAATGACTAAATGTTTAGCACTCTCAGACTATATCAGTGTTCATGACTAAATGTTTAGCACTCTGAGAATATATCAGTGCTGTACAAAGTTGGATATTGGCAGAAAAGATTGTTTAATAATTTAGACATAGATTATGAAAAAGAGAATTTGTCACGATTGGACGAGAAGTCCTCTTCTTTTAACTGAGGTATAAATCATTTTGACAGTCCAGAAGGTTGATCTGAAATAACCAATCATCCCAATGGGTTAATATGTTTTGTATGTAAGGGATGATTTCCCTTTGGATTTGGATTTCCACAGTGCACCTAAAAATAGAAATGACACATTTACATTAGATAATTGTGTAGTCATACATTGTGTTTTTAACTGTATTTCTTAAAGGGAAATAAGCTAAGTTTTGGGGTAAAAAAGCCAAGTTAATGTGAAATTATGAATGAGTAAAAAATGTGTCACCAATATTTAAATTTTTTTAATGCAACTTTTATTTAAAATTGTTTGTAAAAGGGGAGAGGGTTTCCATTATTTATTTACTGGTTAGTGGGTGCTGATGAAGAAATACTGTAGCACAGCTGCAGTCTGTACACCATTAGTGGGTGCTGATGAAGAAATACTCTAGCACAGCTGCAGTCTGTACACCATTTTTAACATCACTGACAATAATACATTTACTCATTAAGTTCATTTAACTTGTTGACTATGGAGTTCATTCAATATGAGGAGTATGAAAATAAGCATGTTAAATCTTCAGGATATCTTGTGTTTAGAAAGTATTTTTAATTTGGCTTCAAAGTATGTGAAATGAAATGACATCATCGTCTGTGTTGCATAGAATTGTAGTAAGCCTCAGCAAAAATAATTCAAACCCTGCAGACGCAGTACCACACGCACTGCAATCTTTTGCTGATCTTAAACTTGCATTTATTTTTTCTTTGCCTTTTAACTTTTCACTGCAGACTTTGTAGCAATGTTTATTTTATCTGCTTAACCTTTATGTGTATAGCAGTCTTTATTTTAAAATATTTTTTTAGCTTTCAATTTTGTTCAAACATTAGTTTTTGTATCAATTCACAACTCTTTTTATTTATTTACCCTTGTAAAAATTCCACACTTTATTTTGAATTATCTAATTTCGAGTTATTTTTGTTGTCAGTTATCATTTTAAAACAAAATATGATTGCTTTTTTATTTTTTTATTTTACTTAGGCTTAATTTTAACAAGATTTATAATACCTTAAATTGTCCAATTATATTATTTTCTCTTTAGTTAAAACTGCTATTCAATTATACACATCAAGAAAATGATATAGTATTTAGTATTCTGTGAATTAATTAAAACTATGGGAAGGTATATTAAAGGATATTTTTTTAGAGTTTACTAAATACCTTTGTTAATTCAATAGATGTTATTTAAAAAGACTTCACATTGTATTATTATGTGTCAAGTGTTAAAACGAGTTTATTTATTTTGATCTTTAACCTTTCTTATTTTACAGTGCTGGCTAGTACTCATCAACGCTACTTATCTAGAATTTTTAGTTATATCTCAAATTGAAGGGTTTAAAAAACAATCCTCTGATTAATTTATATTAAAGTTGTCTTTGTTTTGTCATTAGGATCGAGGACGAGGGGGGTGGAGGCAGTGGTAAGAGTACCCTAGAGAAAGACAGAGAGAAGAGTGACGATGGCACGTCTCTGACACCCCAGTCAGAAAATGCTCAATTTGATGGGCCTGTTAGTCCGGTAGGTAACTTCACACTAGGTTTTTCTTAAGTTTTGCTGATTTTAAGAAATGGTCATGTAGAAGGAGCTTCTGAGTCATTGCTTCTATTAAAACCATCCTTTAATCTATAGATATATATATATATATAATTCTAGATCAAGAGCGAGTAGTGTGCAAATAAGCATGACGAATAATCCTCGCTGGGGTCGACCAATCAAATGGGTTCAGAAGGGGGGTGAGCATGTCTCGAGACCAACAATGCTTCTTGCGTTCACTTGCGTTGTTCCTTCACAGAATAACATGCGGTTCATAGTGTAGTGGTTATCACTTCCGCCTAACACGCGGAAGGTCCTGGAAAACATTATTTTTAAATGTTTATGTTTGTGCTCGTTCTTTTCCCCCTTTTTTGCAAACATAGCTGACCCTTGCTAGGGTCGGTCAATCACAGTTTATGGTTGGCAAGCTAGGTTGGTGCAGGGTGGGGGCAGGTAGCTAACCACAGTGCGCATGTCTCGAGACCATCAATATGTCAGCGATATGTTGTTCTGATTTCTTCTTGGTGTAATTTGTGTCCGTTCTTTCCACCCTTTCTTTGCACTACCTATGAGCAAGTCTGCGGCCTATGCTACGCCACGGGTCGTTACTATACAACACTGGTAAACAACTTATTCCTGGGTCAATAATAACCTATTAAAGAGCTATTTTAGTCTTATGTTGGTCAAATATATGTGATTAAAAAATTTACTTACATAAAATTAATCACCATGTGGAGAAAAAAAAACCCCAGAAAATTGACTTAATTGATTTAGGCACAACAGTTACTTGAACTGCCAGCAATGAAACACTACACACAGGAGGGGGGGTTTAGGGCGGCGAGTGAGTCCTACAATCAGACAATGTTGTATGGCGCTGCCCAGCAGATGGAGCAGGTGCCCTACTGTTAACCAAAGCTTTAAGATTATCACATTATGTATGTTAGTTATTGCAGGCACAAATATACTATTGATACATTTAAAAAGAGCAAACTTTGACTATCATTTTTTGTTCTCTACTTATCATTGCAGGGTCAGAGTTCATTTCAGATCACCCCATTGGATGCCACACATCCTTTGTTGATATTCATCAACCCAAAGAGTGGTGGGAAACAAGGAGCAAGGTGAGCAGAAACCTTTCATGTCATGTTTCATGTCATGTTTCATCATGAGCTCATATTTTGTCATTTTTGTGCCATAAACTGGGGACCACTGTACTACAGATGAAATTGTAAGTTTATGTGCAATAAACTGGGGACCACTGTACTACAGATAAAATTGTAGGTTTATGTGCAATAAACTGGGGACCACTGTACTACAGATGAAATTGTAGGTTTATGTGCAATAAACTGGGGACCACTGTACTACAGATAAAATTGTAGGTTTATGTGCAATAAACGGGACCACTGTACTACAGATAAAATTGTAGGTTTATGTGCAATAAACTGGGGACCACTGTACTACAGATAAAATTGTAGGTTTATGTGCAATAAACTGGGGACCACTGTACTACAGATAAAATTGTAGGTTTATGTGCAATAAACTGGGGACCACTGTACTACAGATAAAATTGTAGGTTTATGTGCAATAAACTGGGTACCACTGTACTACAGATATAATTGTAGGTTTATGTGCAATAAACTGGGCTCACCATAACATAATTCAGGAGTGTTTTTGCACAAATAAATTTTGCACAAATAAATTAATCAATTAAAAATTTTGTTTAAATATTAGTTTCTGTACATAATTATGTCAAATTTATTGTAATAGTAGATATATAATTGTTAAGTATCTTTTTGAATATGCTGATTTAAGTTCTGCCATCTGGTTTTATTATTACTAAACTGTTCGCTAAACTCACTCTTGCGCATGCAACTTACAGTGTGCTATAATGTAATACTCTGATATGCAGAAAATTCAAAATAACGTATAGACAGCTATTGAACTAAACAAACATTCCATTGGGTAAATAATTTAATTTTAAATCTTGCGTAGCAAAGGATGGCATTCAGAATAAAACATATGTAGAATTTTACCTGCTGAAAGAGTAAAAGGCATCTTAATTTATCAAAAAGGATCCATTTAACATATATTAAAACTATTTTTCTACACATTATGTTCCGTTATGTTCCCTTTCCCCAAAACTATTCCATTCATTGATGGAATCTTATATCTAATTTTTTGGCTGTTATGCAAAATTGCCCTTCACATTTTAAGAAAATTGAATATATTTCTACACTATGTTTGAACACTATGTATGTAAGGAAATTGAATATATTTTCTACTTTTTTAGTTCATCCATGATGTATCAAATTTTCAAAAATAAGTTTTATACAAATATTTTTTGTTGAGCTTTATGTTTCCTGTTAAAATTTGTCTTTAAATGGATTGAATATTTCAGACTTTTACGGAAATTCCAATATTTATTGAACCCTCGGCAAGTCTACAACATGGTGAAAGAAGGATCTTTAGTGGGGTAAGATGTGCCTCAGTCAGATAGATGGTCTCATTTTGAGAAGAAAAAATACAACAATATTCCATCAGAATAGTCAAATTATCTTTGTACATTATTGGCTCAATGGTTTAATTTCTGTATTTTTTAATATCATCATTTGTTTTAAATATTTACTTTTATCAATGATAACCATATTCTGGGCTGCTCTTAGCTGGAGTGTTCTCCCCTCTACTGGAGTGTTCTGACCCTCTACATTTCAGGTTACAGTTCTTTAAAGATGTGCCTAATGCTCGTGTGCTAGTGTGTGGTGGAGATGGATCTGTAGGCTGGCTCCTAGATACCATGGGTGAGTCATGAAACTTGAGATGGATCTGTAGGTTGGCTCCTAGATACCATGGGTGAGTCATGAAACTTGAGATAGATCTGTAGGCTGGCTCCTAGATACCATTGGTGAGTCATGAAACTTGAGATAGATCTGTAGGCTGGCTCCTAGATACCATGGGTGAGTCATGAAACTTGAGATAGATCTGTAGGCTGGCTCCTAGATACCATGGGTGAGTCATGAAACTTGAGATAGATCTGTAGGCTGGCTCCTAGATACCATGAGTGAGTCATGAAACTTGAGATAGATCTGTAGGCTGGCTCCTAGATACCATGGGTGAGTCATGAAACTTGAGATGGATCTGTAGACTGGCTCCTAGATACCATGAGTGAGTCATGAAACTTGAGATAGATCTGTAGGCTGGCTCCTAGATACCATGGGTGAGTCATGAAACTTGAGATAGATCTTTAGGCTGGCTCCTAGATACCATGAGTGAGTCATGAAACTTGAGATAGATCTGTAGGCTTGCTACTAGATACTATGGGTGAGTCATGAAACTTGAGATAGATCTGTAGGCTTGCTACTAGATACTATGGGTGAGTCATGAAACTTGAGATAGATCTGTAGGCTGGCTCCTAGATACCATGGGTGAGTCATGAAACTTGAGATAGATCTGTAGGCTGGCTCCTAGATACCATGGGTGAGTCATGAAACTTGAGATGGATCTGTAGACTGGCTCCTAGATACCATGAGTGAGTCATGAAACTTGAGATAGATCTGTAGGCTGGCTCCTAGATACCATGGGTGAGTCATGAAACTTGAGATGGATCTTTAGGCTGGCTCCTAGATACCATGAGTGAGTCATGAAACTTGAGATAGATCTGTAGGCTTGCTACTAGATACTATGGGTGAGTCATGAAACTTGAGATAGATCTGTAGGCTTGCTACTAGATACTATGGGTGAGTCATGAAACTTGAGATAGATCTGTAGGCTGGCTCCTAGATACCATGGGTGAGTCATGAAACTTGAGATAGATCTGTAGGCTGGCTCCTAGATACCATGGGTGAGTCATGAAACTTGAGATAGATCTGTGGGCTGGCTCCTAGATACCATGGGTGAGTCATGAAACTTGAGATAGATCTGTAGGCTTGCTCCTAGATACCATGGGTGAGTCATGAAACTTGAGATAGATCTGTAGACTGGCTCCTAGATACCATGAGTGAGTCATGAAACTTGAGATAGATCTGTAGGCTGGCTCCTAGATACCATGAGTGAGTCATGAAACTTGAGATAGATCTGTAGGCTGGCTCCTAAATAATAATGGGGGTGAGACTGCAGCCAGGCTTTTAAATGAGTAAATGTATAAAATATAAACAAGGTATGAGTCATGAGTTAGCCTGACAGGACGTAACAAAACAGTGAGCGTTTCGGCAAAGAGCCTTCCTCAACGAACAAAAAGTATACAAAACGAATATAACAAAAAAAACTTAGCTGCGTTGAGATCCAATTAGTCCAGTAGAGAAATCTACTCTACTGATACTCTGTTTATATTTTATACATTGGCTCCTAGATACCATGAGTGAGTCATTAAATGTAAGATAGATCTGTAGGGGTAAATAAGACAAATTGCTTCTTAAGCAATAGGATTAAGAAAAAACTGTGCTGTGTAAGTAATGTTATGGATTGAGTAAGCAATGTCTATGACAGTGTAATAAAGGCACTGAATGTTAAAGAAAGTAATCCAAGATCGTTTTTCCATGTTACTTGGTTGTTTTTTTATGCAGACAGAAACATTAAAACTTAAATACTGTACTGAATTTAATTTTGCATTTCTAAGGAGAAATTTAGTTATTAAATTATGCATTATTTTAGCTATAAACAAACATTTTTTTTTAAAGCTTAATTCTAAAAGCCCTTTATTTTAAGAAGTATTGCATCAACTATTGTTACTGTAATACATTTAAGAAATCTTCATGAACTGTTTGTTGGACCTCTTTCTTGTTCCAGACAAAGTCAACTTTGCTCAACGACCACCAGTTTCAGTCTTACCTCTTGGCACCGGCAACGACCTGGCCCGGTGTCTCTGTTGGGGAGGGGGCTATGAGGGAGAGAACTTGCTCAAGGTGCTGAAAAAGATAGAAACTAGCACAGTGGTCATGTTAGACAGGTGAGAATTGGAAGATAGAAACTAGCACAGTGGTCATGTTAGACAGGTGAGAATTGGAAGATAGAAATTAGCACAGTGGTCATGTTAGACAGGTGAGAATTGGAAGATAGAAACTAGCACAGTGATCATGTTAGACAGGTGAGAATTGGAAGATAGAAACTAGCACAGTGGTCATGTTAGACAGGTGAGAAATGACTGAAAAATAATTTTTAAGCTTAAAAAGACTATTAGCAAATCTAAAACTTACAAACTCTCCAGAAACGATGAAGCAATAAAAAAGTAAGGTTATCAACATACTTTTCTATTAATTAGTTAGTAATGTATAATCCAGTAGTGATCATAACTACACTTACTATTAAACAATCATAATTTAAACATGGCTTAATGCTGTGACTTGGCAAGTTGAATGAAATATTTAATTGTATAATGATACATAAACTAAAGATGCAAAATACTTAGGAGTCTTAATAAATGAGAAACTATCATGGAATCCACATGTCAATGAAGTTATTAAAAAATCAAACAAAACCTTAGGCTTTATAAAAAGGAACTTTAACAAATGTAATAGAGATATAAAACTAAAATGCTACCTCACTTTGGTGAGACCTGCACTAGAATATGCATCTTCTGTATGGGACCCATCCACCAAAGAAAACATTGATAAACTAGAACAAATTCAAAAAAGAGCTGCCAGATTCATTACTGGAGAATATTCCAAACTGACAAGAATAACACCATTAGTTAAATCATTAAACCTTGAAACACTAGAGGATAGAAGAACCAAGAGCAAAGTAGTAATCATACATAAAGCAATTAATTCTAATTTAGAAATACAACACAAAGATAACTTAATACAACCCTCAGATAGACATAAGGATAAAAACACCTTTCTTATTCCGTATGCAAGAACAAACACATACAAGTTTTCCTTCTTTCCGTCCGGAATTCGGGCATGGAATGGGTTGCCTGAAGAATCCAGGAAAACCAACACTTTATCAGCATTTAAATCTCTAATAAAAATGCAGGACTAAACACAAACCATAGATAAGCGTAGGACGCAATAATCTTCTGTATAGAAGGAGCGTCTGTAAACAGATAAGATAAGATAAGATATTTATCTTGCCAGAGAAAACTGACAATCAATCTAAAGGAAATTGTTCTATTGTGGCCAAAACTAAAAATTATGTTGAAAATTAAAATGATCAATTAGCAACTGTGGGTGTCAAATATAAATTTGGTCAGCCTCTACACGATCAGTTACTTGAGTAATCCATCATTTTATTGGTGCTTCACTTATCCCCTACTCTCAGTGTAACTAGCCAGAATATTTGTTAAATATGTTTCAGGTGGAAAATAGAATTCAGCAAACCAGAAGATGGCGATGAGCAGGAGGGAGATCCTATACCTTATAACATCATCAACAACTATTTCTCTATTGGTGTGGTAAGTATTAATGGGGACCTGGCTAGTACTGTCAGTTCTATCCCAGGAGGGGGACCCTATAACATCATCAACAACTATTTCTCTATTGGTGTGGTAAGTATTAATGGGGACCTGGCTTGTACTGTCACTTCTATCCCAGGAGGGGGACCCTATAACATCATCAACAACTATTTCTCTATTGGTGTGGTAAGTATTAATGGGGACCTGGCTTGTACTGTCACTTCTAGCCCAGGAGGGGGACCCTATAACATCATCAACAACTATTTCTCTATTGGTGTGGTAAGTATTAATGGGGACCTGGCTTGTACTGTCACTTCTATCCCAGGAGGGAGACCCTATAACATTGTCACCAACTATTTCTCTTCAAGTCTTCAGATGTTTCTATCGTTTCATCAGCCTATAATAAAAGCCAATGATCAAGCTTGAGACTGGGTCCACAAGTTATAGGCTTCATGTGATTCCAATAGTAAACATTTGGACAACGTAAACTAAAACAAGATTTCATAGTTGTATTTGTATAAAAATTGGCATTTAAATTGTGAAAAAATTAAAAATAAAATGATTCCTTATAATAATGTTATAAAAAAATCTCTTTTCATCTACTTTGATTTGTAATTGAAAAACAAAATGTAATATTTGTCGTACATTTTATAAACCTGATTTGACTGGACACTTAAATACCTGAAATAACATTGTCTGCAGGACGCCTCGATCTGTCACAGGTTTCATGTGATGAGAGAGAAACATCCAGAAAAATTCAATAGTCGGTACGTACCGAGTAAACAAACTCAGCAATGAAATACATGTATTACCAAAACACTATTTTCTTACTTGATGTGGAACTCCAAAAGAGCCTTTTGTCTCACTGGTTCCTTTAAGTTAACTAGTTTTTATTTTTACTTTACAATTGTAAATATTTATTAAACTAATTGTCTCACCCAGTACTCAGTAGTCACAACATCTCAATTTCTAATCATAATTGATCAAGTTACATCAAATCTGTTGTATGATTTGAGATCTGGTGATTTAGAAACCATTTTAAAGAGCAAATAAAGACAAAATAGTTAAGCCATTGTAAGATGGTACCTCCATTTACTGAATGATATATTCCAACAAAAAATTTGTAATGGCCAATTAAATGGCTATCATGAGACTTAACTGGATGAAAAAATTTTAACTGCCACACCAGACATTTTAAAGTCCATAACTTAATAGAATGCTAATGTTACCTCAGGATGAAGAATAAACTATGGTACTTTGAGTTCAGCACATCAGAGCAATTCTTCTCTTCCACCTGTAAGAACTTGCATGAAGATATTGATATAATGGTGAGTACCTCATGGCTAGATGCATGATCAACTTCACTAACAACATCCTGAGGGCCGCCCCCCGCCCCCCCCCCGTCAAAAGAGTGCAAGGCAATAGAGGGGTAACTAAATGTTGAACAAAAAATGTTTGAAAAAGATTCTACATGTTAGGCCTTAAAGATTCTACATGTTAGGCCTTAAAGATTCTACATGTTAGGCCTTAAAGATTCTACATGTTAGGCCTTAAGTTGGAACATAATCTGAAATGAAGTGCCTCAAAATGGGTTGCAGTTTAGCCTATACAATTTTTCTTCACAGTTTCATTTATATTTCTAAGTATGCGCTCTTTTGTCGTACGCCTTTTTTATGTATATATATATGGCATCCGTCCATCCTCAAGGGACGATGACATTGACTCATTCTCCTCTTCCCCCCACCTTTCTTCTGGCTCTTCTCTCTTTACTCCTAGCTGTGAGAGTGGCTTCCGCATCTTGAGTGTCCTTGCTTACCTTTGAGTACTTTGACCGCCACATCTAGCATTGAATGCATTTAATCCCAATCAGAAGTAACTGAGAGAAAAATTGTTTTCCAACACAATAAAAGTACATCAGATCACTCTGTCATTACAGTTTATTATAAAAGCCACTGTACTTATTCATGTCCTCTCTGCTAAGAATGTCCCACTCCCATTAGTACTTATTCATGTCCTCTCTGCTAAGAATGTCCCACTCCCATTAGTACTTGTTCATGTCCCCTCTGCTAAGAATGTCCCACTCTCATTATTACTTGTTCATGTCCCCTCTGCTAAGAATGTCCCACTCCCATTAGAACTTGTTCATGTCCCCTCTGCTAAGAATGTCCCACTCCCATTAGTACTTGTTCATGTCCCCTCTGCTAAGAATGTCCCACTCCCATTAGTACTTGTTCATGTCCCCTCTGCTAAGAATGTCCCACTCCCATTAGTACTTGTTCATGTCCCCTCTGCTAAGAATGTCCCACTCTCATTAGTACTTGTTCATGTCCTCTCTGCTAAGAATGTCCCACTCCCATTAGTACTTGTTCATGTCCTCTCTGCTAAGAATGTCCCACTCCCATTAGTACTTGTTCATGTCCTCTCTGCTAAGAATGTCCCACTCCCATTAGTACTTGTTCATGTCCTCTCTGCTAAGAATGTCCCACTCCCATTAGTACTTGTTCATGTCCTCTCTGCTAAGAATGTCCCACTCCCATTAGTACTTGTTCATGTCCCCTCTGCTAAGAATGTCCCACTCCCATTAGTACTTGTTCATGTCCCCTCTGCTAAGAATGTCCCACTCCCATTAGTACTTGTTCATGTCCTCTCTGCTAAGAATGTCCCACTCCCATTAGTACTTGTTCATGTCCTCTCTGCTAAGAATGTCCCACTCCCATTAGTACTTGTTCATGTCCTCTCTGCTAAGAATGTCCCACTCTCATTATTACTTGTTCATGTCCCCTCTGCTAAGAATGTCCCACTCCCATTAGTACTTGTTCATGTCCTCTCTGCTAAGAATGTCCCACTCCCATTAGTACTTGTTCATGTCCTCTCTGCTAAGAATGTCCCACTCCCATTAGTACTTGTTCATGTCCCCTCTGCTAAGAATGTCCCACTCCCATTAGTACTTGTTCATGTCCCCTCTGCTAAGAATGTCCCACTCTCATTAGTACTTGTTCATGTCCTCTCTGCTAAGAATGTCCCACTCCCATTAGTACTTGTTCATGTCCTCTCTGCTAAGAATGTCCCACTCCCATTAGTACTTGTTCATGTCCTCTCTGCTAAGAATGTCCCACTCCCATTAGTACTTGTTCATGTCCTCTCTGCTAAGAATGTCCCACTCTCATTAGTACTTGTTCATGTCCTCTCTGCTAAGAATGTCCCACTCCCATTAGTACTTGTTCATGTTTTCTGCTAGGAATGTCCCACTCCCATTAGTAAACATTGCCTGTGCCCTATAAAACTATTAATAACTAAATATTTAAAGGCTGTGACAATTATCTAATAGTTAAAGACCTTTAAGCCTTGGGTAATATCTTAAATAAAGATCTTAAGAAAGGCTGTCTTTGAATATATTTTTTATGCTGTGTACAGTTGTGAGCTTATTGAACAACTGTCCTAAACAGTCGCTTATTAAGTAACTTACCTTCGCTTTTATGCTTTACTTTACAATAACATGTCATCCATTGTTATATGCACTGACTGATATTAAACAAAAGATCAAACATCGTCCCCTCAGTGTGATGGTTGTTCCCTGGATCTGGCCAATGGCCCGAGCCTTGAAGGTATTGCCATCCTTAACATCCCCTCTATCTACGGCGGCACCAACCTATGGGGGGACAACCCCAGCCAAAAGAAGCGGCGGAAGGCTCAGAAAGCAAAAAAGGACAAGGACAGAGAATTCTCCACCAGCAGCATGTCTTCAGCAGAACTTGCAATAGCTGTACAAAGTAAGTTTGCGTGTACAAAGTAAGGTTGACTGTACAAAGTAAGGTTGACTGTACAAAGTAAGGTTGGCTGTACAAAGTAAGGTTGACTGTACAAAGTAAGGTTTACTGTACAAAGTAAGGTTGGTTGTACAAAGTAAGGTTGTACAAAGTAAGGTTGACTGTACAAAGTAAGGTTGGCTGTACAAAGTAAGGTTGACCGTACAAAGTAAGGTTTACTGTACAAAGTAAGGTTTACTGTACAAAGTAAGGTTTGCTGTACAAAGTAAGGTTGACTGTACAAAGTAAGGTTGACTACAAAGTAAGGTTGTACAAAGTAAGGTTGACTGTACAATGTAAGGTTGGCTGTACAAAGTAAAGTTGACTGTACAAAGTAAGGTTGTACAAAGTAAGGTTGACTGTACAAAGTAAGGTTTGCTGTACAAAGTAAGGTTTACTGTTCAAAGTAAGGTTTGCTGTACAAAGTAAGGTTTGCTGTACAAAGTAAGGTTGACTGTACAAAGTAAGGTTGACTGTACAAATTAAGGTTGTACAAAGTAAGGTTGACTGTACAAAGTAAGGTTGGCTGTACAAAGTAAAGTTGACTGTACAAAGACAGGTTGTACAAAGTAAGGTTGACTGTACAAAGTAAAGTTTGCTGTACAAAGTAAGGTTGACTGTACAAAGTAAGGTTTGGTGTACAAAGTAAGGTTGACTGTACAAAGTAAGGTTTACTGTACAAAGTAAGGTTGACTGTACAAAGTAAAACTGTACAAAGTAAGGTTTACTGTACAAAGTAAGGTTGACTGTACAAAGTAAGGTTGACTGTACAAAGTAAGGTTTGCTGTACAAAGTAAGGTTGACTGTACAAAGTAAGGTTGACTGTACAAAGTAAGGTTTGCTGTACAAAGTAAGGTTGACTGTACAAAGTAAGGTTGACTGTAAAAAGTAAGGTTTGCTGTACAAAGTAAGGTTTGCTGTACAAAGTAAGGTTGACTGTACAAAGTAAGGTTGTACAAAGTAAGGTTGACTGTACAAAGTAAGGTTTACTGTACAAAGTAAGGTTGACTGTACAAAGTAAGGTTGACTGTACAAAGTAAGGTTTACTGTACAAAGTAAGGTTTGCTGTACAAAGTAAGGTTGTACAAAGTAAGGTTGTACAAAGTAAAGTTGACTGTACAAAGTAAGGTTGACTGTACAAAGTAAGGTTGACTGTATAGAGAGGCTGAGTGATTTGTATACATTTATGCACTGTGGCAACAGGTGTTCTGTCAGTTGGAATAATATCTTTGTTTCTAGTTTTATGACAAATTATATGATATGATCTTTATTTCTTGCTATGTAACAAATGATATGATAAGATCTTTGTTTCCTGTTATGCGACTAATCATGGGATAAGATCTGTGACAAATGTTTTTTTAATTCTCAGATGTTGGAGATGCCATGATCGAAGTCGTTGGCCTGGAGAATATCTTCCATGTTGGTCAGGTGTATGCAGGCCTCAGGTCATCAGGGAAACGTCTGGCCCAGTGTTCACAAGTAGTCATCAGGTATGTAGTGGTCAGTGTCCCATTCACCAGAGGTTCACATCAATCCTCTGTAGTGGTCAGTGTCTCATTCACCAGAGGTTCATATCAATCCTCTGTAGTGGTCAGTTCTAGTCATCAGGTATGTAGTGGTCAGTGTCCCATTCACCAGAGGTTCATATCAATCCTCTGTAGTGGTCAGTGTCCCATTCACCAGAGGTTCACATCAATCCTCTGTAGTGGTCAGTGTCCCATTCACCAGAGGTTCATATCAATCCTCTGTAGTGGTCAGTTCTAGTCATCAGGTATGTAGTGGTCAGTGTCCCATTCACCAGAGGTTCATTTCAATCCTCTGTAGTGGTCAGTTCTAGTCATCAGGTATGTAGTGGTCAGTGTCCCATTCACCAGATGTTCACATCAATCCTCTGTAGTGGTCAGTGTCTCATTCACCAGAGGTTCATATCAATCCTCTGTAGTGGTCAGTGTCCCATTCACCAGAGGTTCACATCAATCCTCTGTAGTGGTCAGTGTCCCATTCACCAGAGGTTCATATCAATCCTCTATAGTGGTCTGTTCTAGTCATCAGGTATGTAGTGGTCAGTGTCCCATTCACCAGATGTTCATATCAATCCTCTGTAGTGGTCAGTGTCCCATTCACCAGAGGTTCATATCAATCTTCTGTAGTGGTCAGTTCTAGTCATCAGGTATGTAGTGGTCAGTGTCCCATTCACCAGAGGTTCATATCAATCCTCTGTAGTGGTCAGTTCTAGTCATCAGGTATGTAGTGGTCAGTGTCCCATTCACCAGATGTTCATATCAATCCTATGTAGTGATCAGTGTCTCATTCACTAGAGGTTCACATCAATCCTCTTTAGTGGTCAGTGTCTCATTCACCAGAGGTTCATATCAATCCTCTGTAGTGGTCAGTTCTAGTCATCAGGTATGTAGTGGTCAGTGTCCCATTCACCAGATGTTCATATCAATCCTATGTAGTGATCAGTGTCTCATTCACTAGAGGTTCACATCAATCCTCTGTAGTGGTCAGTGTCCTATTCACCAGAGGTTCATATCAATCCTCTGTAGTGGTAAGTTCTAGTCATCAGGTATGTAGTGGTCAGTGTCCCATTCACCAGAGGTTCACATCAATCCTCTGTAGTGGTCAGTGTCCTATTCACCAGAGGTTCACATCAATCCTCTAGTGGTCAGTGTCCTATTCACCAGAGGTTCACATCAATCCTATGTAGTGGTCAGTTCTAGTCATCAGGTATGTAGTGGTCAGTGTCCCATACACCAGAGGTTCATTTCAATCCTCTGTAGTGGTCAGTGTCCTATTCACCAGAGGTTCACATCAATCCTATGTAGTGGTCAGTTCTAGTCATCAGGTATGTAGTGGTCAGTGTCCCATACACCAGAGGTTCATTTCAATCCTCTGTAGTGGTCAGTGTCCCATACACCAGAGGTTCATATCAGTCCTCTGTCATAACCATATTAATTCACATTCACACTGGTACTTCAGGACTGTGTATGACTCACACTTGATAAGCTCATTAGCAATATTTCCTCTAAGGTTCGTTGTTCCATGTGCAAAGTAAAAAATCTTGTGTGCAAAGTTGCTCAGAATCCATTTTTTGTGTAATATTTTTCAAAATTTTCTGCGGGGTAATTCAAAACTGCTGTGCAGTGTCGCTCAGATATCTGCGCAGCTTAAAGGGAACATTGCTCATGAGTTGGAACAATTGATAGAGAAGTTGTTGTTATTGTGTGAAGTAAATAAGAGCGACTGATTTGTTCAGCATTGTAACTGTTGACAACTGTTACTGTTCCTCCATCCTATGACAATACACAACATTAGTACTGACCACCCGTGTGTTATACCACTAAATATTAAAGCCATCCACCAGGCTACATAAACTGGTGACTTCGCACTATTCATGTCCTTATTACCTAACCATTTGGTCCACACTGATAATAGTGCAGTAAAAACCTCGCTAAAACGCGATAATCTGGGTCCATAAAATAGATCATGTTAGTAGCAGTGTCGCGTTAATGCGGGGTTTTACAGTATTTTACCTCCTTCAAATGAATAAATATCAATGGAATGTATAAATTTTCAAAATAACGGACAATAATATTTTTATAGTTTATTATTTTTATTTTACATAGTTTTTAATGGTTTGTATGATAATAAACATTGATAGATAACACCCTGACTGATGTTATATGTATATCAACACCATAAACGGTGCAACGATCACGGGTCACATTTTAAAAATAAATGAAACTGAACACATCTACAATAAATAAAACCACCAAGCTCAGCAAAAATGTTGGCAGCTTTTAGTCTTTGATGTTTATTAAATTGTGAGAATCTCTATTTGAACCACTGCTTTGTCTGGTGTTAGGCTGTGTATGTAGTTGAAGTAGCATCACGATATTGTCTATTGTTTGACCAAGGATTGTGTGCGTGTACCAAATAAATAGAAGGCTGTCACAAACGACTTACTGACTTTACTCATGGTTCAGTAAAAGTAACATTTCCAATTATATTAAAGTGGGCAAAACACTTCACAAATCGGGAAAAATTGTTAAATTTCAGATTGTTTTATATTAAAAGTCATAGGTCAACTCTTCCGCAAAATGATAATGTATGTTTCACACACTATTGATCTCACTTTTTAAAAAAAAATGTTTTATTGCAATGGGAAAAATGCACCTAGATGTACATGAATTTCAAAATTCAGGCACCAAGCCATGATTGCATTATATTCAAATTCCTATGCCATCTTATCCCCTAAATGAATTCAAATATTTTTTACTTTAAAAAAAACTATTCATGTGCAAATAAATATGAAATTTTGATAGCAACGCCATGACAATGTAAACTAAACCCACATAAAACTGTTTTGTTTCCCTGGATGAATATACAGTATTTTTTTAACATATGTAAAAGCAGTTTAAATTTGTATATGTAGTTTTTTTTATTTTAAGTTAGTTCAACTATAAAAATGTGTCACTGTGTTCCACAATAAAAATGTGTCTCTTTGTTCAACAATAAAAATGTGTCTCTTTGTTCCACAATAAAAATGTGTCTCTTTGTTCCACAATAAAAATGTGTCTCTTTGTTCCACAATAAAAATGAATCTCTTTGTTCCAGGACTAGGAAACGTGTTCCAATGCAAATAGATGGTGAGCCCTGGATGCAGCCTCCCTGTACTGTGAGTAATGGTCTAAGACTGTAGCAGTCTAATGCTATGATATATCACAACCCAGGGAAACCCTTAAGATTACTGATATTTTAAAACCCTCAAAAAATGATAGATGTCTTTCAACAATTTTGTTTCCAACATTGAACTTTACTTAGAGATACATGTACTCAATAACATCTCATATCTATATTGGTGTGTCCGCTCCTTGTTCTATCTTTAGCTTACTTGCCCCCTATCTTATACTGACACTATCTATTGCCCCCTATCTTATACTGACACTATCTATTGCCCCCTATCTTATACTGACACTATCTATTGCCCCCTATCTTATACTGACACTATCTATTGCCCCCTATCTTATACTGACACTATCTATTGCCCCCTATCTTATACTGACACTATCTATTGCCCCCTATCTTATACTGACACTATCTATTGCCCCCTATCTTATACTGACACTATCTATTGCCCCCTATCTTATACTGACACTATCTATTGCCCCATATCTTATACTGACACTATCTATTGCCCCCTATCTTATACTGACACTATCTATTGCCCCCTATCTTATACTGACACTATCTATTGCCCCCTATTTTATACTGACACTATCTATTGCCCCCTATCTTATACTGACACTATCTATTGCCCCCTATTTTATACTGACACTATCTATTGCCCCCTATCTTATACTGACACTATCTATTGCCCCCTATCTTATACTGACACTATCTATTGCCCCCTATCTTATACTGACACTATCTATTGCCCCCTATTTTATACTGACACTATCTATTGCCCCCTATTTTATACTGACACTATCTATTGCCCCCTATCTTATACTGACACTATCTATTGCCCCCTATCTTATACTGACACTATCTATTGCCCCCTATTTTATACTGACACTATCTATTGCCCCCTATTTTATACTGACACTATCTATTGCCCCCTATCTTATACTGACACTATCTATTGCCCCCTATCTTATACTGACACTATCTATTGCCCCTTATCTTATACTGACACTATCTATTGCCCCCTATTTTATACTGACACTATCTATTGCCCCCTATTTTATACTGACACTATCTATTGCCCCCTATTTTATACTGACACTATCTATTGCCCCCTATCTTATACTGACACTATCTATTGCCCCCTATTTTATACTGACACTATCTATTGCCCCCTATCTTATACTGACACTATCTATTGCCCCCTATCTTATACTGACACTATCTATTGCCCCCTATCTTATACTGACACTATCTATTGCCCCCTATCTTATACTGACACTATATATATATTGCCCTCTCCCTCACAGATCTACATCAGCCACAAGAACCAAGTTCCCATGCTCATGGCACCGCCCTCTAGTAAAAAGTCCAAACTATTTAAAATATTCAAAAAATAGCAGGTAAATTTCTGGTACTCTATTGTTTGTTTTTTTTTATCATCAAGTTAGTGTGTATGTGACCCATGCTGTAGACCTTAGTTAGTGTGTATGTGACCCACGCTGTAGACCTTAGTTAGTGTGTATTTGACCCATGCTGTAGACCTTAGTGTGTATGTGACCCATGCTGTAGACCTTAGTGTGTATGTGACCCATGCTGTAGACCTTAGTTAGTGTGTATGTGACCCATGCTGTAGACCTTAGTGTGTATGTGACCCATGCTGTAGACCTTAGTTAATGTGTATGTGACCCATGCTGTAGACCTTAGTTAGTGTGTATGTGACCCATGCTGTAGACCTTAGTGTGTATGTGACCCATGCTGTAGACCTTAGTTAATGTGTATGTGACCCATGCTGTAGACCTTAGTTAGTGTGTATGTGACCCATGCTGTAGACCTTAGTTAATGTGTATGTGACCCATGCTGTAGACCTTAGTTAATGTGTATGTGACCCATGCTGTAGACCTTAGTTAGTGTGTATGTGACCCATGCTGTAGACCTTAGTTAATGTGTATGTGACCCATGCTGTAGACCTTAGTTAATGTGTATGTGACCCATGCTGTAGACCTTAGTTAATGTGTATGTGACCCATGCTGTAGACCTTAGTTAGTGTGTATGTGACCCATGCTGTAGACCTTAGTGTGTATGTGACCCATGCTGTAGACCTTAGTTAGTGTGTATGTGACCCATGCTGTAGACCTTAGTTAGTGTGTATGTGACCCATGCTGTAGACCTTAGTTAGTGTGTATGTGACCCATGCTGTAGACCTTAGTTAATGTGTATGTGACCCATGCTGTAGACCTTAGTTAGTGTGTATGTGACCCATGCTGTAGACCTTAGTTAGTGTGTATGTGACCCATGCTGTAGACCTTAGTTAATGTGTATGTGACCCATGCTGTAGACCTTAGTTAATGTGTATGTGACCCATGCTGTAGACCTTAGTTAATGTGTATGTGACCCATGCTGTAGACCTTAGTTAGTGTGTATGTGACCCATGCTGTAGACCTTAGTTAATGTGTATGTGACCCATGCTGTAGACCTTAGTTAGTGTGTATTTGACCCATGCTGTAGACCTTAGTGTGTATGTGACCCATGCTGTAGACCTTAGTTAATGT
>CALYLW010000852.1:170105-230609 GCA_944989445.1 Ampullaceana balthica
TATGTGACCCATGCTGTAGACCTTAGTTAGTGTGTATGTGACCCATGCTGTAGACCTTAGTGTGTATGTGACCCATGCTGTAGACCTTAGTTAGTGTGTATGTGACCCATGCTGTAGACCTTAGTGTGTATGTGACCCATGCTGTAGACCTTAGTGTGTATGTGACCCATGCTGTAGACCTTATTCCATCTTGGAGTTTAGAATTTTTAGAGAGAATACAGAGTTTAATGTAAGTTGGTAGTTTTTCGGTAATTTTATTGAATGGGAAATTTATTTTAATGAAAGTCAGTGACTGTATAAGACAATGACAAAAATTTGGGGCGCTGTGGTCGAGCGGCAGTCACTGGCATAACGAAAATCACTGTTTCAAATGGCTGTAAAGGCGGGGGCCTGTTCCCGTGGCTAAGGGCATCCCTGAGTCAACCCAGCTCCGAATGGGTACCTGACATTATTTGAGGTAAAGTAAACGTGGCTGGGCACAATCCCTTGTATGCCGTAGCTACAGAAACTAGTGAACACTGCTTGGCTTGCCCCATAGGCCAGCAAAGTCTGACAGGGGAACTTTAACAAAATTTTGACACACTCCCCAAGATTTAAAAAGATAATCAGGGTGTGGAGGGGTTGTATAGCTTAAACTGCCATGATTCAATGAAATCTTAGCATTGAAATAATGAAATGATTGGTATCTGCTCCACAGAAATAGAGAATTTATGCACAATTTTAGAAGAGTTAAAGAAATAAATTGGCAAGTTCAGGCAAACAACTTCAGATTGCGTCAGTCATCTCACCAACAGATGTGGGCTACATCATCCACAGTGAAGGTCTCACCAACAGATGTGGGCTACATCATCTACAGTGAAGGTCTCACCAACAGATGTGGGCTACATCATCTACAGTGAAGGTCTCACCAACAGATGTGGGCTACATCATCTACAGTGAAGGTCTCACCAACAGATGTGGGCTACATCATCTACAGTGAAGGTCTCACGCACAGATGTGGGCTACATCATCTACAGTGAAGGTCTCACCAACAGATGTGGGCTACATCATCTACAGTGAAGGTCTCACCAACAGATGTGGGCTACATCATCTACAGTGAAGGTCTCACCAACAGATGTGGGCTACATCATCTACAGTGAAGGTCTCACCAACAGATGTGGGCTACATCATCTACAGTGAAGGTCTCACCAACAGATGTGGGCTACATCATCTACAGTGAAGGTCTCACGCACAGATGTGGGCTACATCATCTACAGTGAAGGTCTCACCAACAGATGTGGGCTACATCATCTACAGTGAAGGTCTCACCAACAGATGTGGGCTACATCATCTACAGTGAAGGTCTCACCAACAGATGTGGGCTACACCATCTACAGTGAAGGTATCACCAACAGATGTGGGCTACATCATCTACAGTGAAGGTCTCACCAACAGATGTGGGCTACATCATCTACAGTGAAGGTCTCACCAACAGATGTGGGCTACATCATCTACGGTGAAGGTCTCACCAACAGATGTGGGCTACACCATCTACAGTGAAGGTATCACCAACAGATGTGGGCTACATCATCTACGGTGAAGGTCTCACCAACAGATGTGGGCTACATCATCTACAGTGAAGGTCTCACCAACAGATGTGGGCTACATCATCTACAGTGAAGGTATCACCAACAGATGTGGGCTACATCATCTACGGTGAAGGTCTCACCAACAGATGTGGGCTACATCATCTACAGAGAACAACTCACCAACAGATGTGGGCTACATCATCCATGGCAAACAACTGTCTTGTTCTCATTCTTCACAGTTATCAAGAACTGATTTTACTAAATGTTATTCTCCAATGTTTTTCTGACTTGTTTAAACACAAAGAGCAGCACTGCCACATGATGGTCATCAAAGAGCACACTGCCACATGATGGTCATCAATGAGCAGCACTGCCACATGGTGGTCATCAAAGAGCAGCACTGTCACAGTGTTGGGTCATCAAAGAGCAGCCTGTCACAGTGTTGGGTCATCAAAGATCAGCACTGTCACAGTGTGGGCTCAGCCTGTCACAGTGTTGGGCTCATCACTGTCACAGTGTGGGCTCCACCCATGTCACAGTTTTATGTGATTTGACCTTTTTCATCACTGTAACCTTCGCCCCACCTACACCAGCTATTTACACCAGCCTCAGCCTGTCATTCATAGCTTCAGTGTTGGGCTCAGCCTGTCACAGTGTTGGGCTCAGCCTGTCACAGTGTTGGGCTCAGCCTGTCACAGTGTTGGGCTCAGCCTGTCACAGTGTTGGGCTCAGCCTGTCGAAGTGTTGGGCTCAGCCTGTCACAGTGTTGGGCTCAGCCTGTCAAAGTTTTGGGCTCAGCCTGTCATTGTTGGGCTCAGCCTGTCACAGTGTTGGGCTCAGCCTGTCACAGTGTTGGGCTCAGCCTGTCAAAGTGTTGGGCTCAGCTGATAGCTCAGACATCATTACAAGAACATCCGCCCTCCCCCAAGTTACCTGTTTGATTGTAGACTGGTATTTTGTCATGAATCTTTTTTTTAATCCATAAACCATAAGATCATTTCTCAATGATTTAAAAATGGCATAAAATGTTTATGAAAAATTCAGATGTGGTTGCAATTAAATAATTGTTTTTTTACAAACAGGGTAATCTAAAAATAAGAATGTGTTCATTTTAAATGAATAACTGTATCATGTAAGACATTTTCTTAACAAATAATACATTATAATTTTCTATATATAGCTACATAGTTTTTATAGTTTGAGCTTTTGCCCCACTTCTTTTAAAGTTCTTTCTAATTTGCCAGTCCTCAGAACGCCAGCTATAACTTTTACTTTTAAAAGAAAGTATTTAGTCCTTTAACTTTTTGTATTTTCCTCATATTTGATCTCCTGCTAATTGAGGCAGTGTACTGTGAAGTCATACATCAGATGGACTGCAGCAGTTACATTCAGAAAGGGTGGCCAAATTGTCTTTTCATATTCTCTGCAAAGTTTCAATGACTTGTCACAGTCTTCATTAAGTCTTGCACAATTCAGGGAGAGTATTTCCTGTGGTAGAATAGACTGCAAGTTGGACATTAAAAAACCAAACTGTATCCGTGAGCATGAAACAAAAGAATGTCCTCTGTCTTATATTGCCAACTTTATCCCAGAGCATGTGTTTTAAGGTTCTGATTGTGTTGGTGGTGCTAGTTCAGGGTGCCTGGCTAACCTAGTTCAGAGTGCCTGGCTAACCTAGTTCAGAGTGCCTGGCTAACCTAGTTCAGAGTCCCTGGCTAACCTAGTTCAGAGTGCCTGGCTAACCTAGTTCAGAGTCCCTGGCTAACCTAGTTCAGAGTGCCTGGCTAACCTAGTTCAGAGTCCCTGGCTAACCTAGTTCAGAGTCCCTGGCTAACCTAGTTCAGAGTGCCTGGCTAACCTAGTCTGCTACAGTTCAGGTGCCTGGCTAACCTAGTTCAGAGTGCCTGGCTAACCTAGTTCAGAGTGCCTGGCTAACCTAGTTTAGGGAAGTCCAGACATAGCAGCTGTGATGGTTGTTAGAAAAGCTGTAAAAAGTGATGGTTGCCCTCAACCTAGTAATAGATGTCTGTTTCCATCAACCTGATAAAAATATGTCAGTTTTCATCAAGCTGGTAGAATGTGCTGATTGTCATCAAGCTGGTAGAATATGCTGATTGTCATCAAGCTGGTAGAATGTGCTGGTTGTCATCAAGCTGGTAGAATGTGCTGATTGTCATCAAGCTGTTAGAATGTGCTGGTTGTCATCAAGCTGGTATGGCTTTGTCTCAGTCAGTACTTAATTGATCTCATTAACTATTTAATCTGTCCAACTTTGGATGTTTGAGACATAAACAAATCACCACCCTAACTTGAGGACATTTAAATATTAAGCAGCCAGGAATAAACAGAACCCCCTGGGCACATGTTTTGAATTTTCTCTGCAAAATCAATTTCAAAAGAGAAAAAAATCTTTCAGTAGTTTTTTTAATAGCCTGAATAAACTAGATATTATTTTAATGTTTGTATATAACCCTTGAAAACACAGTTTTTTCTGTGAATCTAATTCCTGTCTCAATCATTTGGGCCTCAGCAGTGACTCCAAACATATATTGGGCATAAACTTTAGGGCTCTCTGTATGGTTGTTTGGATATTAGATAAGACATTATAAGCCACTGGATGGTTGTTTGGATATTAGATAAGACATTATAGGCCACTGGATTAAACAGGTGGATTATTGAGTGTTACTTGCTTTTACTGAATCTTCAGCAAGTTATCCTTGCAACCCTGCCCCATCACATTGCTCCTGCCATCAAAACTAGAATGACTTTCCTTAAGACAGTACCATTCATGACTTTCCTTAAGACAGTGCCATTCATGACTTTCCTTAAGACAGTGCCATTCATGACTTTCCTTAAGACAGTGCCATTCATGACTTTCTTAAGACAGTGCCATTCATGACTTTGCTTAAGACAGTGCCATTCACTGGCTTAAGGACAATATTTTAAGAACAAAATTGCCAAAATAATAAAGTTTACAATGTTTTTTAAGCCTTTAATTCTTCCAAATCCAGTGTTTGTTTATTTTAATAACATTTTTTTAAAATTTAATTTTAGTCTATATAAATTGACATGTAAAAACATACTTTTTTTTCTCTCTTTTTATGATATATAATGGTAAAATATAATAATAATTTATATCCAGTTCTAGTTATTGCTATGAGAATGTTAAATTGATGATACAGCTCTAGTTATTGCTATGAGAATGTTAAATTGATGATCCAGTTCTAGTTATTGCTATGAGAATGTTAAATTGATGATCCAGTTCTAGTTATTGCTATGAGAATGTTAAATTGATGATACAGTTCTAGTTATTGCTATGAGAATGTTAAATTGATGATCAGCTATGAAACTCCTGAGCCATGCCTCCATTTATTTATAGTTTGTTGTTTGGGACACCAGTGATATGAAATTCAAATGTTATCATCAATATATTTATAAGTCAGTTTATACAAATGTCATTTTGTTCTTTTGATTGGTTTTTCCTTTGGTTGTTGAATTACCTGCAAATGTGGAAGAAGAACGCTAATTTTCTGTTCATTAAAACTATGGATGTATTTAAATGTTTGCTGACATGGCTTACTTTGGTTGGATCCTTTCCTTTGCTGTGGTATGTAAAAAAAAATAATGATAATAATAATAATTTCCTGTACTCTGTCTTATATCAGAAAAAATTTTTTTTGCATAAAGTGGTTCGCGAATCTCAGAAAATATTGTTTCATGATAGAATGTTAGTGCCATTGTATAAAAAGTGTTATAACAATGTATCATAGTAAAAAATTTCCCTACCGTGCTGGCCAGGTAATATGTATTTTGTGTGTTAGTGAAACTCAATTCTTCTATTATTTTGACTTTATTATTAATGTTCTTCTATAGAAATAAAAGTGAATATAAAAGTATCTACTTCATGGCTAGGGCATTTTTAAAACTAATGCTAAAAAGAACATTTTTCTTTTTTAAAAAAAAATTTTAAAGGATATTTTTTTTTAAACTTATGTTTTGAAAAATGAAACAGTAATGTCAAGGTCACTCTAAACACCTTGCGGCACTCATTCCAACAGCCAGTCTCTGAGGCGTCACCATGCTAAAGCCTACATGTGTGCCTCCCATATCTATAGCATTGCATTGTTGCCTTTCTTTTTCAGCTTTTTTTAAAAATTAACTGATCTTTTCTTGGTTTCATGTCATGTTAATGTCAGTTAATTAGCTCATTTGACTTTGAAGTTGGTTCAAGTTCATCCTCAGTCAGTTAAATAAATTTTGCCATACAAAAAAAATATTTCTAAATCAGTTAAAAATGCAATAAGTGTAGCGATGAATGAATGTAAACCAAAAACCCAGCCCACAAAAGAACAGAGTTTGGCACATCTCAGTGATTTAGATCTGACAAAGTTGTGAGAACAAAACTTACTGTTTGCATCTGTGCCTTAATTCATTGTGTTCCTGTCCCGATCCAGTAGACTTATGTATCAAAAAGCGTTTCACAATTCATCAACCTCCATCTGATGACACCTGTTCCTGGCCCTCTGTCCAATTGACATGACAAGCTCCTGACCTAAATAGTCCATTTGACTTGACATGTGAATGACCTACTTTTCCAGCCCATTTGACTTGACCTTTATTCCTGACCTACATCACAAACCCAGAGGACATAAAATCACAGAACAAATTCTCTTCCATTCACTCACTGCCATGACTTGAACTCGTATCAATTTACAGACAACCCAACAAGTCTACCACCTTAATCTACCTCTTTGAGGCGCACAGAACAGATTTTAGTCTTCTGTGTTTCCAAATTGAAAAAATAATAACAATCAAAAATTGGATATCTGAGAAACTCTTTCTAATACGAGGGATGGTTTGCATTTGATTCCTAAACAAAGTAAGAGAACTAAGTTCAGCTTTTAATTTTTTTCAACCATTAAAATACCAAAGCATCTGTTAGGGTAAGATTCAAATATAAGAATCATGAGACCATTGACTTAGGAATGGTGCCTTAAGGGTAATTTCACTTATTCATTCTTAATAAAAATAAAGGATGAAATATTAATGAGGTCAAATTCTAAAGTCATGTACATTGATTGCAACGCTTACATGCCGTAGGCCATCATAACAAGAGCAAACTTTATACTGATGTACCCCAACAAATAATAAGTGTTTGATGGCAGAGTTGCCCTGGAGAGCAGGTCAAATCCCTACAGTGTTTATTCTGGGGAGGGATTGTGGCACTATGACTTCAGAAATTGTTAATTTTAATTTAAAATGGTTTTAATGTCTTTAAATTTTTGTAACAGACTTGATGAAAATGGAAGACTCTCTGCCATGAAACCATGGCATTGTAATTTTAAAGTTATTATGTGTCAACTTGTATATATACTGCACCTGGAAAAAAAAGGAAGCCTATCTCACAGGGATAAAATAATCCAAGATTTCATGTGTTAACTACTGTACCTTTGTGGACATTTGACCCAAAAATTTAATTAGTACTTTAAATAAATGCTCAGTTGTAACACTCATTTATTTCTATTAAAAAAAATTCATTTTTATCAAAAGTATTCTTTTTTTTTACCAGACACATTTTATGTATGGCTACTGATAAATGTAACCCTCTTTAGGGTTTTTACAAGTACTCCACCACAAAAAGGGAGATTAGTTAGTCTACATATTATTATAAGGACAACCTGAATCATAAGTTGCTGCTCCTGTATATATCTGTCAGGTTCTTTTATCAAATCACTTTGAACAAGCAGTTGTGTCAAAATGTCTAGATGGTAAATGAATAGTTGATGAGATTATCTATAGATTAAATGATTGCATTTGGAATTTCTGATTATTTGAAGCAATGACACAACCAGAAAAACATGGCTGGACCCAAACATGTGATGGTACAAGAAATGCCAAAAATGTTATGTTGTTACATGTGTTCCGTAAAGAGGCATTAATGAATGTTCATGCCATTAGCTCATTAAATTGTTTATCTTGCAGCTCTAACAGTTGTTATAAAAGAGACATGATGTGTTTGAAAATATTTATATTTTTCCTGTGTTTATATGAAACTTTACTCATAAGTTAGAACAAAAATATAAAACACTCCTCTCTCTCTCTCTCCACAATTTGAAAAGCTGAAAGTTACATACATATATAAATATATAAGCTGTGGTGTGGAGTGTATGCCTCACTCTGTATCTGTTTGGACAAATTATTTTTTTCTGTATTTTATTGTTTCTGCGTTTTTGCAAGGGCCTGGTTGCCCACTTAGATTTAGCTTAAATATTATGTCATTTTTATTTATGTGTATTACCAGTACACATTTAAGTGTTGAGTATTGCAAATTGCACTCTCCATAACTGTAAACTCAATCTGTCACGGTGGTGAGCTGGAACACCCCAATTTTAACAAATAAAAAAAAAGTAATGTTATACATTTTCAATATTTGACATATTTGTTCATTTATTAGAATAAATCTCAGCTTTTGTTTTATTTACATTATTATGTAATGTTTTAATGCCATGTTGTGTTTATCTTTAAATCTTTGAATACCATAAACCTTTTTTTTTAAAAATTTAATTCTGAAAGTTGAATTACACCAATTAAAAATCACAATATCCAAAATTGAAGAGTTGTTAGAGCTTATTTTTTTATCTTTGAACTACCTGAACGTTTTTTACCTTATTTAATGATTAAGTGTCACAAATCCTCTGCTGCACTAAGCTGGCTTATGGCTCCAATTAAATTAATTAATAATAATCTGTAAATTGTAAACCGTTTACAACTTAATGTAATCCTTAACATAGGAAAAGTAATGTCTAACTTTAAATTTTAATTTTATAAACTCCTTTTAGGTACTAATGATTTCAGAAACAAAGTGTTTGACCATTTTAAGAGGAGAAGGCCACACTGAGGAGCTGGCTATGATAATTCAATTTTCCTTCCCCTCTCTGTTAAATATGTAGCACAGAATTTAAAGTTTCATTAAGTGCTCTGCGCACCACTGCCATTACTTAGACTATGCTCAATACATCAAATTTCTTTCAATCATCAAGGTGGTGCTGAGCTGTTTTCTTCCTTGGTGTATAGCAACCAGCACAGAGATTTTATATATTCACTTGCTCTTTGATTGTAGTAGCTACTGGTTTGTATCACACAAGGGTTTGCTCTTTGCTTGTAATAGCTACCGGTTTGTATCACTTATTAAAAGGTTGAATCACTTTTTTAGAAAGTCATGAGTCATCTGCAATATTTGCGTCAATTTGCCTACACTTACTGATTGAAATTATTTTCAGAACAACTTTGCTTAAATTTCATTCATTTTTTGCCAATTCAACCATATGTTTTTTTTCAAATTCAGTTTTCCATGTTAAAAAGAATATAAATCTAAAAAGTTTAAGTGAGCTATCCCTCTACTGACAAATTTTAATGATTCCCTACTGTAATTCTATTCTATTGATTAATATATGCTGCATGAATTTTTCATGACCGTTTGCTTAAAACCTTTATATTTTCTATGCCGAGACTCAAATGTGAGTACCAAATTGCTTCAAAACTCCATTGACATACAATATAAATAAAAATACTGGAAATTTCAGTAAAGTCCAAGCCAAATTGTTAAATATTGTTTCCTTTACAAAAATAAGTACTATTAAGGAATAATAGCTTGATTGGTTTATTTTACCATTCAAATTATTGATATTTATTCCAAAATCAAAATTTGCCAAATCACACTGGTTAAAAAGCATTCATTTAGAAACTTTGGCAACACATGGGAATCTGTTTGGTATAATTAATTTAACATACAAGTATACAAGTACAAGCGTTAGTGTGACGATGTATTTTAATTTAAGAGTAAGACTTCATAACAAGAATCCCAGAATGAATAAACAACCATAATTGACAATGCTATTCCTTCTGGTCATACTTTATGATCTTCTCATGGCTCCTGGAAAATTTTCTCAAAATTCTTCTTCCCAATCGTAAAAAATAGTAAAATATATAGAGTAAACAAGAAAAATGTTTAACATTGAAATAACTTAAAAATGCAGATCTATAAAAAAAATCTCGAAAGTTCAAGATACGTTATATTTTTATATGCTCATTTTTAATAAGCATTTATTCAAGAGGTAGGCCTTAAAATTTATAAAGAGAAATATTTTGGTGTACTTTTAAAAATAAATCAGTCTTATTATTTTCAATTAATGTGTTTATTTTAGGAGAATTTCGGTAGTCACACTCAAGGAAATTAAATTACTGATATTTTTTATTCAGAACACTAAGTTTAATAAGTATTATTCCATGTTCATAGAAAAGTAAAATTTCAAAAACATATTTGATACAAGTACTATGTGTCATGATTAACTTTTCAATATTAACATTAGATGGAAATATGTATAATAAAATATATGGTATACAAAATTATTTATAGATTCCATATTTTCAGATAATAAAATAGATTAATGAATTCTACAAAAGATTTTAATTTAGAATATAATTATCAATTAGTTTAGAAGCATGCACACAATCTACTTTTTAAAATAAAGAGATATCTTTATTAATTTTCATTACCAACATATAGACTAATGTTTATTAGGGTACGGGAAAATAGAACATTTTGCACTAGTATTAGTACTATTAGCTCTCCATCAAAATAAAACAATACATTTTTAAGGTAACATTATTTCAATAAAGAAAAATCTGTTACACACTGAACAATTGCATAAAGAACAATTTTTAAAACACTGAACAAAGAAAAACTATTAAGTCAAAGTCTAAGCAGAAGTAAAAGGTGATTTTGAATTTGTTAAAACGATTTAAATTATAAAAATATGGTTCTTATTTAAATTTAATTTAAATATTAATATATAGTTTATATATCTTAAGCAGGAAGGAGCATGGAGAAAGTTTAAAACTAAAAAAAAACGTAACATTTAAATTTACAACTGAACTTTTTGTACCAGTCTACAAACTTAAAAATATCGCCTTATTATGTTAAAACAATTTTCATCACTAGCTAACTATTGGCTCTTCCATAATTTACACACTCAAATTATCTGTTGTGTTATTAATGGGTTCAAAATTATACACCTCAGCCTCAGTTATAAGCGTGGGTTCAATGTTCAAATATAAACTGTCTTCTTTCTTTCATGCAATCTTAAACTTAAATAGCAGGTGCAGCATTTTTGTCCTGGGCTTAAATATATATATATATATATTATTACAATTTTATAAACATTTATTTGTGAAAAATACTTTGTGCTTTCTTTTCTTACTTTTGAAATGTATTTTTGTAGTGATTTTATCTTTACTCAAACTTATACCAAAAGTCAAATTCTTTTACGACTCTTGAACAGTTAGAACTATCAAGATTTTCGTGTAGTATTTTTTATATACTGTACTCCTGAAGTTAAGTAAAAGAAGTTGAGTGATCGGGGCCATCTCATTGCTTAGATAATCTTAAAGATTCTAAGAATGTTATGGTGTCATCAAAGAATGTTATTACTTTCTAGTGTAGTGTGGTGTCTCTGTAACACATAGTAAAAATCATGTACACCCCCCCCCAGCCAATGTTCCATTTAAGCTGCTTGGCTGCATGGCCGTGCGGATATCTGTCTGATGCCGTCGCGCAGGAGTTAAGAATTACAGAGCAGAAAATTTCGTAAAATATTGCAAAAAAATTGATGCTGTGTAACTTTGCACACGAGTTTTTTTTTACGTTGCACACTGACCAACGAACCTTAGAGGGAACATTTCCCCCAGCACAAAGTGATAATCATGTGCACCTACAACACAATATGAATCTCATGTGTCCCTCCAAAACAAAGTGAATCTCATGTGTCCCTCCAAAACAAAGAGAATCTCATGTGTCCCTCCAAAACAAAGAGAATCTCATGTGTCCCTCCAAAACAAAGAGAATCTCATGTGTCCCTCCAAAACAAAGTGTACCATGTGTCCCTCCCCTTGGTAGGGGAGAGGATATGCACATCACCTCTCCATGTGCCAGTGGTTTGCATGATGTATTATTTTGTACCTTTAATGAATGAGATGTGGCAAACGCCAGTGAGTTATGACTAGGGCGTTTTACCAGGAAACCAGATTCCGTGTCTAACGGGGTCATATCATGTGAACGTGATTAAAGCCAGAACAGGATCCTATTATGCAACGGGATCATACTGGGTTATATATTACAATCGAAGTATGGGATCCCATCGGGAAATTGATTTTATACTGCAATAGGATTCTACTGAGTTATGTGATCCTACAAAAACAAAAATGGGTACAAAGTGGGAAAGGGATTCGACCATGAAAATGATTCCTTTATTCAACGGTAACACACTGAGCTACGTGATACCATCAAATATGGGAATTTATTTAGGAAATGAATTGAACACAGAATGTGATCCCATTATGCAAATGAATCATAATGGGGTATGTAATCCCAACAAAGAATAGAATCATTCCGCGGAAATGGATTTGACTAAAAATGGGATACACTTATGCAACGGGATCATAAAAAGGAAAGGGATTCAAACCAGAATGCGATCCCATTATGCCACTAGATAATACTGGAATATGTGATCCTATCGAAGTATAATATCACATCGTGGAAAAGGAATACTTCACAAATGGGATCCCATTATGCAACGAGATCATAATTGGGTATGTAATGTAACCCCCACGAAGTATGGGATGATATGGGGAAAATGATTCGACCAAGAACGGATTCCTAGTATGCAACGGGAGCACACTGGGTGGGGTACAAAAGTAAAAGAGGATCCATAATATATTCCCTAGAAATCCGGGTATATTAGCTATATATAGTATATATATTAGGGCTGTTAACGATTAATTTTAATCTAATCGTTAACTTTTGAAAAATTAACGATTAATTAATCGTTAATTTCGATTAAAGTCAAAAAATAAAATTTATGATGTCATAAGTAACGCTTATTAAACGTTCTTGTTGAAAATCTAAATAAGACTGGAATGTCTCATTTATATGTCATCTTTTAAACAACTACGCAAAAAGACAAGTGTATTGACATTATTTAGTTCAAGTGATGAGCAGGTCTAATTGACAATATAACCAGCCAATATATATATATATATATGATTATTACAGTACGTCCCTCTTTTGACAAATTCAGAAATAGACAACTTATGCAATTTAAAAAGTAAAAGGCGTGGCGTGACATCCCCTTCAATGAAGAGTTTCGCGGACGGAAAACGCAGAGACAGTTCACAGATTTAACAAAATTAATTTTTTATGTATAATTAAGTATAATTTAAGACTGTGATGAGTATCAAGATAGATTACTTTACAAATATTTATGTTAAATAATTTCTAAGCAAACCGTTATTAAAAAGGGGTTGTTTAAAACGCAAACATCATCATAAAAAAACTGAGGAAAGATGATGTAAAAAAAATCTTGTTTTGTTTGGTCTTATCCTGATCGTGTCACCTATTTAATTTAAAAAAAACATATACCTGCCGCTTGCATATTTATATATTATTACACAGGCCTACAATCATCAGGCGAAGAATGAATGAAATCATCTAAAATCCGGATTTTGATATAATATAACAATTTTTTTGCCAAATCATAATCACAATTCACAAAACTGTAACAAAATGTTCATCAATTTTTTTATAAATTAAGTTTTCTTAAAAGATTTACTATATCTAAGACTATAGTTATATAATATTTTAATTTTATAATATCTTAAACAACTACGGTATTTTGGTTATTTCAAACTACTTAATTTTTTAAAATTTGTATTAAATTTTTTTTAATTAAAAACAAATAAAAAGACGAGAATTGTTTTGGATACACAAGTTTCGACTTTTAACTGTTCTCGTCAGTTGGAGGTACGATGTGAATATCTCGGCTCCCGAGTCCCGACTTAACCAATGATACCGATCTGCAAATAAAATGGCGTTACAAAGAAAGAAAGACGGGAGTCATGATGGAAAATTATTTGATTCTCATTCACAGGAGACAACCTCACAGATTAGTCCAGTAGGAAATAGCAACTCTAAGAGTTCTAAAAAGGTATGTTATTTTACTACTTATTAGTTCAGTCATTAAAACAATGTATTAGCCTTTGAGCCCTTTGTATTGTAATGACAGTGACAGCTTTTGATTCTAGACGAGGCTCGCGACGCCGGGGTCGTGGAGTCTATACCTTTAAATTAATACCTAACTATAGGGCTTACTATTTAATTTAACAGAATTATTGCCATAAAAAGTAATGACGGTGTTATCGTATTGCAAACAGAAGAGCTCTACATAATACATTTTACTGGATGCTTAGCTGATTTAACTTAATTGTCTTAATGAAGTTAATGAATGGATTAATTAATCTGAGTTGACAGTAATGACTCAGTAGCCAGTAGTGTTCAGCAGTTCAGTGTTAGTGTTGTAGTTGTCTTTTTGTGTGTGTGTGTGTGTAGTTGCTGCTTTTTAAAGTGTTGCCATTTGTTGTTAAGGTTTTCATTAAATTAAAGAAATCCTGAACTCATAAAATAAGACCTACTCACCTACTCTCAAATTCATTCACATGAGTCATGAGTAGGTACTTCGATAGTCGTTCGCGCATCGTTCTGCGCATGTCGAAAAAAATCGCAAATGCCGTTTCAGGTTTTCTGTATGGCCGTAAGCGATGATGGTGGCTTTCTGCGTTTTACGTCACAAGTTTTGAATATTTGTGTAATTTGTCATCAGTGACGAAGAGGGTAAATTTTGTAGTGACGCCGGTATCATTTTTACGCATTTTGTGTTTTCGAGCGGAGAGGAATTTAATTCTAATTGATCGGTAAGTACATAAATTGCATAAGGAAAATTTCGTTTGGGTTTTGTATTATCGCGGTTAACATCAGGATGTACTTTATTAATTTTATAACCCAAATCAATTTATTTTGTTGAAAACAAAAGCTGGTATAAGAAGTTATGGTTTTTCAAAGTGTAATGAGCTTAGACTAAAACTAAGAAAATGTCGATCGTCATAGAGTCACCTCCCCTTTACAAAGAAATATAATGGGGATGTTAGTAATAGCAACGGCAACGTATCTTCTTATTAATTTAATAATTTATTATTTAAGTTTAGGACATACCAAACTAAATTATAGGAAATGCCAGTAATTAAGTAATAGTTAATTAAATATTAGTAGTGTTATTACTATTAGTAATTATAATTATATAATAATAATAGTTTATTGTTGTAATTTTTAAATATATTTTATTATATACTTAATAATACTTACTATCAATTTACAAACATAACTAATTGTTTTGTATTATACTAAGTGCAAATTGATACTTACCTTATAATTAATAATGATAAATAAAGGTGTTGTAATCCTTTTATTTCAGATTTACTGGATTGTGTAGGGTAATATAATTATTATAAATTTATAATAATAAATTTTTAAAAATTCTCACTTACCATCATCTTTTTACAAAGATGTTGACATAGTATAAACAATTGGCAAAAAATATTTGTTACAAAATCAATCACAAGAAAATAAATGTCAATAATTAAAATTAAATAGTATAACAAAGTAAATTATAGGTATAATTTTTATATTATAAGAGATAATATTTCGAAATCAACTGCAGAACTCGGAATTTCTTCAACTGCCAAATAGATGACAAAGTTCACAAAGACAATGACAAAGCTTATAAATTTCATTTTGAGAAATTTGAATACTTGCTATTTACTCAGAAAAATGACATGAAAAATGTTCTTATTATCTTTTAATGAGATCTGAAATCTATAAATGCTTGTTGAATTTAATTTTAATTTCATATTTTAGTAATCAGACCGCGTCGGTGTGGTATATTTTAACAAATAAATGTTAATAATTTGCTTTAAATTTTATTTTTAAAGTCAAATACTTACCCTTCAAACATTTAAATATAGTTATTGATTTAATTGTACCATATATTCACAATTGAAACACAATAGGCATGCAAATGTTTGAACTTATTTGTATTTTTGTTATAATTTTCAACATCATTATTGTCAACATGCCTTTAAATATATTTATTAAAAAATTCAAAATCTTCATTTACCTGAAACATTTCTTATTAATTGTTTTGTATAATGGATTGAGAATGTCTCCTGAAAATTTGATACCCATATCTCTAAAATTAAAAAAGTTGTGAGGGAAAGAGTACAGAATTTTGAAATGTTGGTCACAAGTTTTGGAATAAATTATATAGGTTATATAAGGGGCAAAAAAAATTGACAAAAAAATTCATAACTCCACTTCAATAAAAGATAGAAAGACAAAACAGGTGTTTTTGAAAAGGTCTTAGCAAGCCCTTTAAAATGATATATCATTTGAGCCTATTGGACTTCATTTAAATTTTCTGTCAAAGTACCTATCATGAGTACTTTGCATGATAAATGATTGTATGTCACTTCAAAATCTATAATTTCAGGCATGCATCCAATCCCCAACTAATTCATAATGCGTTATTTAAAATTTTAAGTCAGTTCATTTGAGAACTGTAAAACTATTTTTTACAGGACAATACCTTTTTATTATTATTATTAGTAGGGGCCGTCCATAAATGATGTCACGCACCGGGGGGGGGAGGGGGTCACACTTTTGTGACGAGGGGGAGGGAGGGGGTTGAAGAAATGTGACGTCACATCAAAAGGGTAACTTTAAATAAAACTTCCAATGAAATATTTGGTCGCTTACAATTTAGTTAATGACTTTAAAAAAAAAGTTGTTTTTTTTTAAATCAGTGCTTCTCAATGTGCCAGTCGGTAGGCCATCAGACGCTGGTTGGCGTAAGCTATCAAGACACGAAAATAAATCTAATTATAATCCTCAAGTTTGAGAACCCATAAGATATCAAATGAAATTGTTACCCTGAGTCGTTTGATGTTGACATCAGAGAATTTGTGATGTAACCGCAGCTCCGTTTGGTTCTCTCATGGCAGGTGTCTGCAAACTTTTTTGCCTGTTACCCCAAAATGTGTGCGTCCACCCCAGACGCGAGGTCCTGCCCACATGACTCGGGCGTAGCAGAAGTTTCCTGGCTTATGCTACAGCTAGTCTTAGCAGTAGACACTTTTTGAAAAAACGAAGTCGCTATAATATCTTAACAAACTCTTTTTAATATTTTATAGGCATATGGCATATATAAAACGATATTAATAGATTTGGGCTTATTTATGTGTGCATTAATTCTGAAATCTCAATTTATTTAAATATATTAAATCAACGTATCCGCTTTACAGAATAACTCATTATTATAAGCAGTACAAAAATTACACCAGGTTTGCCAACACCCTAATTATGGTTAAAAGAAATACTTTATATATAAAAAATAATTTAAAAAATAAAAATAAGTCGTTATAATATTTTAACAAACTCTTCATATTGTATACGCATATATCATATATAATACGATATTAATAGATCTGGGCTTATTTATGTGTTATGTGTGAATAAATTCTAAAATCTAAATTTATTTCAATAGATTTAATCGACATATCCTCTTTTCAGAATAAGAAGAGCCAAAATTACAATTACATGTACCAGCACACTCATCATGGTTAAAAAAAAATTTAATAAAATTTTTAAAAATTGGATGGGAGCGGGATTTGATCTTACTATCGGTTTTTTAACATCAAACTCATCCGACTACCACTTCGTCGTGAAGCTCATGTCAGATTTTGATTTTAAAAATTAAAAGTGTCATTAAATGGACACCAATCAATTTTTTTTTAACCTTTAATATTCATTAATCAGCTTACCCAGTAAGCATTAAATTTGATTATGAGAACTATTGTTTAGTATTTAAGTATTAGTATTGGCATAATTAAAATACAGCATATTTTTTACGACTAGTCGTAGCAGCAGACACTTCGTATTTTAAAAGCATAAAACTAGACCAAAGGCATAGGTTTTATGGAATCATCTATATATATATATAATATAATTCTCTATGTCGCCCAACCCAAACGAGCATGACGAATGACCCTCGCTAGGGTCGGCCAATCACAGTTTATGGTTGGCAAGCTAATGTGGTAAAGGGTGGTGGGCAGGTAGAAAACACAGTGCGAATGTCTCGAAACCAACAATGAGTCTGCAGTCCCCCACCCCCAAACCGGCATTCACTCTCGTTGTTTTGATTTCTTCGTGCTGTAGTTTGTGTCCGTTCTTTCTCCACTCTCTTTGCACTCTCCATGAGCAAGTCTGCAGCGTATGCTACGCTGCGGGGCGTCTAGTATAAACTAATGCTGATACTGATATGATCTCTATAAATTAATTTATTATACATGAAACTAAATTTTTAAAAAACGACAATGAGATATCCTCTGTTTATTTTTATAATTTATGCTTTAATTTTTTCTGTCTAACTTGCTGATTTTTTGGTGAAATTTCTAATTGTTGAAGGCTAAGTAAGTCTTATACTTATATTTTACAGGGTCCCCAATTTTGTAAGCATTTTTAGGGGACCTTCAATGCCTTCAACATGATAAAATTTCTATAAATGAACAGATCATTTTTGACACTTGATGTGAAGCTGCTGTAACAAGATGAGAAAAAATGAGAGCAGCAATATTCTTAGCTGGTACAATGACAGGCTAGGCAATTTCAAGATTTGTATTAGCAGATTAGCCTTTTGTCTTTCTTGGCAGTCCTTCCTGGAACAAAAGATTGGTCATGTCATCTCATAATGATTAAACTCCATAGTACTCTACTGACTGTATAATACTAATGCTTGTACTATTTCTTTTGTTTTTGTGCCTATGATTTATTGCTTATGTATTTTATGTATTGTTTAATCCTTTTTTGGCTTTATATAATTTTTTCCTATATTCATCTGCCCAAATCAGATGCAATCCTTCTTTTTACCATTGTAAAATTATCAATTGGGACCACTAGACTTCACCATTTGTTTGAATTACTTTTGAATTATAGGTGCGCGATGTCAGTGACTCTGACAAAGGTGGCCGTTCCAAAAAGGCCAGTGGTAGCAAAAATAAAACCCCCAATCCTAAAAGCAGACGGTCTCCCTCTCCTCCTCCAGAAAAAAAGCGAAAAAGGTTTGTATAGGAACTTAAGATAATGATTCATTGTTTACTATCTGTTGTTGTTTGTTTTTGTGGGTGGGGGGTACTACCAATGTTCCCTCTAAGGTCTAAGGTTCGTTGGTCTGTGTGCAAAGTACAGAAAACTTGTGTGCAAAGTAGTACATATCCATTTATTTTATTTTTTTCAATATTTTACAAAATTTGCTGCACTGTAATTCTAAACTGCTGCAGATATCTGCACGGCCACGCAGCTTAAAGGAAACATTGGTTAATACAAGGGTGATTACGTTTGGTGAATTCAATGCTTTTTTAGTGTGCAAATTACAATTTTGAAGCTCATTAAATTTTCAATTTCAGTTCCAGAGCTGCTGCAATAGTTGCTAGCAAGAAAAAAAAATGGGAAGAAGATGATGAAGACAGCACAAAGGACATGGATGACATCCAATCTGAGAACAGTCTTCAAGAAGTGCATAATCCTAAGCCAGGTAAACACTTCAACCAAATAGCATCTCAGAAACAATTATGTTTTTTTAACAACTGCAATTAACTTTTTGGTTCTTTAAAGTGTGTTTCATTTTATACAGAAAAAAATATTAGATAAAGAATTAATTGTTATATCTAATAGTTCCATTCTCTATTCATATAGGAGTGGTTATTAAAGGAACTAAAGATGAATTTACTCCTTTAAAAGGTGGTACAATCATGGATTTAGATGAAAAACAAACAGAGAAGGTATTTCTAATTTTAGATTTATTTAGTTGTAAGTGTTGTATTTCTAGACTTTGAATTTAACATTCAAAAGTAAGACGCCACATTTTAAATAAAAATTATTCTGAGTATTTGCTGGAAACCCATTCTCCTAGCCAGTAGAAAATCTATAAATTTTCACCTTAGAGCCTTAAAATCAACTTTTTAGAGTGAATTTAATCTTTCTAGGAGGAACCAGACAAGCCAGAAACTACAGAAGCTGCTGCCAAAGAAGAAGAAGAGAAAAGATTGTCCCATGATGCAGGGGATGATACTTTGACAGAACAAACCCATCACATCATTGTCCCCAGTTACTCAGCATGGTTTGATTACAACTCTATACATGCCATTGAGAGAAGAGCTTTACCAGAATTCTTTAATGGGAAAAACAAATCTAAAACACCAGAGATGTAAGTGCCTTATACAGGCTTTGTATTGCAAGTCACAGAACTCGCATCATGAGATTGTGCTACACTATAGATAATAAAAGAACTATAATAAGTAGTATAAGGACATATGGTTAATGTCTTGCATTTATTTCTTAAGTGTAAACATAGCATACTAATTACTTCATAGTGTCTGAAGTATGGTTTACAGAATCTTTTGACTGTATAAAGGAAGTTATATCAGAAGTAAAGAGTTTTGGAGATTAATATTGAAATAAATAAACATTTAGTTATTCCGACATCTTAGTCCCATAATTCCTGTGTTTTCTGTCTCCAGATATCTAGCATATAGGAATTTTATGATAGACACTTACAGACTCAATCCAACAGAGTACCTTACCTCTACAGCTGTCCGGAGAAATTTGGCTGGTGATGTCTGCTGTTTACTGAGGTATACATTTTGATTTAAGCTAATTATTTACATAAGATTTATGCCTGTGGTGCTATAATAGCAAAGTCTCCCAACCAATAGTTAGCTGCTTGGATAAAGTCCATTGCCCCCAAGCAGTTGTTTAAATAATATTTTATTCTGATACTGTTGAAACAGTTGTATGTTTAAAAAAATGTTCTGCTGAGAAGGACATGTTAAAAGATGAGGATGAATATTAAAAGGACAGTAAAATTTATATTTTTTAAAATCTAAAAATTAGTGCCTTGAATGTCAATTCTAATGCAATGTTCTAAATACAAATGATAGGAAATTAGTTATTTAATGAAAAGGCTCCTGTTGCATTTAATTTTTTAAATAATATTTTTCCCTGATGTAAAAATTATGCTTTTTAAAAAATAATTTTTAACATTTCGATCATGGGTACTTTAAACAATTTTGAGTTCCATTAGATGTTTTTATATGCTTTTTAGATATGTGCCAGAATTAAAATCTGATGACACGGGTTAAATTATAAAAAAAAATTGTTTAAGCCTTTTTTTTTCAGTATACTATTGCATTATCAATATTTAAATATTGGCAACCACCTCTGGAAATAAAAAATAGTCACACTTTTTAAATAAAGCATTTAAAATTTTCATGCACTCAAATTTTTTTTTAAAGTTTGAATTATGAATGAGTAGAAACGCTAGTGTTATTTTATAGATATCTATACCAATACTGTATGATATTTAGAGGAGAACCAAATCCACCACACATTGAAAAATAAACTTTAGTCTTCTAACTTTGTAAAAAGTTAATTTTTTAAACACATTTGAGCATTAGCATAGCCAGAGAGGGGACATACAAAGTAGGGCATAACCGAGTAGACAATTTTCACTGAGTACCGAGTCCGAGTATTTGGATGTACTATTTGCCGGATACGAACCGAGTAGTAGCTGCGACTTAGGAGAGTACCATTTCTTTCATCATCATAAGTGCAAAGCCAAAACTGTTCGATGTTTTCATATAATCTAAATTCTAAAATGGCTAAATAATGTTTTACCTGTTATAACTTATTAATTAATTCATATTTTTTCCCGCCAGTAAGTGGCATATATCTCTACAACCATTGCAGTCGGACGGAAGTATATTAGTATAATGGCCATCTTTTGAAAGAAAGTTAGACTATGCGGAGTATGCGTGACCCAGTAACAACTGGTTACGCCACCTGCGGAATGCTACTGAAATTATCGTGTCTTCTTTGCCAGCTGTTCAGTATTTATTGAATTCCATTTTCTTAATTTTTATTATTTTTATTTTTTAGCTATTTGCGTGTGTAATATTTGCTGAGGCGAATACTTCCGGATATTACCGAAATTCGTAATATTCGGCCCAGGAGAATGTCCGAGGCAATTTCCGGTTATGCCCTAATACAAAGCCTTTTATTTTTACAGTGAAGAATATAAACAATTGTATTCATTAATATTTATTTGATCTATGTACTCAAAAGACAAATGTTTCTCTTGCTTTGATATATTTTCTTTTTTAATAATATATTTTTTTAAAATACCATTGATACACTGAATACAATTTTGAGATGTTGAGTTACCTGAGACAATATTTTACAATATTTTTACTTCAAGGTAACCATGTCTATTTAATAATAAAAAAATTCTCATCAGAGTTCATGCCTTTCTGGAACAGTGGGGACTTCTTAACTACCAAGTGGATCCAGATAGCCATCCCACTCCAATGGGCCCACCTACTACCTCACACTTCCATATCTTAGCTGACACACCTTCTGGCATTGCTTCTATCAATCCACCTAAGATCAATCAGGTAATTTTCTCAGCCACAAAATGACTTAGTTGACTTCTCTTCTTTAAAACCTTTCAATGGTTTAAATATATCTGTGGTCATAGATTCCACCAATGCGTAATTTGCATGAAATCTTAAATAAGAAAATAATATTTTAAAAACATCATTGCAGCCATCAGCAGCACAGGATATCTGTGATTTTGGCCCAGCAAAAAAATTAGACCAGGAAGGAGAAGAGAAAAAAGACTTAGGTGCATTGGGGTTAAAGACTGACATCTACACTAAAAAATCACACAAGGTAGGCAAAGTTATTTAAAGAAATTTATAGTCATTTTAGTTAAGCTTTATCTGATAGCAGTGATTCAAAATGTCTTTGTTCCACTTTAGGACAAGAATTCCTCATTGCGAAGCCGAGAGTGGAATGATCAAGAGACTCTTCTAATGCTGGAAGCTCTGGAGCTCTACAAGGATGACTGGAACAAAGTTTGTGAACATGTTGGCAGCAGGACACAAGATGAATGCATTTTACACTTTCTTCGTCTCCCGATAGAGGACCCATTTTTAGACGTCAATGACAACCCAGGTAAGTTGTTTTCTTAAGCTATTACATTGTGATGTTTATATATAAATTTTAAAAAGATAACTACTTTAGTAAACCTGAAATATTTTAATGACTATGTTGAAATGTAAATAATTATGAAGCCTTTTAATTTATAAAAATTTACTTTACAATTAGTGTCTTTTTAAAAGTAAGAATTATCTGGTAAATTATTTTAAAATTTGTTGTTTTTTTTTAGGTCCTCTTGTTTATCAACCGATACCTTTTTCCAAGAGTGGAAACCCAATCATGTCAACTGTGGCTTTTCTAGCTTCTGTGGTTGATCCAAGAGTGGCTAGTGCAGCAGCAAAAGCAGCACTGGGTTAGTATGTCAAATAAATGAAGTCCACAAGGAATAATAGAAGTTAAAAAGAAATTTTCTTTCAAATGTCTATTATTTTATTTAAAGAGACATCTAAATACTAATTATAATTATGTATTTTTACTTATAGCTAATGATCTTTAATTTAAGAATATTATTATCTTTCCTCTGTTTTCAGAATACATTTTTTAAAAGAGTATAAATAGCATCAATGAGAAATCGTGGAAAATTTACATTCAGATTTAACTACATCTGATATTTGCTTGGATCGCACATATTTATAAAAATATAAATAAATATAGTTGAGGGTTACTGAACATATGAGTTTCATTGAAAAACACCTGTTGGCATTTAAAAAAAATTATTGTCGCTGAAAAATAGAACTAAATTTTATTTAGGAAAAGTGCCTAGATAAATGGGAAAAGAATAATCTGTTGGAAAAAGGTGGTTATATCGAAAGTTTACAGTGGAAAATAGGGCTAAGTTTTATGAGATATTTAAAGTTACTTATCTTTTTAGCCAATTCGTTTTGTATCACAAGAATAAATATTTAGTTAAATACGCTTTAAAAAATTAAATAAGGATAGCTTAAAAGTTATGACATAAACAAAGAGGGTTGTTTTAGATGTAGGACTAACTCGTAGAGTTAGTTTTCAAAATAATTATCAATTGAAAAAAAACCAAACCAAAAACATTCACAATGGAAGAAATGGCTATAATCCATTTTGACATCACTAACTAAAATCATAAAAAAATTTCTTTTAAATGCATCACAGATCAAATTTATTTATAAAATCAGATAACCAATGTAAACTGTTTTGTTAATTGTACAATTATATTAGTTAATTATAATATAATTCAATTATATATTTAAAAACAAATATTTGAACTGCATACTTTTGAACACTAAAATTTGAATATCTCAAAACTAGAAAAATGTGTCCAAACTGTTTCTTCCCCTGTGGTCTTTAAATAGAAATCATAGCTGAACATTATTTTAAATATTGTTTTTGAACTTTAATTACAATCTGTAATGTCATTCATTTCCAGAGGAATTTTCTAAAATCAAAGATGAAATTCCACCATCGATAGTGGAATCTCACACCAGAGAAGTCATCAATGCCACAAAAGATGGGAAAATTGTAGAGCCAACATTTGGTCTTGAAAAAAGTGGAATAGCTGGGACAGGTATGTTAATTATTTCCCATAATATTTACAATTGTGAAAATGTGGAAAGTCATTCTTTAAAGAAATGTTTTTCCTCCTACAGTCGCCCCTCATTTATGATGGTTAATCTGTTCCTGAATAGAGCAAAGAAAACTTGATTATGACCTAAATAATTGTATTCAACATACACGAGCCTCAGATTGTAAAATAACACCCTTCGGTCACCATTACACTCACATCACCAAATATGTGGTATGGCATCTGTCCGTCTACGGAAGACGATAGATTTATCTTTATTATTTGCAGCTCTTGGTGTGGCTGATGAGACCAATCCTTGAGTGGCAGTCTCTTCTGCATGACACACACACGAAAGCAGTGGGGCAGTGTTGCCTGGCCTTTCTCCTCGCTCTTTTCCCGACTGCTTCTGCCCTAGTTTGCTCCTCTGCTCTTAGTGATCCTTCTTTCACTATATCCCGCCACATGGACCTATCCTCTGCCAGGTTTTCCCAGTTTTGTATATCAATGTTGGCTACTTTCATGTCTCTCTTGCATATGTCCACGTATCTGAGACATGGCCGACCAACCAACCTTTTCCCTGTCGCCAGCTCGCTGTAAAGCACATCCTTGGGTATGCGACCACTTTGCATCCTCTTGACGTGTCCAAGCCAACGGAGGCGTCTTTGGCTTAATATTGCTGCAATACTACTCATGCTTGCTTGAGCCAGGACCTCTGTGTTGGGGACTTTCTCTTGCCATTTGATGTCTAGGATGCGACGCAGGCATCTGAGGTGGAAGCTATTGAGCCGTCTTTCATGCCTGGTATAGGTGGTCCAAGACTCGCATCCATAGAGGAGTGTGCTCAGTACGCAGGCCTGGTATACCTGCAGCTTAGTCCTTGCTGTGAGTTTGGCATTGGACCAGACTCTTTTGTACAGTCTAGCCATAACAGTTGCTGCCTTACCTATCCTACTACTTATCTCATCTTCCAGTGAGAGGGTGCTCGAGATGTTTGATCCCAGATAGGTAAAACTGTCAACAGCATCCAGGTTGCAGTCATCAATGGTGATAGTCGGGAGAGAGGCAGCATCCTGTGCCATAATGTTGGTTTTCTTGATACTTATGGTCAGGCCAAACTCTTTGCAGACAGCGGAGAAGCTGGATACAAGGTTCTCCAGGCCGTCTGCTGTGTGGGATATTAAGGCGGCATTGTCTGCAAATAAGAGCTCGCGCAGCAAAATCTTCCTTATTTTGGTCTTGGCTTTAAGTCGGGCAATATTGAATAATCTCCCGTCAGCTCTGGTGTGTATGTATATCCCCTCGCTGTTGTTCTTGAAGGCATACTGGAGTAAGATGGAAAAGAATATTGCGAATAGAGTAGGTGCCAACACGCAGCCTTGCTTTACTCCACTACTTACTGGGAAAGCCTCGGAGGTGGCACCGTTATAGCACACTGTGCCCTGCATGTTTTCATGGAATTGCTTGATGATGTTAAGCAGATGTGTAGGGCAGCATATTTTTACTAAGATCTGGAAAAGGCCGCTTCTGCTGACAAGATCAAAAGCTTTAGTTAGGTGGACGAACGCGATGTATAGAGGCATATGTTGCTCCCTGCATTTCTCCTGCAGCTGGCGCAGAGAGAAGATCATGTCTATGGTTGATCTTCCGGCTCGAAAGACGCACTGCGATTCTGGGAGTACACGCGATGCTAGGGTCTGCAGGCGTGTCAATGCAACTCGGGCGAAGGCCTTTCCAACTATACTGAGGAGAGAGATTCCACGATAGTTGTTGCAGTCACTCTTGTCTCCTTTATTTTTATACAGTGTAACAATGTTGGCATCTTTTAACTCCTGTTGTATCTGCCCCTGTTCCCAGCACAGAGTGAGGAGGTCATGCAAAGGCTGTAAAAGTATTTCTTTTCCACATTTGAGAACTTCTGGTGGAATTCCATCATTACCAGGGGCTTTCCCGCAGGCTAGGCAATGTATGGCTCTACTTAACTCGACCATTGTGGGTAGGCTATCGAGCTCTTCCATGACCGGCAGGTCTGGGATATCGTCCAGGGCAGCAGTTGAGACATGGTTTATAGTTGCGTACAATTCCAGGTAGTGCTCGATCCACCGTTTGAGTTGCTTGTCCCGATCAGTGATAATTTCCCCTGCTTTTGACATTAAGGGTGCTGTCTTGGAGGTCAGAGGGCCTGTTGCTTGTTTTATATTCTCGTACATAGCCTTTGTATCGCCTCTATCAGCAGCTGACTGTATGCTGGAACTTAGATTGAGCCAGTACGTGTTAGCGTAGTGGTGAGCTGCCTGCTGGGCATTTTTCTTGGCGCTCTTAAGGGAATGTAGAGTTTCTGGGCAAGGTCTGTCTTTATAGGCTAAAAGAGCCCTTCTTTTTGCATCAGTGACATGCTTCATTTCCTCCCAGTGGGCCTCAAACCAGTCTGCACTTTTGCGTTCTCTCTTGCCGAATGCCGCAATAGCTGAGCCATATATGGTGTCCCGCAGATGTGACCACTTGGACTCAATAGTGTCTACTGGTGGCATTTGTACAAGAGCTTCTTGTAGTCTCTGGGTGTATTCTGCTGTTCTCTCTGGATTCTTGGTGGAGCAGATGCCTATGCGTGGTTTTCCCTTGTTTTTGTTGCGGTACAATTTCTTTGGCAGTAACCTTACCTTGCTAGCCACTAAGGAATGATCTGTGTCGCAGTCTGCACTGTGGTAACTGCGTGTGAGGAGGACACTGGCCAGTTGTGTGCGTCTTGTGATGATATCTAGTTGGTGTCAGTGTTTAGAGCGGGGATGCCTCCATGACACTTGGTGGATTGCTTTGCAGTTGAAGAAAGTATTTGTGACACATAGTCCATGTAAGCAGCACATCTCTAGTAATCTCTGCACATTTTCATTTAGCCCTGCCTCTTCCAAAATAACCGAGGCAAGTTGGCCAGGCCATGTGATCACTTCCAACTCTTGCATTGAAGTCACCAAGGAGGTAGATTGCTTCATTGGTGGGTATGCTGGCTAGTGTTTGATTGAGATCATCATAGAACTGGTCTTTCGCTTCTGAGCTCGAGGATAAGGTTGGAGCATAACCACTGATGATGTTGGCTAATCCTGAGGATGTAGATAGTCGTATTGTTAGTATTCTGTTAGTGCCCTTTGTAGGGGGTTCTGTGGAGGAGCAGAGTCCATTTTTATGGCAAAACCAACCCCATGTTGCCTTGGTGTGTCCATTGGTCCACCCTGCCAGAAGAAAGTGTAGTTGCATTCTTTTATGGTACCACTTTCTGGGAGTCTAGTCTCCTGAAGGCAGGCAATGTCGATGTTTAGTCTGGCAAGCTCCCTGTCAATGATGGCTGTCTTCCTGGCATCATCAATAAGCTGCAGGTCGGCAGTAATGCCTGGACACATAGTCCTAACGTTCCAGCTTGCTAGGCGAAGAGCTGGAGTCTTCTTTAGTTTTTTTTATTTCTAGGTGCAGGATTTACTGGCCTACTTGTTGAGAAGTTCCCCTGAGCTCCACGGCACTCCACGCACCCAGTGGAGCAGGTAGGCCATGGCGGGATAGCACCTTATTGGCTGGGGGATGCCCAGCTTGAGGCGGGCGGTAGCGATCCATTGAGACATGGTGATCTCTCCCACCGTCAGAAGTAACCCCTGGCGCCTAGCTCTACGCCAATTGAGCTATGGCTTATAACCGGTAAACTGCTGCTTCCCGTGTTGTCACACCTTGCGGCGATGCTGGAGTGTCCTCTCCAGTAAAGATAAAGCCTGGGCGTGTTACTATGGAGAAACAGCTGCTGCCCAAACAGCAGATCTCCACGCCAATGGTGGATCCAATGGAACGACTAATGTCGATACGGCTTGGCACCATTCGCGTCGCAGGAGCTGCCGGAATGCAATTTGTTTCAGTAGCAGACCGCCTTAGGAGCTCCATTTTCTGTCGGGGTTTACTCCCCTAGCCTTTCCCATGAGGGTTTAGCCGCAAGGCAGCAGAGGTTTAGAATAAGAGTTTCCCTCTCCTAGATGAGCTACCGACCATGGTTAACGAGTCTCATCTACCCGAAGCTACTGGTTTTGAGGCGCCAGTTGACCGCCTTCATCCCTTCTCCTGTTAGTAGAAACATGGTCCGCCGGGCTTTTGTGTGAGCCACGCAAGAAGGCCAGGAACTGGATTTTGGTTGACAGAGGCATTAAGAGACGCAAGCCTTTTAGGGCATTTCTAGAGGAGTGGATGCTTATCTTCCACCCCCACCGTGGCAATGACAACCTTGGACCACCACCAAATATGTGATGTTAATACTTTACATCCATTAAAAAGTTTTAGAGACTTTGTTTGAATTAAACATACAGTAATAATATCTTGTATTTGTATTTAGCCTAACACCAAATATGTGATGTTAGGCTAAATACAAATACAAGATATTATTACTGTATGTTTAATTCAAACAAAGTCTCTAAAACTTTTTAATGGATCTAAAGTATTTGATAAAAAAAACTTCAAAAATCCAATAGACTGAAGCTGCAAAAGTTGCAGCGCAAGTGGCAAGGGATGACTGTACAAATAATTTGAGATCATGAATAAACAATAATGATAAGTTTTCTATCTTGAAAGATAATGTTTTGCATCAGAAATAATTATAACTTAAATTTTATTGACAATTAAATAACCCTTAATAGCATGCACAGTTCAAAGAATCTCTTATATAATTGATGTCTCAATCCATTTGGCTGGATTGTGACTTGTAGATGTCTATCAAGATGAATGAATGAGAAACTGAAGAGATAAAATTAAGCCAGAAAGACAATACAATTTTGTGTAGATAGAAGTGACATTATATTTTTAAAAAATTTTAATGCATCATGGAAGTTATATTTAATTTTGATAAATAGTATGGATTGGTTTGAAATCTTTAAAGAATCTTTTTAAAAAGAGGCTATACTTCTTTTAAACATCTGATGTACGTACAAAACTTAAATCTTATATAGTCAATAAAGGGACAAAAAAAAAGGAAGAGGAAGGCCTTGGCTCTGACAATGTTTTCTGTGTGCAAGTAAAATGGTTTCTGGCTTTTATACAACGTAGAAGTCGGTAGTCCGTATTAATTTTGTCTTCTCTAAATGGAGATTTAAGGTTATACGTCACTTTTGCAACATTTCTTTTTTAGAAATCATAACTGAAGAGATAATGGACTTAAGCAAGGAAAAAAAAGAAAAGGAAGGTGCTGAGAAAAAGGTGACATGAAAGTTTTTTTGTATTTACTACTTATTCTTGATATTTCAGGCCTGCCAACCATTCTGATTCTTCCGGAATTATACAGATTTTATACCCATGATTCTGGAATTCCGACAAGACATTTAAAATTCCGATTTTTGGACTATAAACATTTTTCACATTATAAAAATCCAAAAGTGGCAACAAAAATAATAAAATTCCAGTAACAATGGCGGTGGTGTATTTCAATAATGCCACTTCCTTTTTTTTTCCTTCACTTCCGTTATCCAAGGAACCGCCATCTCTGAATCTTTCTTCGTTGGCCATCCGATTTTACATTATTCAAATTATTCCTTTTAACAGCCTAATAAAAAAAAATAAGTCAGCTGTTTTGTGCCTTTTTTATAATTAAAAAAAAATGTATACATTGTTAAAGAAAGCTGCTAAAAACGTTTTTCCAGTGACTGAGCTTGAGAATGTTAGTACTAAGACTAGTCTAACTAAACAAAGAAAGAAAAGATGTCATTTGGACATTCATTTTCGAAACAGTATCAGTATTTGGAAAAGCACTCATTTATTCGGTCATCGCTCTGTGACGAAACATTTCCAATCTGTGCCAGACCCAATTATCTATTTAAAGTGGTGGGTTCGATGATAACAATAAAAATAGTTAAACGCAAAAATTACAATAATTACAACTGCTGATAAATTAGTAAGAGTATTCAATTGACCAAAGAACTGTTTGACAAGTTCAAAAATGCCACTAGGGAAATGTTGTAAAGCTGAACTCTATGCAGCCTCTGTTCATATAATATGTGAGAAACATGGTTAATCTGTTGTGTAGATATCTGTATGTAATGTAAACATTTCCAGTCATGTTTCTCTCATATTCTGTGGTGTTCTGTAGACACTTAAAATTAAAAGATAATGGATTTAACTTTATTATTTTATATTTATTTAGTATGTAGTTCTTAAACCAGCGCCTCGGGGTGCCGCGACTCTGTGCGTGGACCCCTATACAGATTTTTTTCTTGCCAGGTTGGCAGGTCTGATATTTACATTTTTAAAAAAAACCAATATAAAGCTTTAATACAGTAAAGTAAGATTATGTAATTCTTTAATTTATACAAAAAATTTGAAATTTGTTATAAATTTTTAGTCTCATCATATATCAAAACTCAGTGAAAGAATATTTAATTAAAATTTTTAATTATGGAAGTTTATACACCAAATAAATAGTAGCTATTTTACTGCATTTTGAAGAAAAATTAGGCATTGTCCTAACTAATATGAAATCAATAATGACATATCTAACTCCTAGGAGGAGGATGAGCCTATGGATGTCAGAGTTTCAGACAGTAAGGACCAGAAATCTAAAGATACAAAAAAAGATGAAAATGATGAGAAAAGGGAGAAAAGGAAGAACAAAAAAGATAATAAAAAGTTTAAGGTGAGGAGAGACTGATGGCAAGACTTAATAAAACAAACCCGTAAATACAAAGTTTTTGACTATAAATCCCTTATATAGGAGACGTAACTAAAAGTATTTACAAATATTTACAGACTGAATCTGTCTTAACTCAACTTTGCTTCATAACCCTGAAGTCTGGTCGCCAATCGCTTGGGCGAGCTCAGCGTGACACGAAAAATGTAAACAAAAGCACGCCGGTACTTCGATGGGTCGACGTCAAAGCGTCAACTCAAACGCTCACGTGGGAAAAAAAACAATAACAAACCGTGAATTTGAATTACATACGTTATATAAGGATAAACTAAAAATGCATTAATTTAATTACGGTACGTTCGATCGATCTGAAATTTTGATACGATGCATTGTTAGGTGAGACGGGTCCGTGTGCCAAATTTCAGCTCGATCGGATCACGGGAAGTGGGTAATTTTTTTACGTTTGTTTTTCCGCCCGCCCATGAGATGACGACAGACAGAGAGAGACGCCGGTGAAGTTAATATAAGGGATTTAAAAATATGAAATGAATTGCTTTTTCTTAGCCCAGTGGTCTTAAGTTTAATAATAATTTGTTGAGGCTAATTTGTTTAGGCTTTCAGTTATAACTTTATCACTGCATGTAATAAGTTGACAATTATTTGAATTTCCTTGTTTCAGGATACTGAGGCAAAGGAATCAGAAGCTATGGAGGTAGTTCAAGAGAAAGTAACTGTTACAGAAGACAAATTGAGTGAAGTCCCAGATGACAATGCTACAATTGTATCCACAGCCGCTGCAGCAGCACTTGCGTCTGCAGCTGTGAAAGCCAAGGTACTAAATACTTAAAAGAATATGTAATTAAGGTTTTCTGACTTCAATTCAAATGTCTCCTCATAAAATAAAAAATCAGAAGTAGAAGAAATACTTTCACAAGCCCATTAATCCTTTGGCATAAATTGGTAGTTATTGTTATCTGGTTTGGATTGGAGCACTTCTATCTGTTAATGTGTCCGTAGTCATCTAGCTAGAATTACTTGGATATCCTCAGCACTTGGCAGCAGTAGAAGAGCGAAAGATCAAAGGACTTGTGGCTCTCCTGGTGGAGACACAGATGAAGAAATTGGAGATCAAACTCAGACATTTTGAGGAGATAGAGGCCATAATGGATAGAGAGAGGGAATCTGTAAGTGAATATTAATTTTGCTTAAATTTATAGCATTACAGATATATAATTTATTTACCTTTAGCATTTGCATGTGGTAATTTTATGAGTTTGCTTATGCCACCCAATGACTGATTATTGTACCAAATTATTTGAAGTAACTCTTTTTCTTTTGAGAGATGTTATGTTATAAGCTTTACTAATTTCAATTTGATGTTTTTATTTCCAAAATAAATAATAAATTCAAACTTAAAAGCTAAATTAAATTCAATCTACCATTTCTTTAAAATGGGTACCAATCTGACTTTAATTAATTTTCACAAAAGGTAAAGATTGTCCAGATGAATCTGCCATATTTGGAATTGGTTTAGCTTCATAGCCCTATAATATATATATAACTTTTAATTTGCATCTTCATTAAAAGAAGGTGGAATAGTGGAAGTTTCAGAAAAAATTTATGTAATATTAAGGGAATGAACCAATTTTTAATAGTGCATCGTGATTGATAAAGGAAACATCAGAAATACTAATAGCCAAACAGTTTTATTGCTCATGTTTTAAAACCACCCTGTAGTCTTAGTCATATAAATACCTTACCAATATTTGTGTCTTCCACCTCAATGGTGAAATAAATGTTAGATGTAACTGGTAAATATGTAAATATATTAAATCCATGTAAATTTAATAACCTTTGTCATGTTTCAGCTTGAATGCCAGCGTCAACAACTCTTACAAGAGAGACAACAATTTCACTTGGAGCAGATCAGGGCTGCCGAGTACAGAGCCAGGCAGTTGGCCAGTCAGCAACTGATGGACAGCAAGCCGGTGGTCACCCAGCAGCATTCTGAGGCTCCTCACTCCATTGCTGGTATCTTGGGCACAGCTCACACCTCTGAACTGACCATAGCGGTCAACCAAGCCTCAAGTTACTCCATGCATGGGTCACCCATGCCTCCACAAGGTCCACAGGTAGGTGTTTAATTGTATTCACTTCATAAATCAGTGCTGTATACATGTAGTACAGTAATTGGGTGCTGATTGGATATTTTGTAAAAAAATGAAGAAGAAACTTTTTGATTTAACAAAACAAAACAAAAAAGACATCTCAAAAGTCTGCAGTTATAAAATCTTAAAAACAAGATCAACTATTAGAAACCAAAGGTCATCCTAGCAGGTTTTTGTCTGACTTAGATGACCGGACTGCCATTGGCTTGATGGATGCAACAGCAACAGCTTGGGTTTGTTGGTTTTGTTGTCAGTGTTCTGCCATCCGCTGGATACATAAAGGTATGCATCTCAGCTTGCATAACCCACTTGGACCTCTCCATAAGGGCTGACCTGCACATTTATTTCCATGCTTTGTTTTAGCCTCACTACTAGTTTGCTTTTATGGTATACAAAGTTTTGATTATTGATTTTTTAGGAGGAAATACTTCATTTTTAAGATATACTTCACAATTTTCTACTACTTCGTTCTTCAGCAAAGGGAAATAATGGCGTCTTAGCTTAAACATTTAGCTTAAAATGAATGAATTCATTTTAGTTTAATTAATGAGTTTATCAGATAAGTTTGCAAGGCATATAATTTCAATAATTTTTCTAAATGGTTATTAAAAAATGTTATGAAATGATATGAGGAAAAATAATAATCAAGTGATGTTTAACTGATTAACATTCATTTAGGTTTGTTGCTTTAGATATGGGTTTGATCACATCAAGATCCAGGATAGATTACAATAGGGGAAATCTCAAGTTTAAAACGTATTTTAAAACTGTATTTCCTTGTCACTCAAAAAAGTGCTTACTTAAAGATGCTAGTGTTACTTAAATAACTGCGGTCATTTAAAAACAAATTCCTTGACTAATCAGGTTGGTCAATTTTGTTTGTCTTTGCTTATTGTGGTGTAGTGCTACTTACACTTTATAGAGTGTATTTGCTCATGATGCTCTGTCATAATGCTGAAATGTTACCTGGCTATGTACCCTTAGGTTATCTTTATTGTTAATGTATCAGATATAATTAGAAAACATAGACTTGTGACCAACAGTGAATCATTTATAAATGCCAACTCATTAAACTGACAAATACTTCTCAATTGTAGAATAAAATATTAGTATTTAATTTGATAAGTATACTTCTGTTTAATATAAAGTATTTTTAGAAAAAATAAATGGTTGCAAAACACACAAGATTTATTTGAAAAAATTAATTCATTGTAGAATGATAATGTTAACAAAACTAATAAAGCAATGAACATTACTTTATTTGAACTTTGGCTATGCAGTTTCTCTTCACTTGACCATTTAGGAAAAATATTTCATAACCTGCCTTAAATAAAATAGTGTTCCATTGATATTTGATTTTTAGTTACCTTATTTTTTTAATTTAAAAAATCTTACCTCATATTTTAAGTTTGTAAGTCATAATATTGTTTGTCTTATTAGGTTCAAGCAACTCAAGTTTTACATGGCTCACCTACACCTCACCCAAGCTCAACCGCACTCTCCCTACCACCATCATCATCTGCATCCTTCACATCCACATTCCCTGCCTCTTCAACTCCCTCCAGCAGCTGTGACACAGTTCCCTCTCTGAACCAGGCCTCCAGCTTCTCTGACACGGTTGTGTCCACACTGAGCCAGCATCCCGCCCCCCAAGTCTTAGCAAGTACGTCCTCTGTTAGCCAAGCTCACACCCCCTTGGCCCCCAGCAGGACTCCAACACCAGAGCATCAGGTCCTCCAGCATTCAACGATCCTCCAGCAACAGCTGCAGTCTCACCCTGCACAGTCTGGTCCAATGAGCCTGCCTCCATCTGTTGCATACCCTAATATAGGTCCCTCTTCACCACAAAACGGTCCATACCCCCAAAACACACCCCATCAGCCCCTAGGTCCCCAACCCGAGACCTTTCACCCCCATCCTGGTATGGGAATGGTACAAGGAGAAACTAACCCTCAACAGTTTCCTAATAGTAATCTACCACAACATGGTCACTTTGGTGGCTACATGAACCAACCAGTTCCCTACCCACATCTCACTGGTGGGCCACCTGGTCAGTTTGTTGGTCCTTTACACCAGGAAGGCCACCCAGGCTATGAGCAAGGCCCTTATCCACACCCACAGATGCAGCCGTTCCCTGGCCAGTACTCCCATCAACAAGAGCCACACTCTGGTATTCCTCTGCCAGCCAGTTCCAGGGTTCCACCTTTTCCAAGTACAGCAAGTAAGTGGACATCTTTATAATAATAATATTCTGTTTGCAAGAACAAACAAACGCAAATTCTCTTTTCCCGTCTGGAATTGTTTCATGGAATGAGATACCTGATCAAACCAGGAAAACCAACACACATTTTTTAAAATACTCTATTAAAAATGCAAGACTAGACATACCATGGATAAGCATAAGAGGCAAAAATCTTCTGTATAGAATAATAGATAAGCTCTTGTGCTTATAAATTTCAATTCTTTATTCAAATCAAATAAATACTAATACAGTGGTACCTCGAGATACAAAACTAATATGTTCTGGGGTGGCTTTTGTATCTTGGATCTTTTCTATCTCAAACTAATTTTTACATGTAAAATACTTAAACCATTCCAAGCCACACAGAAACAACATTATAAATTGAAAATATCATGGAAAACTATCGAAAAACAATCCATTAAAGTACACATTATAAATCAAATAGATAATAATAAAGCAATGAAAACAGAATAAAATAAATGAAAATAATGTGTATACAAAAAGCTCACGAAAATATTCACAAATTTAGGACACCCAACACCAAACCTACTACACAGTAAATAAAGCATGCATGACACGCACGAACACACAGCTGTGACACAGCAATAGGGCTGGAATTGACCAATAGGAGAGCAAAACTGTTGGTGGTGCGTTGAACGATGTCAATTATTTCCAGTGTTGTCAGCTGCACTTTTTTTGGTATCTTGGATTTTTTTCATATCTTGGAACAAAAAATTCTTCCAGTGGCCTTTAATATCTTGGATTTTACGTATTTTGAAGCATTCATATCTCAAGGTTCCACTGTATATATTTATGGCCTGTCTTAGCTAAATTCCTATTGCAGTTGTTGTAATAAACTTAGTTTGATATGTGTTCGAACATGTGAATAGTACTTTATTGATCAGGAAAATGCTCACCTCACCTTGCATTAGAGTTAAAGACCAGGTTCAACTATTTATTTTATATGGTGGGTTTTTTTCTCCCTCTTTTTTGTTTCCACATTATTATCTAACACCAGCCTTCCTAAGAATAATTATACCATCACCATTGATATTTTCTGCTGTGCTGATTTATAAATATTAATTAATTGAAAATTTATATAGCGCTGTATCCCAGTAAGGAACTGGGCTTACAGCGCTATACATGAAGGTAATAACATACATATAAGTAATAATTTAGCTTTCATACAATAACAACCACATTAATTACAGTACATAACACACAAAAGCTACGTTAATCATTAAAAGAATTGTTGTTTCATTAATTTGGAAAATAAATTTTGAAAAGATGTGTCTTAAGTGTAGTCTTGAAGGACTTGGTTGTTTGAATTTATTATTTGATTCCATTCCCATTAGTATAACTCTACTATTCCATACTATATTATATTGCCCCTATACTATTTTTTTTAATTGACCTCCCATATTTACTTTCACACTAATGATCATTCTTAATTGTTTTGTTTTTTTAACAACTAATTTTTCAGGCACAGAAGGAGAAAGTGATTCCAGGGAACCGCCAAGTCCCTCTTCACCATCTGGTTCAAGCAAATAAACATACTCACTTGATGTATGTGTCTGAATGGTTGTAACAAGTACTTCATCTCATTTCTGGCCATCACTCAGACAGAATTAATGAAGCTGAGCTGGAACTTACATGTATTAAGTCAATTGTTAGACATATTGTGAAACATTTTTCATTTGTTTAACATTCTGGTATGTTGCTGTACTTTTCATGTCAGAATTGATATTTTCATAGTGTAATTTATAAATTTGAAATTAGTTGAAACTTTTGTCAAAGAATAAATTACTGTTAAAATAATCAAAGTTGTTCAATTTAATTTGTTGTTTTTTTATCATGGCAGAGAAACATCTTATTGTTTATTTTATATATAAATATATATAGATGTGTGTGTATGATGATTTAGTACATTTTGTGTATTTCCTGTCTCATATAGTAATAGTTGTCAACTTCATGCATTCTTTTTGTGTTATAAGTTTTTTGTGTGAATCTGATGTAATCATTAGTACTATCACTAAGTTGTTAGGTTCAGTTTTTGGAGGACTTGTGGTGAACCTATGTTATAGACTGATTTATTCCACTGAAGACCTGTTCAGCTTGGTATGTATTGTATGAGGCCTATGACCAATGCCAGCAATATATCTCCCTGTGGTCAGTGGATGCCCTGATCACTGTAGACTAGTTGCCAGTTGCTACATCTCCTTGGAAATGTCTGACCAATGCCAGCAGTATATCTGCCTGTGGTGAGTGAATGCTCTGATCACTGTAGTTGCCAGTTGTTACATCTCCTTGGCAATATCTGATCAGTTGCCCATAATTACAAGGGTATAATTGTTTCCTTGTTTTCTTTGTTATTGTTAATTTACTCATAGTTTGAAATTAAACGAATCTCTATACAAAGTGTTAAATTATTTAGATGACAACACAGTATAACTGAAGTTGTAGAATGTCATTATTTTTATGACGTGGTTCACAGTATCTCAGTACTTTGTTGTATATGAAATCCTTTGAATTGAGAGAATAATATTTTTAAAAGGAGAGCAAGTTTAGACTTTGGTGAATTATGTTTTTTAATTTTATCATTATCATCTTACCCTATTTATCATATTCCTTTGATCTTGTAATTTGCTTAAGCCTAAGTTTTATGAGTCTTACATAGGTCTATGTCAGAGTCATTGATTTATAATGAACCTGAAGCCTTGATATAGAAATGTCCTCTGAGTCTAGATGTCAAGTTTATTGAATTGGATTTCTTAGCCCTCTGAGGCTTTTTTTCTAGGGAGTTAGTTCATTGATTTTGTTTGAAATGCTGATATTTATCAAGTCCACTGCAGTATTACCAGTGACTGTATGAGATGGCTGTCCAAGTCAAACATAATTGTTATTGTTGTGTTCAATTTCAATGACAGTCTATGGTCTATTGACATTAGTGTAGATGGTAAAAAAATACTGAGTTGTGGACCTGTTGGAACAGTCCATGACATATTGGGCATTACCTTATAGTTGAAAGTTATCTGCAATCATTGTCCACATTGATTATATTATAGTTATCTGTAATCATTGTCCACATTGATTATATTATAGTTATCTGCAATCATTGTCCACATTGATTATAATTTTAAATGAAATCTGAATCGATGATAAATTTGATAATTATGGTTCACCGTGCATGTATGTATGTTTTTATTCTCTTCCTACCTGTCATATAAGAGGGGATGTAGAAAAGTAGAGAACAAATGTTTAATCTCACTTACAACTTAACCGTAGTCAATATAATAAAGGTGGAATTTTTGTCCACCTCTAAGCTCCATGTTTGCTACTCCACTGTTGTTTTTGGCCTCCAGTCAAAATTTAGTGTAGCATTCCTTGAACCAAACAAAACAATAGGAATAAACTTGCATTTTATTTTTAAATCTATCTACACTCATACATCAAGCCACATGAAGTTTTAAGTTTTAGTTATGGATATTTAATTATTAATTTTGTATTTTCTCAATTGAAATTATTGGAGTTTTTTTTGGTGTTTTTTTTTACTTTACATGTGACTCAAATCTCAGGCAAGAAAATATCAAATGTAATTAAGATTAAGGAAAAATATGCATATCTGTAATTGTCCCCATGTCTAAAGAAGAATATGATGTTTCTCTTTGATTGATAGAGCATTTTGAAATAGTATCATGAATACATCCTAACCTTGCAAACAATTAACTGGAAGCAATTTATTTGCATAGTCATCTGGTCCAATGGACTTATTTCACATAATTCACCATCTGGAATTCACATATTTTGCATACATTTTTTTAAAATTATTGCAGCTTAGCTACAGTTTTTAATGAAACTACAACTTTCAATATTTTACCTTTAAAGGGTAAACAAATGCTCAGAATTATTTTTTTTTAACATTCCATGAAAATGGATTTTTGGGGGGCAAAAATTTTGTTTCCTAAAGCAATAAAAGTAATGAAAATAAAATCACAAGTTGTGTTACTCTTTCAATTCTAATGTGTTCTCATTATGTTCGTTGACTAAAATATATGACTTGTTATGCTACCAAAGTGATGGGTCTGTTAAAAGAGGCTATTTTTATGTCACATGGGCACTAAGGAGGGAGCTTGAATTTAGGAATTGGTTTCAACTGAATGCTACGAACTCACAATTTAAGTTGTAGTCTACCTTATGATAACTATACTGGTTGAAAAGACTCGTCAGATCTAGATTTCCTCACCAGCAGTTAAAAATGTCAAAAGAATTACATGTATTCACACGCTTGTACTCAAACAAGGTAAGAACACGGTGATAGTAGAACACAGACAGTGTAAGAACATGGTAATAGTACAAGCCATACATGGTAAGAACATGGTAATAGTACAAGCCAGACACGGTAAGAACTTGGTAATTGTACAAGCCAGACACAATAAGAACTTGGTAATTATACAAGCCAGACACAATAAGAACTTGGTAATTGTACAAGCCAGACACAATAAGAACTTGGTAATTGTGCAAGCCAGACACAATAAAAACTTGGTAATTGTGCAAGCCAGACACAATAAGAACTTGGTAATTGTACAAGCCAGACAATAAGAACTTGGTAATTGTACAAGCCAGACACATTAATTAAGAACTTGGTAATTGTACAAGCCAGACACGGTAAGAATATAATATCTTACTGTATTTTCAAGTAATACTACATTGTGCTCGACTATACTATAAAGTTCTAGACTGTACCATATAACTCTAGACTATATCATCCTCATTTATAATATATACTTCAGGTTCTCAATTTGATAATGAGTTCTTTGTGATTACTTCAATTTAATGTTGTGTAATTAATTAATTTTTTGTTTATTTATTAAATAACTGTCATTTGCATTTATTAAAATGAAATTTAAAAAATAATTAAATTCTTTTTCTTTTTAATTTAAAATACATATTGTATATATTAATATGTATAATGAAATTAAGTGAAACACAATTTTCTCAAAAGAAAAGTTAATAGTACATGTATCTCAAAACTATGTTTTGTGAAAATTCTGTTGTTAGTTTATTTTCTGGCTGGAATTACCTTGTCATCAGATTTAATTATTTTTTTATCTTTGCTCATCTCTAGCAAAATAAAATGAAAAACATTTCTATTTCTCATTTATTTGAAAATTTCTTGTAGATTCAATTAATTTCATATAACATTTTAACAATATGGCAAATATGATTTCAAATATATGCTCTGACTTTTAGACAATCAGTAATACCTCTTACATTAAGTCATTACTACCTCTTCTATCTATCTCTATCTATGGCATCCGTCTATCCTCATGGGATGATGGCGTTTCCTCCTGCTCCTCTACCCCCCTTCCCCTTTCTCCTGGCCCTTTTTTCCTCGCTCCTGGCTACCTCTTATATCACAATATTTCTTCCCCTTTAATCAAGTAATTTCTACCTATTACAAGAAGTCATGTTTACCTCTTGATTATTTAAGGTGCAAAGAAAGATGAACAAAACATCGTCACAGTCAAGTAAATTATTTGGTCAAAGGGAAACAACTAAGTATAACTTATTATTTAATTAATCAGGGGCTTAACTGTTGCAGTCTTAATAAAAACAATTTAATTACATGGTTACTTCTCTTTGATAATAAGTCTTTAAAAATGGCTATGAATTAAGAAATTTTTATTAACTTAAAATGTCTTTTGTTTTTTTTAAATCATTTTCTTTTGGTATGCTTTAGTTAAATTTATAGAAAAGTAAATTAATCTTTAGAATATAGGACACAAATGAAAAAACATTGTCTCTTCACTTCAATTATAATGATTTAATTTATCATATATATTTATATAACTTTGAATTTGCATTGTCACAATATTTAAAATCAGGCAGCTGAACTGCTGGTGCTGCAGCTATCGATGTATATATATTCTCACTATAGCCTCCATATTAGCGTTAAGCTGAAAATTGCTTTTAATTAAAATTTATAAAAATTATTTTTGAAAAGTTTAAAGTCTGTCTATAAAATGTGTACAATATTTCTAAAAGTTTTTTTACCGATCCTTGTCCCAATTGCCTCGAATATTGTACCTAGATCTTGGTAATTTATAATCCACAAATTATGTCACTTAATTATTTAAAAACAGTTTTAACTCCTCCGTTACTTAGCAAGCACAATACTTCTACATTAATATTACGCCAAAACTTTTAAACCAATAACAAATAAACAAGTTAGAAATTAAAAATACCGATACAATTATTTACTAAAATTTCATTATTTATGCACACACAAAAAGTGTGATGTCACCCTGTAATCTTTATCTCTACTCTCTAGTCACATCCTTAGACTTTTACTAAGAACCACCTTCTAGCATGACGTATTTAACGGAGGGTTCCTAATTATGCGAGGATGCATCAATATTTTGATAATGCAACAAAGTACACGTTCATTTAAAAGCTTTGATACTTTAAAAAATATTTGGGCAAAAACAGATTCATATTTTGTATATTTCTTATATAAATGTAGTAGATATTAGATACCTCATAAAATTGCATATTTTAATTTTAGTTTTGTTCATAACATGGTTAATTTTCACTACATTTCAACTTCACACTACACAGGAATATCTGTTTAATATTTAGGATTTGCATAGGAAACGGGAGAACAATAATTTAAAATCACTCTTTGAAAACCACTTAATCGTTAATGTATTTTCGTTGCTTTTGCCCTAAAGCATATTTGATCTAAATTCTCCCTCAGTTTTAAGTATAAACTAGGGATGTGATTTTTTTTGTTGTAAATAAGGCCCAGACATCTCATGATGCTTGTGTGTTATTTGTTAATTCATAAACATTATAAATTTGTTTTCAATTTGTTATTTATTAGTTGTACGGAATAAATCTTCAGTTACGAATACTTGAATAAAATGCAATTGTGCTCAAGTCTAAAAATTAATTTGGGAATACATTAATATAACTTATTAAAACGCGGATGTGATAATTTCGAATGGAGTAAATAAATATTTTGGATTAAGATATTTTTTAGGCTTAAAAAAAACCCGCCTTTATTAGTAATAGTTAACAATATTTAAATTTAATTATGTTGACAAACTGTGTTATTTTGTTACTAAAATGTTGCAATTCAAAAAGAAAGAAATCACGATGATAACGAAAATGAATGTAAACTAGGGCTGGTACTGATAAAAAAAGAATTGTTCAATTAATCGGGGAAAAATCAATTAATCGATTAATTTCGATTAATTATATTTTTATAACGCATATATAGATCCCGTTAAGTTGCAAAATCGGTTAAATCGCGGTAATTCCATGGCTCCAAAATTTTGTGACGTAATACAGCAAATTCGTTCTGCTATGCAAGAAATAAGGAAGAAAAACCTTTTTGTTTACGTATGCACGTCTAAATAAATAATAATTATACTAGGGAAAATTGTGTAAGTAAGAAAAATATAAATTATTAATAAATTGGAGAAAAAAAATTAGAAATATTTTCTTAAATGCTAATCGATCAAATTAATTTGTAATCGATTAAATTTTTTTAACGATTAATAAATCTTTTTTTTTCTACAGACTTCATGTAAACATGAAGAAAATTCAGTTATTCATTAATAATTGCATAAGAAGGATTCTCGGGATTCCCTTGCCTGAAAAAAATCAGCAATCTTGAATTGTGACAGCGGATGAGGCATTAGCCATTAGAGAAAGATATGCTCCACTTCGTAATGGATTGATAATACTCTATGAAAACCTTCTTCCAACAAAATAAGGCAAGCCCTGAAATGGAAACCTCTGGGAAAGCAGGAAAGAGCCCAACCGAGAAATACTTGGCGCCGAGATGTCTAGGCAGACATCGAGAGACTCGGCCATCCTGGCCCAGGATAGAGATGCCTTTAAGACTCTCGTAGGTGGCCTATGCCCTTGGAAGGATCACAGACATCAATGATGATCGACTGCTGCTCCTCGTGGACGAGAAGGCAGAGGAAGTAGAAGAATGAATGTACAATGTAAAGGAATTATTTTTTATTTGGAAACAACTAAATTTCTCTTTGTTTTCATTGGCTGAAATAACTATAAGAAAAACGTGAAGTAATTAAACAATATGGCCATGAAATAGAATTATTGAAGGGTTTTTTAACATTGTAATTTGCAGCATACAATTACACCGAAATGTTATACTCAGCATTGTAACCGTCTCATGCTTATGTACTTAGGTTGTAACTATCACATATTTAGGACAAAGCACCGTAACATGGCTATATGTAGACTGGTTCTAACCGTCACACACATACTTTTGGCAGAGCACTGTCAACAGTCAAAGTCCTGCACGAAGTGCATTGTCGTAAAATGTTCATGTCATCCCTCTGATATGGTGTCCGTAGGTTTATACCAGCATATGTGCATGCCTTAGGTGTTAGCCTCTCATATGTTGTTGATAGGTTTATACCGCCACATTTCCATGTCCTTAGGTTGTGCTGTTATAAGACATGCACTACGATTTATTTTTCTGAATAACAGACAATAAAATCCTAGCTCTTCTAAGTTCTTTACATTCCAATATTTCATTTTATAAAGTTTATTTTCTTCAAACTTGATTGACTTTATTTTATTTCATAAATATATACGCTAATGCTATTTCAATGCCATGTCCATGACAATATTATTTTAAAAAAAAATGTTATTCATCAACAGCCAATGAAGAAAAGAAAACTTAATTATGCCTAACATGTGATTAGCTAATACAAATAAAGTAATAAATGAAAAGTGTAAAGATGTCATCCAGAATACTATAAAATATTGGTAGATGACCATCTTAAAAGGCAGGAATAAATGAAACGATTATGAGGGGTTGGGCAATGTAGAACAGGGACTGGAGTTAAAATTAAATTTTCCTGAATGCAAAATGGAGCCATTTTGTTTTCTTGATAGTTTATTAGCTGTAACGATAGGCCCTTTTTGTGCTGCTTATGTGGATCATAGAGTAAATATAAAAGGTTATTGAAAATCCCTTTTCACAACTGAAAGTCATATAACGTAAATCAATGATGACATGACTTTGCTATTTATTGGCAGAGACTTCGTTAGCGCTTACATTAATTGCCACCAGGTGATAACACATGAATGAAAGGCTTAGTAACCTAAGGGGCCGTCCATAAATGACGTCAGACGATTTTGGCATATTTTGACCCCCTCCCCCTCGTCACAAAAATTAGACCCCCCTCCGATATGACAACCCAAAGCTTTGCCCCCCCCCCAATTAAAAGCAGTATTTTCTATTTGAAAAATAAGGATTTTTCAAATCCTTTTCTTAAATAAGTTTTATAAGCATGTATTTAGTGCAAGGCTGCACTCTAAAATGATAACACGCGTGAATCCATTTAAACGTCAAGAAATAAATTGTAAGTGATCAAAATCAAATATTTCAGTGGAAATTTTATTTAAAGTTGCGCGTTTTCACGTGACATCATATTTTGTAACACCCCTCCCCCTTTTCACACATCGTCACAAATGTGTGACCCCAGCTAGGTGCGTGACGTCAATTATGGACCAGTAGAGAGTTAATTTAAATATTCAAGATACCTGCCAGCAAAGTAATTTTATAGACATTGGCGTTATTGGACAATGCATGTTGGCTGCGATTCAAGCGAATCCTAATTTTATATTAATCAACAAAACGTTTTTTTTAAAATTACGATAGCCTGGCGTTAGTTCATTTTAAAATCTTTTGTAATTCATTCTAAGTAACCTTAAGAACATCAAATGATTTATAATCAAACGTTTAGATTTTAACACCTTCCTATGAAATTTAGTGGGGCATAAATAAATTTTGTATAGTCTGCTAGTTTTAATTAATTTATTTGATTGACCTCCCCTTAAATAATATTTAATTTTTAAATTTTTTTTTAGAAGTGATATTATATATTCGCCCAATTCCAAAACCCACGTATTTCGACAATGAAACTGAAATTATTTGGTGTCATATTATTTGAAATTAAAAATTAAGAGAATTGATAAACAATAATAAATATAAAACATTGTTTTGACAAACATTGAATACATTCAAAAGGCATAATCACATTGTTTCCTGTGTTTGCGGGATTCATAAAAACAATTTAAACTTAATCATTCGCCTTTTATGAAGATTCCAAAAGAGAAAATTTTAATAATGAGCTGTTAAAATACGTATGATCTCATTTCAAATTGTCCTTAACACCACAATTCCAGTTATATGGACAGCAAAAACCAGAGAAAATTAAACTACATTACAATACACTAAATAGACAGGTCTGTTTACTTTATTTACGGGTTACTCAGTATATCGCTGTGCATGCAAAAATTGCAGAGGTCTGGTTACTTTAGTAAAAAACAACCTCACAGCGGAGATTGTAGAGAGCAAAGTACTTAGTGGTACAGACACCCTGACACTCAGCGTCACTAAATCTGGTAAAACTTTTACCATTTCCAATATTTACAACACCCCGAGAAACACGTTGTGTCTTCCTTTACACAACACAACGATGTTTAAGAACTATGTAATTGCAGGGGATTTTAATGCTCATACTGAAGCATTAGGCTATCCCGATAAAAACGCCTCTGGGCGGTACTTAGAGGAGGTCGAGCTTACTACCAACTTAATAAGGCTACAGGACAAAAATAGTGCTCCGACACTACTTCATACCGGCAACAGTGCCCAATCACGTCCGGACCTAACCCTAGTCTCGGCTGAGCTAGAGGCGAAGGTAGGATGGAAAGTTATGCCGGAAGTTGGTAGTGACCACAAACCTATACTCATTGAAATAGACATAGAGTTGGTGAAGGCACGTTTTGCCAGAAGACACTGGCTGTTCGGCAAAGCCGACTGGAAAAAATTCCGTGACGGGATTGAAAGCACGCTCGCGGGTTCAACTGAAGACCCAGAGAACCCCAAGTCAATCGAGAATGCCTATAACGACCTCGTGGGAGTTATATTGTCAATGGCTAGGAAATCCATTCCAAGAACGTGTAGACACCGAAAGTTCCGACCATTCTGGAACAAAAAGCTGGCGGGTCTCGTTCGTGAACGTAAGAAGGCAAGGAAAAAAGCAGGGAAACTTAAAACGGCGGCTGCTCGTGCTGCCTATAATAAGCTAACTGCTGAAGTCCGACAGGAAACGCTCAAGGCGAAAAAGGAAGAATGGGTTAGTTCGTGTGGTAAACTTAACCTGGCAGACGGAAGAAAGGTGTGGCAATTGATTGATTCACTTTCTGGTATGGGGAAAACGAAAAATCCGAGCCCCTTGCAAACGACCACAGGCACTGTAACCACAGATACAAAATGTGCCGATGCTTTGAATAAGCATTTTGCAAGCGTGAGCCTAAAACAGAAAGAAACCAGTCAGAGCCGTAACCTGAACCGTCTCAGGAAACATGGAGAAAAGACCCAGAAGTGGGGACCGCATGCTGAGGTCTTTACCGCTCCTTTCACTATGACCGAATTGCAAACGGCGATCAGTAAGTGCAAAGCCGCCAAGGCACCAGGACAGGACAAAGTCAATAACGAGATGATTAAAAACCTTGGCACGATAGCAATGTCCTCGCTATTGAATATCATAAACAGGACGTGGGCCACGGGTGCCCTGCCTGGAGCTTGGTTGAGCGCTAACATCGTCCCAATTCCTAAAGAAGGTAAACGTCAAGGACTCCTAAACAGCTACCGTCCGATCTCCCTAACATCGTGTTTGGGGAAGGTAGCTGAGAGAATGGTGAATGCCCAGGCTCTATTGGTACTTGGAAAGTACGAATAGTCTGAATATCAATCAGGCTGGTTTCCGTAAAGGGAAAGCAGCCGATTGATCAAGTGCTCCGTCTTCTGCAGTCCATAACAGACGGGCTCCAGAAAAAACTGCATACTGTGGCAATTTTCTTCGACCTCCGACAGGCTTACGATAGGGTCTGGAGGTCCGGTCTGTTGTTGAAATTACAAGCCCTAGGCGTAACTGCCAACATGTACAGGTGGATCCAAGGTTTTCTCACAAACCGGACGATCCAAACAACTTATGGCAGTGAAACCTCCAGTAAGAGAACGCTGCAACAGGGGCTACCCCAAGGGTCAGCACTCAGTTGCACACTGTTCTTGGCTTTCATCAACGACCTCCCTGGAATGTTGCAATCCAGCGCGGCTATGTATGCAGATGACTTGGTCATCTGGAGCACCGGTAAAGATGCCAACCGACTGCAACAGCTACTACAGCGAGACCTTTCGTATATCAGTAGGTACATGCAGAGGTGGCAGATGGAAATTAACACCGAGAAGACGGTCTATTCCCTTTTCACTAATGGCAGAACCATTCTCAAACAGGAGATAGTGCTTAAAATAAACGATGTGGCGCTCAAATGGGACAAACAACCGGTATACCTGGGAGTCAAACTGGATCAAAAGGTGCAAATGCATAACTTTGTACAAGACCTGTACTCCCAGGCTACCGCCAAGCTCAACCTGGTGAAAAAGCTTGCATGCACAAACTGGGGCGCTGGAGCAAGTACACTCAGAGCTCTCTTTCTGGGTAGTGTGAGGTCGATTATGGACTACAGCATGCCCGTCCAAGCCTTTGCCAGCAAAACGGCATTGGAAAAACTGGGTCGAATCCAGAACCAGGCCTTAAGATTTATCTGTGGCGCATACAGAACGACACCCACAGCTGCTGTGGAAGTCATTGCAAACGTAGAACCGCTCGATATTCGTAGGGACAAGGCAATCATAACGACTGCAGAGAGGTACCGCAGGCTAGACTATAGGGAGCCCTGCTACCAGATGCAGCACAACTGGGGCGGACGTGGGTGTTTGAAACGTTCCTCATTTATGCATCAAGTAACGGAACTTGATAGGAACGTCAAACCCCCACGAAATAGAAGACAAATTATAAGTGTCCCACTCAAACCGCCCTATGCGGAATGCACACGTCCCGAAATACGTTTGTCTTTGACTGACACGGCGGTGACGAAACGCAGCCCTGAACATGTACAGAAAGCGGCTGCCCTTGAGACGATAGAAGGGTTCGCGGGAACCCAAGTGAAAGTGTTCACGGATGGGTCTGCCAGTTCAAGTGAAGGAATTGCAGGATAGGTGCGCTCATCTTATACCCAATAGGAGGGCCACCAAAAGAAGAACTTCTAGGTCCCTGTGGGACTATGGCATCGAATTACGATGCGGAGCTTGAAGCTATACACAGGGCCCTGGAAAGTGTGCACCGGACACTGCAGGGGTCGGAAATTTTTGGTTTCGACACGGTACTGTTTTGTGACTCGAGATCAGCCCTCGAAGTCCTGGCTAGTGAGAAGCGTAGTACCCACTTGGTTGACGCCATCTTGGAGGACGTGGGTAGACTCGAAAGACTTGGAGGTAAGGTAACCGTGCAGTGGATCCCGAGCCACGTGAATGTTAATGGCAATGAAAAGGCAGACTCCCTGGCCAAAGCAGGTGCAGCACTGCCCCAACCAGAGGCCCCAGTCACCTATCTTGGGGTTAAAACCTGGCTAAAGGACCACTTCCGGAGTAAGTGGTACCAGGAGTGGGCTGACAACACGACAGCCAGAGGGGTATTCGCTAACATGCCCATGCCAAGCCGTTCAGACCAGTGGTGGAACCTGAGTCGCAAACACCAGAGTTTGGTGACTCAGATGAGAACAGAACATTGCTCAACCAACTCTTACTTTCACAGGCTAGACCACAACAGGGACTCGAACTGCCGTCATTGCAGCCAAGCCCCTGAGACAGTCGTGTACCTGGTGACGTCTTGCTCGGCGCTTGATATAGCCGGGGGGGGGGTGAGGGAGGCGGAAGAGTCCCATGTAAAGACAATGTTGTATGGCAATGCTCAGCAGATGGAGCAGATTGCCCAGGTACTAGCCAAGGCCTTAAGAGATTAGTCTCAGGCCTACAGAATATGTGTTTAGTTTAGTTTACTTTATTTTGAATGGGATACGGAAGCTTAATTAAATTTAATTTCTGAAAATCGGAAAATAGTAATTTTTTTCCCTTTGCTTTTTTTTTAATGAAGATTTTAAAAAAATATTTCCTTCGAATATTTATATGTAAATAATTTTTTGGCAATGAAGTAATTTGAAGAGCTTATAATTTTAAATTTTTACTTATTTCAAATACTAAAAAATGATGTATTTTTATATTTATTTTATTTGGGGAGGGCTTAACTTTTGATAAAAGATGGTTTTAAAAAAGTATAAAAACTGAAATATTTAATGTGATCGCAGGTCAACATTTTTAGGCATATATAAATATAAGGACGCAATAATCTTCTGTATAGAAGGAGCGTCTGTAACAGATAAGTCTCTATGAAAGTCTGCTCAGAAATTTTATTACAAAATTAATAAATATTTATATCATTTAACTTTCATTTGCATCCAATTCAAACCCTTAGACATTAAAGGTGTTGTTTGGGGCTTTTAGGCGTATTTTGTTTTTCAAAGACAGTCTTCTATCGTGAATTTAAAAAAAATAAAATTTGAGATAAGACCTACATTAGTTAGGATTTTATTTTTTTAAATATTTTTTTTTAAATTTGAGCTCCACAAGTTGAGTACACATTCTATTCATTATGTGTGCTTATGCTACAAAAGCTAAATAATTATGTTTAAGACAGGATATAAGCTATCCAAGTACGTAATATTATTTCTCCATAAATTATCGTATGCTAAAACTAAAACCCTTTTTCCGTCGTCTGATATCTCCTTATTCTCTAATGTCTGTGTCTTATTTAGTGAAATACATGTTTATATAATGAACACTTTCACAACCTTGCTGCACAAATAAAAATGGAACATTTCGTATCAGTCTAATTCCTTACCAGCTAAAAAAAATAAATAATAATAATGAGGGAATTATATGTATGAAGACATCGGTGTCACGTTTTCGCATTATCATCATCTGTTTTTTAATATGTTGTTTGTTATTTTTAATTAACGTTGAGCAATTAGCCACCCTTGAAAACGAGTTTCTCGGGGGCAAGCACTCACTTTGCCCTCACCTTGTTACGCCGATGGCTAAACTTATGATGGTTGAATGTCCAATAATGATAAACAAAAGCATTCAGCACAAACACAGACAAGACACGAACCTTAATAAAACCTAATTAATAAGTATAAGTTAATACGTGTATAAGTAAGGGGTCGATTTTATTTTATACACGGAGACTTCATTACAAGGTCTCCTGAGGTGACTTTACTGTAAAGTAAACTCTCCTGAGTTGAATCGATTGTAAAGTAAACTCTTCTGAGGTGAATCGATTGAAAAGTAAACTCTTCTGAGGTGAATCGATTGTAAAGTAAACTCTTCTGAGTTGACTTTATTGTAAAGTAAACTCTTCTGAGGTGACTTTATTGTAAAGTAAACTCTTCTGAGGTGACTTTATTGTATAGTAAACTCTCCTGAGGTGACTTTATTGTAAAGTAAACTCTCCGGGAGAGAATTTAATTTGGGGAGACTTTATTTCGTGACACTGTCGATCTAAATTCTGTTTCCTGCTTGCGCTTGGGTTACAGGGGACTAGAGAATGTTCTTCTTCTCTTGTGACAGTAACAATGATGCAGTAGGGCTCAGTCTTCTTCTCTTGTGACAGTAACAATGATGCAGTAGGGCTCAGTCTTCTTCTCTTGTGGCAGTAACAATGATGCAGTAGGGCTCAGTCTTCTTCTCTTGTGACAGTAACAATGATGCAGTAGGGCTCAGTCTTCTTCTCTTGTGACAGTAACAATGATGCAGTAGGGCTCAGTCTTCTTCTCTTGTGACAGTAACAATGATGCAGTAGGGCTCAGTCTTCTTCTCTTGTGACAGTAACAATGATGCAGTAGGGCTCAGTCTTCTTCTCTTGTGACAGTAACAATGATGCAGTAGGGCTCAGTCTTCTTCTCTTGTGGCAGTAACAATGATGCAGTAGGGCTCAGTCTTCTTCTCTTGTGACAGTAACAATGATGCAGTAGGACTCAGTCTTCTTCTCTTGTGACAGTAACAATGATGCAGTAGGGCTCAGTCTTCTTCTCTTGTGACAGTAACAATGATGCAGTAGGGCTCAGTCTTCTTCTCTTGTGACAGTAACAATGATGCAGTAGGGCTCAGTCTTCTTCTCTTGTGACAGTAACAATGATGCAGTAGGGCTCAGTCTTCTTCTCTTGTGACAGTAACAATGATGCAGTAGGGCTCAGTAGGCAATCGCACACTTTTGTGGTGAGAATTTTACATTCGCTAAAAAAAAATTAAATTTAAAAAGTGGTCTGGGGCGGGGGGGGGGTAGGTTTAGAATAAAGGCACCACTTTGTATGTACCCATTGGGAAGGGGGCAACATGAGATAGAGCATATGAATTTTTAGTTTAAGTAATTTATGTACGGCCCGTAGGTGGCCACAAGGAGCTTATTACCAATCTAAAACAGTCAGCTTTAAAACCTTGTTATTCCCGTTTAAGACAGTTTGTCAGTCATGTTTTGGTTCAGACAAATGCAATTACATGTAATTTTCTTAGTACAAAACAAAAAGTAAAAAAAAATCACTAATCACCATAAAATCGAGGGAAACAAAATTAAATTTGGGAAATTTTTATTCCAACATTTTAAGACTCAAGGCAACCTATGAACGCAGTGACTTGACTCAATGAGACGTGGATTACTTGTGTCTTGGAGAGACATTAATTACTTTTGTCTTTTAAATAGTCATGGATTACTTGTGTCTCTCAGAAAGACTAAGGGTGACGCAGTCCGACTTGAATGTGAATGCAAAACTTAATGCACGTATTCGAAATGCTGTCTAACTGACGTACAAGTTAACTACACTGTTGTTGACTGAAATATTCCTCTGTGACAGATGGGGGAAGGATTTATCATGGACAGCTAACAATGGTGATGATCTGCGCCTGTAACACATGACTGCCACAATGATAGCCACAATGGACAGTGGGATGATGGTCCCGAGAGATAGATAGACGGGCAAGAACGTCTCGTCGTGAACTTCTCTGGTTCTGCATGCTGGTGATTGACAGGTTGATAGACCGTGCAACGATGTGGTAGGTTTAGGACTGGTCAGTTTATCTGTTAAGTTAGGACTGGTCAGTTTATTGGTAATATTAGGACTGGTCATTTTATTGGCAGGGTTAGGACTGGTCATTTTATTGGCAGGGTTAGGACTGGTCAACTTATCTGTTAAGTTTGGAATGGTCATTGTATCGGGTGGGTTCGGACTAACTGGTTGTGTTGTATCTTTATCAACACTTGTTGGTTGTGTTGTATCCTTATCAACACTTGTTGGTTGTGTTGTATCTTTATCAACACTTGGTTGTTGTGTTGTATCTTTATCAACACTTGTTGGTTGTGTTGTATCTTTATCAACATTTGTTGGTTGTGTTGTATCTTTATCAACACTTGTTGGTTGTGTTGTATCTTTATCAACACTTGTTGGTTGTGTTGTATCTTTATCAACATATGTTGGTTGTGTTGTATCTTTATCAACATTTGATGGTTGTGTTGTATCTTTATCAACACTTGTTGGTTGTGTTGTATCTTTATCAACATTTGTTGGTTGTGTTGTATATTTATCAACATTTGTTGGTTGTGTTGTATCTTTATCAACACTTGTTGGTTGTGTTGTATCTTTATCAACACTTGTTGGTTGTGTTGTATCTTTATCAACACTTGTTGGTTGTGTTGTATCTTTATCAACATTTGTTGGTTGTGTTGTATCTTTATCAACATTTGTTGGTTGTGTTGTATCTTTATCAACACTTGTTGGTTGTGTTGTATCTTTATCAACACTTGTTGGTTGTGTTGTATCCTTATCAACACTTGTTGGTTGTGTTGTACCTTTATCAACACTTGTTGGTTGTGTTGTATCTTTATCAACATTTGTTGGTTGTGTTGTATCTTTATCAACATTGGTTGGTTGTGTTGTATCTTTATCAACACTTGTTGGTTGTGTTGTACCTTTATCAACACTTGTTGGTTGTGTTGTACCTTTATCAACACTTGTTGGTTGTGTTGTATCTTTATCAACACTTGTTGGTTGTGTTGTATCTTTATCAACACTTGTTGGTTGTGTTGTATCTTTATCAACACTTGTTGGTTGTGTTGTAACTTTATCAACACTTATTTGTTGTAATGTGTCTCTTTCAATAGCTTCATCACAAATAAAATTCTTGTGTTCGCTGCAGTCGGAGAAAGAGAACCCGAGTCCATCCTCATCTCCTTCATGTACCATTATACAATCTCCTTGCTCAGAATCAATGTAGTAATTTGTTATAGACAGAGGCGTGCCTGTGGAGTAATCTAGTGAGATTATTATGATATGGACAGGGGCGTGCCTGTGGAGTAATCTTGTGATTATTATGATATGGACAGGGGCGTGCCTGTGGAGTAATCCAGTGATTATTATGATATGGACAGGGGCGTGCCTGTGGAGTAATCCAGTGATTATTATGATATGGACAGGGGCGTGCCTGTGGAGTAATCTAGTGACTATTGTGATATGGACAATGGAAATGTTTCTACTTTCTATGTATGTAAACAGACAGTAAAAAATAAATCTTAATCATTAAAGTAAAATGCAATTTAATTATTTAGAGACAAACTTAAGAAATTAAATTTTTAAATTGCGAAAATAAAAATCGTCTTGGGTCAAAAATTGAAGATGTTTTAAACCTGTTTTAGGAGCCAATTCTTATTTTAAACATTTGCTGTTCAATTTTTTTTATTCTTCACATTACCTAATTACCAAAGTATTTTTAATACATTTCTTATTATTTAAGTAAACCAAACCCAAAATTCACTGTTTGGACAATTCGTTGTAATGAGCCCGAGATAAATGCCCCCTCCCCCCCCAACCAAAAGTATGGAGCCACCACCTCTACGTTAGGACCACAGACAGCTGAGCCATCTAGAATCAAGACACTGGGTAGACTTTGTTTGCTGTGTACTAACGTCAGTGGCGTAGCTAGGGGTGCCGGTGGTGCGGACGAGGGTGTCACCAAATTGAACATTGCATCTTTTCTTTATTTTTTGAAATATTCACTGTACAGAATGAGCAGCGGTCCAGGAATTTCAAAATCAAATCATTAGTTTATTTTTTGATTGGTGTAATTCTTTGGCTTTAATCTGTTTACTCGACGAGACGATGACTTGATTTTAGTTGGCGGTAAAAAGCTCATGTGACTATTTTTTTTTAGAAAAGACGTCATTTATCAGCAATAGTAGACCTAATAAAACAATATGATATCGTGTGCAGCCTTTAATTTTAAGCCCTGGGCTTAAATCCTTTAAATAATATAACAAAATTTTGATTTGTCAATCTTAAAACCTCATCAAATGCACTAAATACTTTTAAGATCTACACTGTTGGGGTTTGGGAAAGGGCTTGCACTTCAATATAAAAAAAATGTTTTAAAATATATTTTCTTTGGTATTAAGCTGTTAAAATATGTTATTTTATTTAAAATAAATTCATTGAACCGTAAAATGCTACAGTACCATCTACCCAGGCCTGGACTGCCTCTCTTTTGAGACCAACCCAGTAGAGTTCCTCTGTTCCTGGGAGAAATTTAAAACCCTTTCTTGGGTCAGCATCAGTTGGCCACAGTAAACCCATTCCTTTGTTACGACAGTCATCGTTGCCCTGCTGCCATGTACCATAGTGATCTGTGAGTGCAATCTGGCAGTTGGAATTATTAGCTTGGCCTGGGATGTGAATAATCATTTAAACATTTTACGAGGAAGGTGTGAACACATTTTAATCTTTATAAATATCAACACTATTTGACGTTGTTGATTTAATAAGAGTCACAAGTGTGAACTTTAAGTCCGATTTTAAAAAAATTCTACAGTTCAAATTTTTTATAATGTTATGTATCTTTAAACTTTAAATTAACTAAAATTACTTTTTATTAACTATGGTAAAAGTGAAATTGTGAAGTGCATGTTTCAGACTCGATAAACAAAAGTCTTACAAGATTGGCACAATGCCCCATGATATTCTGAGTGACAACTAGAAATGTTGAGATCAAAAGGGAATTGAGTGGAAAACTCTTTTGTTCCTGTGCCATCATATTTCAGGTAGCCACATTGATTTCCAGTTGGCAACGATCCTGGTGTGTCCAGTTTTGGCAGACGGTACCAATTAGCAACGTCTGGATTGAATTTTCAAAAACAGGTTGTAATGATGACGCACTCATTATGGGAGTGAAAAATACGAGGGTTAGAGATTATTTGTTTTAGCGAAACATATTTTTTTATAAACACAATGATGGATACGGAGTAGAGTAGAAGGAAAATACCTTAAAATTCAATATGTGTACATTTAACATGTCTATGATAGAAGGTAACTGAAAGCAATTATTTGAATGATTAATTTCTTCTATTTCACAGTAGGACTAAAATTTTTAAAATTCATTTGGAATGACTGAAATGGGTTATGTATAATGTTGGGAGGAGGAGGGGAGGTCTGCCATTAATTTTAACAACCGAGAGTAACTTCCCATGGTTTCTCATCAATACTTTTTAAATTTCAAACATTCAAATAATTATTTTTGAAAAGGTGCAACAAAACAACGAACATGTGGACTAAAAGAGTAAAGGAAGACTTTTTGCCGATACGTTAGTTGTTTCTTTGCGTCTTTTTCAGGCTTAGTCGTACCCTATTCAAGAACTTAATTTATTTTCAGTCTGATTGGCATTTAAAACAGGAAATGTATACGCCTGATAGAACAGAACAACGGACGTTTCGGCAAAAAGCCTTCCTCCACGAACAAATAGACAAAAACAAATAAAACGAATGAAATGAAATGAAAGCGTAACTGCGGTGTTATCCAAAGCGAAAAAGAGCAACAAAGGGGGGGGGGCGGGGGGAGAGAGTCGTACAGAGATTGTATAGCTACGGGCTGAGTAGGCGTGGCGAATCTTAAACATGCCAGTGAGAATAAAACATCGCATGTGGTGCAAGGGTCCTATATTCTTGAATAAGCCTATTCTCCAGAAGAGCTAACAATTTCTATTTTTTGTAAGTCCCCATCATTATGTTTGCATTTTTGACGTGTCATTTTCTATAGATCTAATGTGAGTTACACCACATCGTTTAAAGAGAATCGTTTAAACAATCACTAATCAAGTGATGTGAAGCACGATGGCTGTGTAATAGTAACCGTTAATTTGATTTACTTTGTTAAAAAAATTCCCCCTTGTCGGTTGATCACAAGGTTGACCTTTACCTTTAAATCAAAGCTTAGAATACTTTATCAAAGTTGATGTTTAAACTGGTCTGTGTACCTGAAGTGTATACAGAATATGATGTTTTACCGCCACATCGATCTTGGAAGTTGGCCGTACAGGTAAAGTTACACAGGCTGTCATCAACCAGGTCTTCGATCTTGGAATTGTCATCAAGGCACAAGCAGATGTCAATCTTAGACAAATTTATTTATGAAGTGAGTTCCAATGTAAATGTCGAAATGAATGTTGGCTACGGGGCTTTGCTATCATAGTAAATGTTTAAAATTATTCTAAGCAATATGTTAACTAAAAGTAAGTGTACGAGTTAAGTACAGGGGTACCTCTAGATACGAATCCTTTAAGATACGAAAGATCCAAGATATGAAAGGCCACTGGAAAAATTTGTGTTCCAAGGCTTGAAAAAACGCACAACTGACAACACTGGAAATTACGAGACGTCATTCAACGCACCACTAACAGTTCTGCTCTCCTATTGGTTAATTCCAGCCCCAATGCGGGGTGTTCGTGCGTGATGCTTTATTTACTGCGTAGTTGGTTTGGTGTTGGTGTCCTAAATTCGTGAATATTTTCGCGAAATCTTTGGAAAAGCGTATTTTTATGGTTAGGGCTTCATTAATCGCCTCACTCGAAAGGTAAAAGTTCACATTTGTATACATATTATTTTTCATTTATTTTATTCTGTATTCATTGTTTTATTATTATTTTTGCTATTTTCCATTTTTAAGTGTTGTTTCTGTGTGGCTTGGAACGGATTAGGTATTTTACGTGTAAAGCTTTGTTCGTGATACGAATGTTCCAATATACGAAAGCCACCCCAGAACGCATTAGCTTTGTATCTCGAGGTACCACTGAACTTAGATTTATGATTATTTAGTTTCCGATTGTAGCAAAGACACGTACTTTCAAAGCCACACGCGTTGTTGAGCAGACAGAGACACATTCAGACACATGCAAGATGTGGGCGTGGTTTGCTGTGGAGATGCCCTCTATCGTCTGTTGGTCACCACAGCCGGTGTAGAGAAACAGCTTTGATTGGTCTGGAGAAAAGGATCAAGATACTAGAAATGTTCAGATTATGGATTATATGTCAATTATATTTGTCAATTCTATCCATAAAATATGCATGTTAACTATACCTGTCAACTCTACCTGTCAACTCTACCTACCAACACCACCTGTCAACTCTACCTGCCAACACCACCTGTCAACTCTACCTGCCAACACCACCTGTCAACTCTACCTACCAACACCACCTGTCAACTCCACCTGCCAACACCACCTGTCAACTCTACCTGCCAACACCACCTGTCAACTCTACCTGCCAACACCACCTGTCAACTCTACCTGCCAACACCACCTGTCAACTCTACCTGCCAACACCACCTGTCAACTCTACATGCAAACACCACCTGTCAACTCTACCTGCCAACACCACCTGTCAACTCCACCTGTCAATTCCACCTGTCAAATCTACCTGTCAAATCTACCTGTCAACTCTACCTGTCAACTCTACCTGCCAACACCACCTGTCAACTCTACCTGTCAACAACACCTGTCAACTCTACCTGCCAACACCACCTGTCAACTCTACCTGCCAACACCACCTGTCAAATCTACCTGTCAACACCACCTGTCAATTCTACCTGCCAACAACACCTGTCAAATCTACCTGTCAACTCTACCTGTCAACACCACCTGTCAACTCTACCTGCCAACACCACCTGTCAACACCACCTGCCAACACCACCTGCCAACACCACCTGTCAACACCACCTGCCAACACCACCTGTCAACTTTACCTGCCAACACCACCTGTCAACTCTACCTGGCAACACCACCTGTCAAATCTACCTGTCAACTCTAACTGTCAACTCTACCTGTCAACTCTACCTGCCAACACCACCTGCCAACACCACCTGTCAACTCTACCTGCCAACACCACCTGTCAACTCTACCTGGCAACACCACCTGTCAAATCTACCTGTCAACTCTAACTGTCAACTCTACCTGTCAACTCTACCTGCCAACACCACCTGTCAACTCTACCTGTCAACTCCACCTATCAATTCTACCTGTCAACTCTACCTGTCCAAGTCCACCTGTCAATTCTACCTGTCAACTCTACCTGCCAACTCCACCTGTCAAATCTACCTGTCAACTCTACCTGTCCAAGTCCACCTATCAATTCTACATGTCAACTCTACCTGTCCAAGTCCACCTATCAATTCTACCTGTCAACTCTACCTGTCCAAGTCCACCTATCAAATCTACCTGTCATCTCTACCTGCCAACTCCACCTGTCAACTCCACCTGTCAACTCTACCTGTCAACTCCACCTGTCAAATCTACCTGTCAACTCTACCTGTCCAAGTCCATGACGAGACAGAACGTCGACCACCAATCCATAAACTTTGGGTCTCATTGATAAAGGGACGCAATTCTGTAAGTTTGTCTTTGGCATTGAACAGGCTGCCTCCCATTTCCTGGCATGCCTGGTACGCTCGTTGCCATGGTAACGGCCCTTGAAGTTGCCTGACATCCCGTAGTCGCTACAAGATGAGAAGTTTTTGAAATGTGTGCAGTAAATGTTTACAGTAAATGTTTATAGTAAATGTTTACAGTAAATGTTTATAGTAAATGTTTATAGTTTCGAGTAAACAATTGAAGATATATTTTAAAATAAAAACTGTTTCACAAAAAATGAAATGAAATAAGAAACACGAATCATGTGAAAAGATCTGTATTTGCATATTGTGATTTGCTTCTCTTTGTCATGCAAGGAAGGAAGCTTAACAGGATTAATATGATTTTTCTGTCTAAAGTACAAATGTCACTTTTGAAGCTCCGTAGACTAAAATTTGTCGCTAAGAAATAAATAAATATTAAAAATGAATAAACATTAAAAATAAATAAAAAAATTAATTAAAAATAAATTTTAAAAATACTATTTTGACTTGCTCATACAAATAGGCAAATATAATCGTGACAATGGACAGTGTCACGATTTAGATTGGAAGAATGTACACTTCAAGACCGACTAAGTAACAATAATATTAAAGTAAAATTAATTCCCGGCTTAGTAAGTTTCAAACACACCTCTCCCCACGGTCTTATGTCATTTATCTATTTATTTATGGTCCACTTTCTTGTGTTGCCAGGTGGGCGCCAAGCTTTGGTGAGTGGGAGGATTAGCTTGGATTAAATCTCTTGTTCCGTGAAGGGAATGAAATATATTGAAGAATGCTATGTACCGTTACTACCGTGTCAGATAGGCAGTCAGGTAATTGGCCTTTGAACAAAAGGTCATAGGTCAAAGTGTTTCCTTGTGCACTTGATGCCCTACACTAAAGCTACCATTTTTTAAATAACGTTTCCAATAAACAAATTTCCAATATCTTATGTTTTCATTTGCGGGGTACCTTGAAATTCTGGTGTGGGGCCTGTGTGTGTCGTTAAATTCTGCTGTGGGGCCTGTGTGTGTCGTTAAATTCTGGTGGAGGGCTACACACTTGGACACAACAACAAAAACAACAGACACAATAAACAAATTAATTTTATTTTAAAAATACATTAATTATATGCTAGTGCCGTGGTTGCGAATCTCTTTGGGGCCGCGTGCCCAAAATTCAACCAATACCCACTTATTTATAGCAAAGTGCCGACACTTCAGTGAAACCTGAAAAAAAGGGGGGGGGTTGATCTAGTTGGTTTGATTTTTAAAAAGTAATATTTTAGTCGCGTGCCGGCTGATGAGGCTTTGGGTGCCGACCGTGGCTCGCGTGCCATATGTTCGCCATCACTGTGCTAGTGTAAATATATATTTTTATAAACAACACATTTTTGGCCTACCTCTCATGGCATGTACGCAAAGTAAAGTTAGTGGTAGAAATCTGTCGATTAGAAAAAATTAAACAAGTCATCAAACTTTTAAATGTGATTACCTATTGATGACCCTGGAGCACCCTATGTGAGTGTGTGGGGGGTGGGGGGAGAGGGGACAGGTGACAGGAACCAAGTCTTAGTGTCAAGTCAGACAACAGTATAAAATCTTTTTTGTTTTTGTTGCACTGATATACTGCACATCA
>CALYLW010000852.1:230630-249729 GCA_944989445.1 Ampullaceana balthica
AAAATACAAAATACACAAACAAATTGTGCAATTAAAACAATAAATTTGAGCTTTATTTTAAACTAAAACGACAATAGACGTTTCGGCTAATGCCTTCATCAGTACAATAACATAAAATAGGTACTTACATATATTTAAATTCTTAAAACATGTTATATCATAAAATAATTTAAAATATTCATGTAAAATAAAATGAAAGGAAAAACAAAAACAAACAAGGACACAGGATGTAGGAAAAAGGAGGAAGTATCTAAAGTTACAGTTAAAACCACAACGGGAAAAAGATTCTGCAGTTAGGTAAAATTGTGAATTTGGTTAATTCCATATGGAGCCAACGTACCAAATCGTTTTATAAGTTTATTTTCCATGTGGATCCTATCATGGGTATTGTTTGTATATAAAATACCAGTAACTGCAACATCTGAAATACCGTCATGGTCAACACTGTTAAAATGTTTAGATACAGGACATTGAGCCTGTTTATTAATATTATACAGGTGTTCTCGAAACCGATCCCCAAGACGACGACCTGTCTCACCCACGTAAATTTTATTACACCTCTTGCAAAGAATTGCATAAATCACGTTGCGACTAGTGCAAGTGAATCCATCTTTTATTATGAAGTTTTCAAGAGGGAAAGAAACCTGGTTAATTTCAATCACATATGGACAAGTATTGCAACGGTTACGGTTGCAACCTTTTGTTCCAATATGTGCTTTCATTGTGGGAAGGTGACTTCTTACAAGTATATCTCTCAGGCTTCTATCTCTCCGGAAAGCAAAAAGAGGAGGTTTTTTGAAGACTTGCTGAGTTAGAGGGTCAGCCATGAGGATTGGTCGGTTTTTGAGAATTACCTGGCGGGCTATAAAATTATGGGGATGAAAAGTTAAAATAAATTTGGATCGATCACATTGATCAGAACCAGATGATGTAAATGTCTCCTGTCTGGTCATGCCTTTAATTCGATTGATAGCGGATATTAAAACTGTTTCCGGGTATGACCTCCTTCGAAAAAAATCCAGCATTTCATGACTTTTCTCTAAAAAGTCTGCTTCATCACTGCAGAGTCTTTTAAGTCTCAATAGTTGCGAAAATGGAATAGCGTTCTTACATGATTGAGGATGGGACGATGTGTACATAAGGAAACTATGGCTGTCTGTAGACTTGTAAAATATTGATGTTGATATTTTGTTTTCGTTTAATTTAATTTGAATGTCCAAAAAATTGACAGCACTCCTATGGATGGTTGAAGTAAATTTGATTGAACAATGGAAATTACTAACGAAGTCAATGAAACTTTGCAATTGTTGCATGTCCATTTTTGTTATTCCTATACAATCGTCAATGTATCTCCTGTAGTACTCTGGAGAGATACCTTTGTAATTTTCACTCCATAGGTGTTCTAAATGGCCCATAAATATGCATGCGTAACTTGGTCCCATCTTTGTTCCCATAGCAACTCCACTAATTTGATCAAAAAACTGCCCGTTGAACTCAAACGAGTTTAAATTAAGAACCAACTCAGTCAATCGTAGTATGGCACCTGCGGGGATCTTGAGATTCGCCTTCTTGTTAAGAAAAAATGAGATTGCAGAGAGGCCATCAGCATGAGGAATTGACGTGTACAATGAAGAAACGTCCATTGTAAATAGTATATGATCCTCATTAGGTAAAGCCAAGGAAGCCAGAGATTTTATCATATGGCTAGTGTCCTTAATATATGATGGTAAATTTGCAACAATAGGTTGAAAAACAGTGTCCAAAAAATCTGAAATTAATTCGGTAGGACAAGAGCAGGCGGAGACAATTGGTCTTCCAGGGTTTCCAAGCTTGTGTATTTTTGGTAATAAATATAAGCATGGCTTACCAAGATCACTATCATAAATATATCATAATATATTCTTGCCAGATTATAATTTGGGTAAAAAGCCAAAATGTCGGTCAAAAAAGGCCAAACTTATGTTATATGAAAAATGTCGACAAAAATGACGTCACCCACCCAGGGGGCTGCAGGGGTCACAGATTTGTGACGATGTATGATGAGGAGGAGGGGGGGTTTTAAGAACTGTGACGTCACATCAAAACGTGCAACTCTAAATAAAAGCTACTAAATAGTAAATACCGCTTTTATGGGGGGAGGGACTTTGTGACTCTATATTCGAGGGGTGTCTAGCTCTTTATTACGTGTGACGAAGGGGAGGGGTGAAAATGAAGTGAAAAATCTGCCAAAAATCGAGTGACTTCATTTATGGACCGCCCATAAAGGCTGAAAATTAGTTAACTGTTGAAAATTAAGGTTTAACTATGAGAAAAAAGGTTAATAAATGTGTAAATGCCAATGTTAATATGTATGGTTATATTCACAAAATAAATAGACTATGATACTAACATACACATTTGAAAGAAAAGCTAAAGGTCTTCCTTTTCCTATAGACTGCTATTTGCAGTATTATAAACTGTATCAGATGTCAAGTCATCAGTATTCTTTGTGACACGACGAAGTCCTTACAGTATTTATTTGTAAGTAAAAGCTCAGCCCTGACTGAAAAGTGTGAGCTGCATTCAATATCTAACTTTGTCTTAATGCACTCTACGTTCAACTTTAAAGAATTGTTAACATCACGTAAGCTATTCAAAAATAGAACATTAATAAAGGTATGGACTTATGTGGATTAAAAAAATTATATATATATTTTTATAAAGATAATTTTTATATATCTTTTATATATTTTTATCTGTTTTCATTAAAAAAGGCAAAAAAAGAGGGGGAAAAAAAGCCAAAAAAATAAGTTCAGGATTAACCATCTTTAAAAATGCCAAATTTTGAGAATTTGGCATTTTAAAAGGCCAATCTGGCAAACTCTGCTGCACTACTCTATGATATAATTACACTAAATATTCATCAAAGACATTCAAATGAATTTAGAAGAGAGAAAAGGGGAGCGTAGTTGGCTCCAACATACATCGGGTATTCTCTTTCATAAAGTAAACATATATTTGAAAGCTAGAGTGCTCATCAACATATTTATTAATTTTTTAAAAAAAATATCAATTAATTCTTCACTATAAATAACCTGGATATAAAGCCCGATAGTTGCACTCAATTACAACAAGCGATAGTTCAAAGTTCGAGACGTTGGTCGTGTGTTGTGATGTGTTGCTATTGACCTCGTGGATTCCCGGGAATTTAGCTTTTTATTATCGCACTAGAACCAGCAATAACGACACTAAATAGTGGGTGGCACAAAGATCACATGGTTTGTTTCGTTGGTTCAATGTGTTGTTTGATGTGATAGGTTGCATGTGTACTGGCTAACTTTATCCAGCAGGATTGGTGATAGGTTACATGTGTACTGGCTAACTTTATCCAGCAGGATTGGTGATAGGTTGCATGTGTACTGGCTAACTTTATCCAGCAGGATTGGTGATAGGTTGCATGTGTACTGGCTAACTTTATCCAGCAGGATTGGTGATAGGTTGCATGTGTACTGGCTAACTTTATCCAGCAGGATTGGTGATAGGTTGCTTGTGTACTGGCTAACTTTATCAGACAGGATTGGTGACAGGTTGCATGTGTACTGGCTAACTTTATCCAGTAGGATTGTTGATAGGTTGCATGTGTACTGGCTAACTTTATCCAGTAGGATTGGGGATAGGTTGCTTGTGTACTGGCTAACTTTATCAGACAGGATTGGTGACAGGTTGCATGTGTACTGGCTAACTTTATCCAGTAGGATTGGTGACAGGTTGCATGTGTACTGGCTAACTTTATCCAGTAGGATTGGTGATAGGTTGCATGTGTACTGGCTAACTTTATCCAGTAGTATTGGTGATAGGTTGCATGTGTACTGGCCACTGGCTAACTTTATCCAGTAGGATTGGTGACAGGTTGCATGTGTACTGGCTAACTTTATCCAGTAGGATTGGTGATAGGTTGCATGTGTACTGGCCACTGGCTAACTGATTTGTTCTCATTTACACATTGTACTCACGTGGTGAACCATTCTCTGATAAAATCATTTTCTCATTTTATTTAGCTTGCCAATTTAAATATAATTTAATAAATACGTGGTCAATATAATGGGGATTTAAAATATTAATATAGTTCAAGGACTTCAAAAATGCGTTTGTGCATTGGGAAAGGGGCGGGGGCAAAGCTTTTGATTTGCTGACCATCAAGTTTTACAGAAAAGTGGAAGGTTTGGTATGAACAATTAAATCTTATACTTTCTCAAATAAACCTAAATAATAATGTTTGCACCAATGAAATTTAAAAGTTGAACACCATGATGAAACAAATCATAGCCAACCAAAAGCGTCGTCTCGTAGAGCAGAGATTGTATACTAGAAATCTGAAAGATCGTTTCTATTTAGCCGAAAGCCCGCCCTTCTTTTCTACATTTGAGAACTGCAAGCATATTCCTGTCCAAAGTAATGCCATCATATACTAGCTCAAAATAAGACCATCATATACTGGCCCAAAGTAATGTTGTTATTTCTAGACCACATATACAGCAATGTTCATTGTAAATTATTGAGCGACAGGTCCCGTCATTTGTATCAGAGATTTCAATATGAAAAACACGTTAAGAATTAATACGCCAACGTAATTTAATATAGTGAGCTAGAAATAATTTCTTACTTAGGTACTATATTTAATTATATTCAATTACTTTCGCGTTTTCGAGAAAATTATCGATGATGTTATGTTAATTGAATTTTGATATATTTTCTCGTAAATATTTTGCTTAGATCGATAAAACTCAAATTAATTGTAAATATTTTGCTTAGCGCGATAAAACTCAAATTAATTGTAAAAATTTTGTTAAAATTATAGAGCATAAATATTTTAAATGGTAGTAATAGTAAGTCTTTACCCATCCGGTGGCTGGCCTTGAGTATTACACTTTACTGTAACATTACACAATAACACTACATTATAATACAACATTACACAATAACACTGCATTATAATACAACATTACACAATAACACTACATTATAATACAACATTACACAATAACACTACATTATAATACATTACACAATAACACTAGATTATAATACAACATTACACAATAACACTACATTATAATACAACATTACACAATAACACTACATTATAATACAACATTACACAATAACACTACATTATAATACAACATTACACAATAACACTACATTATAATACAACATTACACAATAACACTACATTATAATACAACATTACACAATAACACTACATTATAATAAAACATTACACAATAACACTTCATTATAATACAACATTACACAATAACACTACATTATAATACAACATTACACAATAACACTACATTATAATACAACATAACACAATAACACTAGATTATAATACAACATTACACAATAACACTACATTATAATACAACATTACACAATAACACTACATTATAATACAACATTACACAATAACACTGGATTATAATACAACATTACACAATAACACTACATTATAATACAACATTACACAATAACACTACATTATAATACAACATTACACAATAACACTACATTATAATACAACATTACACAATAACACTACATTATAATACAACATTACACAATAACACTAGATTATAATACAACGTTACACAATAACACTACATTATAATACAACATTACACAATAAAACTACATTATAATACAACATTACACAATAACACTTCATTATAATACAACATTACACAATAACACTTCATTATAATACAACATTACACAATAAAACTACATTATAATACAACATTACACAATAACACTACATTATAATACAACATTACACAATAACACTAGATTATAATACAACATTACACAATAACACTACATTATAATACAACATTACACAATAACACTACATTATAATACAACATTACACAATAACACTGGATTATAATACAACATTACACAATAACACTACATTATAATACAACATTACACAATAACACTACATTATAATACAACATTACACAATAACACTAGATTATAATACAACATTACACAATAACACTACATTATAATACAACATTACACAATAACACTACATTATAATACAACATTACACAATAACACTACATTATAATACAACATTACACAATAACACTACATTATAATACATTACACAATAACACTAGATTATAATACAACATTACACAATAACACTACATTATAATACAACATTACACAATAACACTACATTATAATACAACATTACACAATAACACTACATTATAATACAACATTACACAATAACACTACATTATAATACAACATTACACAATAACACTACATTATAATACAACATTACACAATAACACTACATTATAATAAAACATTACACAATAACACTTCATTATAATACAACATTACACAATAACACTACATTATAATACAACATTACACAATAACACTACATTATAATACAACATAACACAATAACACTAGATTATAATACAACATTACACAATAACACTACATTATAATACAACATTACACAATAACACTACATTATAATAAAACATTACACAATAACACTTCATTATAATACAACATTACACAATAACACTACATTATAATACAACATTACACAATAACACTACATTATAATACAACATAACACAATAACACTAGATTATAATACAACATTACACAATAACACTACATTATAATACAACATTACACAATAACACTACATTATAATACAACATTACACAATAACACTGGATTATAATACAACATTACACAATAACACTACATTATAATACAACATTACACAATAACACTACATTATAATACAACATTACACAATAACACTACATTATAATACAACATTACACAATAACACTACATTATAATACAACATTACACAATAACACTAGATTATAATACAACGTTACACAATAACACTACATTATAATACAACATTACACAATAAAACTACATTATAATACAACATTACACAATAACACTTCATTATAATACAACATTACACAATAACACTTCATTATAATACAACATTACACAATAAAACTACATTATAATACAACATTACACAATAACACTACATTATAATACAACATTACACAATAACACTAGATTATAATACAACATTACACAATAACACTACATTATAATACAACATTACACAATAACACTACATTATATTACAACATTACACAATAACACTGGATTATAATACAACATTACACAATAACACTACATTATAATACAACATTACACAATAACACTACATTATAATACAACATTACACAATAACACTAGATTATAATACAACATTACACAATAACACTACATTATAATACAACATTACACAATAACACTACATTATAATACAACATTACACAATAACACTACATTATAATACAACATTACACAATAACACTACATTATAATACATTACACAATAACACTAGATTATAATACAACATTACACAATAACACTACATTATAATACAACATTACACAATAACACTACATTATAATACAACATTACACAATAACACTAGATTATAATACAACGTTACACAATAACACTTCATTATAATACAACATTACACAATAACACTACATTATAATACAACATTACACAATAACACTACATTATAATACAACATAACACAATAACACTACATTATAATACAACATTACACAATAACACTACATTATAATACAACATTACACAATAACACTACATTATAATACAACATTACACAATAACACTGGATTATAATACAACATTACACAATAACACTACATTATAATACAACATTACACAATAACACTACATTATAATACAACATTACACAATAACACTACATTATAATACAACATTACACAATAACACTACATTATAATACAACATTACACAATAACACTAGATTATAATACAACGTTACACAATAACACTACATTATAATACAACATTACACAATAAAACTACATTATAATACAACATTACACAATAACACTTCATTATAATACAACATTACACAATAACACTTCATTATAATACAACATTACACAATAACACTACATTATAATACAACATTACACAATAACACTACATTATAATACAACATTACACAATAACACTAGATTATAATACAACATTACACAATAACACTACATTATAATACAACATTACACAATAACACTACATTATAATACAACATTACACAATAACACTGGATTATAATACAACATTACACAATAACACTACATTATATACAACATTACACAATACACTACATTTAATACAACATTACACAATAACACTACATTATAATACAACATTACACAATAACACTACATTATAATACAACATTACACAATAACACTAGATTATAATACAACATTACACAATAACACTACATTATAATACAACATTACACAATAACACTACATTATAATACAACATTACACAATAACACTACATTATAATACAACATTACACAATAACACTACATTATAATACAACATTACACAATAACACTACATTATAATACAACATTACACAATAACACTAGATTATAATACAACATTACACAATAACACTACATTATAATACAACATTACACAATAACACTACATTATAATACAACATTACACAATAACACTAATTATAATACAACATTACACAATAACACTACATTATAATACAACATTACACAATAACACTACATTATAATACAACATTACACAATAACACTACATTATAATACAACATTACACAATAATACTACATTATAATACTATAATGCAGGGATGCGGGAAACTTTTTGTCTGAGAGAGCCATAAACACCACATATTGTGAAAGTAATTCTGTGAGAGCCATAGCCATACATTATGTTTAAAACTAAAAAATTAAATTAAATTTGTGCATTTTGTGTCATTTCAAACAGTACAAGAAAATAATTATGTCTCTGAATTCTTTTTAATAACATTGTTATGCCTTTTTTAATATGCAATTAATATGTATATCAAACGAGTCTGAATAAATGTTTTTTTAAATAAATAATCAAACATTTGTCAGAGAGCCAGATGCAGCAATCAATAGAGCCACATGTGGTTCGCGAGCCATGGTTTCCCGACCCCTGGTATAATGTAAATACTAGTCTGTAACACTAGATTAAACAACACTAAAATATCAAAATAGACTGTAACACTAGATTACAACACTAGCATGTAAAAATAGACAGTAACACTAGATTACAACACTAGCATGTAAAAATAGACAGTAACAAATCTATCAGATAAAAAGACTGTAAATAGGTATTATTATAGTATAGTAAAAAATATGAAAAAATAACAAACACTTACTTGAGCATTTTTAAAATTCATGAATTTGTCTATTAAATGACTAAACTTGTTTATTTTAAAAATTAGAATCAATCATTTTCCTCTTGTCTATCAGGTTCTGTAGTTGCATTATGATGCATGTTAGATCCCCGACATAGCTCTACAAACTACTGGAAGGAGCAAGGAAAGTTATGAAGAGTTACCCTCCCTTTTAGCTGTTTAAGTTATTTTCTTAAAAATATCTATGACACTGCATTCCCGGTAGATTTTTTTTGGTATGTGACAATAAACAAATGCCAAGTTTGTATTGATATTAGTTTGGAAAGTCAAACATCCGTGTGACAAAAAGAATAAAGATAAGCCCATCAAAAGTTACGCCCCTTTCATACACAGGGGAGACTACCCGGATATCTGCTGGCATTCAGCTTAGGCTTTCAACAAATTTTACATAAGCAACGTTTAGGTTACACTTTTATCTGACATTATGATAGGGGCTCATTTTTACCCACACATCCCCACCCCCTTGCATTTATTTCACTAGAAACGCCCCTGTTTCTTGGGAGGACTCATTTATTTAAAAAAATATATTAAGTATTAAAATTTCGTGAGAATAAAATACCATTATTTTACACTTTGAACCGAAGTGACGTAGGTATATTAAACTGTGTTTTGTGATCAGGGGCCGTCCATAAATGACGTCACGCACCTGGGGGGGAGGGGGTCACACTTTTGTGACGATGCGTGACGAGGGGGAGGTAGGGGGGTTGAAGAAATGTGATGTCACATCAAAAAGGGTAACTTTGAAATAAAACTTCCACTGAAATATTTGGTCGCTTACAAATTTATTTAATGACTTTTTTTTTCTTTGTTTTTTTTAAAAATTATTGCTTCTCAATGTGCTGGTCGGTAGGCCATCAGACGCTGGTTGGCGTAAGCTATCAAGACACGAAAATTAAATCTAATTAAAATCCTTAAGTTTGAGAATCCACAAGATAACGTATGAAATTGTTACACTGCGTCGTTTGATGTTGACATCAAAGCATTTGTGATGTAACCGCAGCTCCGTTTGGTTCCCTCATGGAAGGAGTCGTAAAACTTTTTTGCCCGTTACCCCCAAATATACAAGTTTATGTATGCGTCACCCCCCCCACCCCGACTCTAGGTCCTGCTCACATGACTCGGGGATTTGGGGAGCGTCTGTTAGCCCCGAAAATGCTACTGGTGAGTTTTACAAGCATGACAAGTGTCTAAAAATGATTTGAATAGGATTATGTGTAGATATTTTAAATCAAAACGACACGAAATATCCTTTTTCTTTAAAAGGGGAGGGGGGGGGAATCTATTTGATAGAATAGTGCACCGGTCCCTGGTGCAATGGAAAAAATTCCTCCTGGTCCGCAATACTAAAAAGTTTGAGAAGCAATGTTCTAGATATAATGGTAAATGAGCCCATTTAAAATTAGTCAAGTATTCATTAACTTTATTGAATGCATCAAATTCTTTACATCGCAATCGAGAGGAGCCAAAACAACTTTTCTTCTTAGCTCAGTTTTTCAGGCATTAATTTTAAATATCACAGAAATGATACGTGATAAAGACAAGTCATGTGGATTAAGATTATTGTCACTCGTGTCAATATAAATGAAAGTAGGGTAGATTTAGGTGTCTTCATATAGTGCGTAGGTAAGAAATCTACATAGTTGTCAAATTTTTTTAAAATGCATTTTCTGGAAGGAACCGGTTTAATAATGGGCATATGTTCCAAGCGTACACTACATGACGTATTTTAATATATCTAGCGGATTGTAGTGGATGTTATATGTCCCAAATGAGTCTGCATTACCCCCAAGAATTCCCTTTTTGACCCCAGTTCAGGTTATTTACCTCTGTTCGCCGACCTCTTTCTTACGGGATCCCGTCAGTCAATTGAGGGATTTTTAAAAAAATACATTTTAAAATGTTATTTTTAAATAATTATTTTTCTAAACAAAGACGTTAACCGTGATGATTAATAGTCAATGTTTAATTTGTATGCATTAAAATAAAATATAATCTAAGGATGTTAACACAGTTCGTTTTCTGAAGGGCGGTTAAACGTTTTTTAAAAATGCTTCATCACGCGGGTTACGATATTACAATGTAGATCTTCACTAAATAAATAATAAATACTTAAAGGACAATAAAAGTGATTTGAAACATACTTATTTTCAAATAGAAAATAAAGTGTTTTTTTTTGGTGTGTTTTTTGTTGTGTTTTTTTTTCGGGAGGGGGGGGGTCAAAGATTTGTGACGTATTTTTAGAGGGGGGGGTCTAAGTTTTTGTGACGTCGCGTGACGTCATTTATGGACGGCCCCTCAGCTGTCATTAAATGCATACGTTTCTGCTCAACGTAACATTATTAATTTGGTCAAAATTAAGCCGACAGACTAGAGATTGCTTAATTATGTGTGTTTTAAAATCCTAATATATAATCAAAGCATAAAAGAACAAAATAAAGTTTTTTAAAACCACATCAAATCTCTTGGAATACCTTAGTTAGTAGTTATGCTGTAGCTTGGAAACATGAAAATAATTTAGAAAAAAATACTTGAAAAAAAATTATGACAATGAATGTGTTGTAAGTATTTCTTAGGATTTGAACTCTCAACTAAAGAATCTAAAATGCAAACGCTTAACAATTTCGCAATTAAACTAAATTAAACTAAGGAAATACTTTGGACCAAACCTCTAATCAACTTATGAAAATTGATTTTATTTATAAAATATTTTAGTTTAGAAATTGTACTATTTACCTCCAGTATATAAAGCTTGCACTTCACACATTTGACCATGAGCCTATATACTTATTTTTAAAGAACTTCGTTTAATTAACCTAAAACAAGCATATTGATAATTGAGTTGAAACTCACAAAGATCGCGTTTGAAAGCATCGAGGAGAAAGTTGTAGTTTGGAAGCTGAGATTTTAACTAATGTTGAAATAAAAAATGACATCTATATACAAGCGAAACTCAGAATAAAACTGGTGAAAATTTCATGACATGTTTGGAGGATTTATCTAGAGCAGGCGTCTCTAATTTCTGATCAATACTTGATGGACGAAGTCGGACACATGAGTGTGTACAAAACAGGCCGGGGCGAAGGGGTGTTGGTTATGATGTTAGGTAAAAATTTATTGGAGTGGGAAACTGGAGATTAAGTGGGACACTGGAGATTAAGTGGGGCGCAAGAGTTTAAGTGGGGCACTGGAGATTAAGTGGGGCACTGTAGATTAAGTGGGACACTGGAGATTAAGTGGGGCGCAAGAGTTTAAGTGGGGCACTGGAGATTAAGTGGGACACTGGAGATTAAGTGGGACATTGGAGATTAAGTGGGGCGCAAGAGTTTAAGTTGGGCACTGGAGATTAAGTGGGACACTGAAGATTAATTAGGACACTGGAGATCAAATGGGACACTTGATAATAAGTGGGACACCTGAGATTAAATGGGACAGTGGATATTAAGTGGAACAATGGAGATTAAGTGAGACACTGGATATTAAGCGGGACAATGGATATTAAGCGGGACACTGGAGATTAAGTGGAGCAATGGAGATTAAGTGGGACATTGAAGATTAATTGGAACACTGGAGATTAAGTGAGACACTGGAGATTAAGTGGGACGCTTGAAATTAAGTGGAACCCTGGATTAAGTGGGACTTTGAAGATTAAGTGGAACACTCCGCTTACGTTTTGATCTCAAGGGCTACTTCTCCTCAATTTTCATTTCACGTAACATTGTTGATGGTGCCCCTTGAATACAACCTTGATCTTGTTGAAAATTGATTGTTACAACAGGCATCACTTATCTATTTAGTAGATCAATTTGTAAAGAATAATGAACTACCATTGCAAAACAGTTTGGGGCTCATAGCTGCAGAGGCGTCACTAGGGTTGGTGTTACCCAGTGCGGTAGCTCATGGTGTCATCCCCTCACAACTTACACCATATACCTCCTTTGTTATGGGGCACGTTGGTTGAGTGGCATGCGCGCTCGGCTGGCGTACCGATGATCACGGGCTCGAATCCATGTGAAGGCAAGGATTTTTTCCGTCGCCTAGGGCGTCCCTGAGTCCACCCAGCTCCGAATGGGTACCTAACACTCGTTTTAAGGAAATAAAGGCGGCTGTGTAATGTATATAGATGGAGCGTCTGTATAGATAAGACAAGACAAGAGTCTGCCAGTGCCAAATAACACAGAATTTTACATTTTGGTGTCATTCTTTGGGATTGTGTCATCCGGTGCGGTCCGCACCACCCGCACTCCCATAGTGACGCCTCTGCTTAGCTGTATACTAAAGTTAGATTTAGACCAATAATTTTAGCTATTTACAAATGATTTTAGCTTTATTCCAATATAAGGAGCTGTATACCAATAATATGAGCTGTATACCAACTGACTGAGTGGCTTAAGTACATCTTCACAATCATATCAGTTAAATCCACACCTTTTAATTTAGATCCTGACATCTTGTTCGATATGAAATGCAAATATTTTTTAAATAAAATGTTGTATGCCAACTTTTCTTTTAAACCAGCCTCCTTTTGGATGCAATATGGCAACAAATTCGTCTAGAACCATCCCATGTTTTCACAAAACCCTGAGCTGCTCTATGGTGGCTCTTCACTCATCACCAAGCCATGATTGTAACCCGAGTTAATGCCTGTCTCAGTAAAAGACTGAGTTAATGCCTGTCTCAGTAAAAGACTGAGTTAATGCCTGTCTCAGTAAAAGACTGAGTTAATGCCTGTCTCAGTAAAAGACTGAGTTAATGCCTGTCTCAGTAAAAGACTAAGTTAATGCCTGTCTCAGTAAAAGACTGAGTTAATGCCTGTCTCAGTAAAAGACTGAGTTAATGCCTGTCTCAGTAGAAGACTGAGCTCGTACAGAGGTGTCACTAACCACAATTTTACTCATTTCGGTTGCTATCAGCTCTGACCCGTCAACCCGTGTACATTCTCACGTCTGCTCGGCCGATCAATACTCCCAACTCCACTCACGATGACGCTGCTCGGCGTGTCACTCAAACGTGTTGCTGTGTTACGAGAACTTTAGACCCACTGCTTTAATAAATTTCAATATCAAGGATTTTTTTGGTCGATTTTTTTCTTTTAAAGCCCGATTTTCTCAAAAGAAATTGATCGAGTTTGTGAAAAACTAATCTTACAATAAACACTCCCGTATCGTGTGTAGCTCTTGTTTGTAGGCATCACCCTTCAACTCGCCGCACACAAGCACGCACGCACTCACACGCACACACACTTTCGGGTAACTCACTTCGTCCAGCGTTTGGTGAAGGGGATAAATTGACCCGACACCGTACACAGAATACAAACACATGAAGCAAATTGGTGTTTGGGGAGAGTGTTTGGTGTAGACGAATCACGTGCAGCACTAAAGGACGTCTGACTAGCAATGGACGGGTCTGTGGTCACCGTTGAAGGATTTTAAAGCCAGATGGGTAAGTCATCTTTGTACGCTTACTATCATTGGGATTAATTGACCCTTCTTTGCTTTTACTAGTCACTCTCTGTCGTGTTTGATATACCTGAAGTGATCACAAGAGTGTCTTCAAACAGGTTCACCAATTAGAGCTCTTAGAAAAAATAACTTCTTAAATGCGAGTTTGTTGAGGAACAACCATTTACTGAGTGATGTAAGACCTGCTACCATTAGATACATTGATGGATGTGACAGACGCCTCATTACGGTTGACATGTTTGTTAGGTACATTGATGGTAGTGACAGGCGCCTCAATACGGGTGACATGTTTGTTAGGTACATTGATGGTAGTGACAGGCGCCTCAATACGGGTGACATGTTTGTTAGGTACATTGATGGTAGTGACAGGCGCCTCAATACGGGTGACATGTTTGTTAGGTACAATGGTGGTTGTGACAGGCGCCTCATTAGAGTGACATGTTTGTTAGGTACATTGATGGTAGTGACAGGCGCCTCAATACGGGTGACATGTTTGTTAGGTACATTGATGGTAGTGACAGGCGCCTCAATACGGGTGACATGTTTGTTAGGTACAATGGTGGTTGTAACAGACGCCTCATTAGAGTGACATGTTTGTTAGGTACATTGATGGTAGTGACAGGCGACTCAATACGGGTGACATGTTTGTTAGGTACAATGGTGGTTGTGACAGGCGCCTCATTAGAGTGACATGTTTGTTAGGTACATTGAAGGTTGTGACAGACGCCTCATTAGAGTGACATGTTTGTTAGGTACATTGATGGTAGTGACAGGCGCCTCAATACGGGTGACATGTTTGTTAGGTACATTGATGGTAGTGACAGGCGCCTCAATACGGGTGACATGTTTGTTAGGTACAATGGTGGTTGTGACAGGCGCCTCATTAGAGTGACATGTTTGTTAGGTACATTGAAGGTTGTGACAGACGCCTCATTAGAGTGACATGTTTGTTAGGTACAATGAAGGTTGTGACAGACGCCTCATTAGAGTGACATGTTTGTTAGGTACAATGGTGGTTGTGACAGACGCCTCATTAGAGTGACATGTTTGTTAGGTACATTGATGGTAGTGACAGGCGCCTCAATACGGGTGACATGTTTGTTAGGTACAATGGTGGTTGTGACAGGCGCCTCATTAGAGTGACATGTTTGTTAGGTACATTGAAGGTTGTGACAGACGCCTCATTAGAGTGACATGTTTGTTAGGTACAATGGTGGTTGTGACAGACGCCTCATTAGAGTGACATGTTTGTTAGGTACATTGATGGTAGTGACAGACGTCTCATTAGGGTGACATGTTTGTTAGGTACAATGGTGGTTGTGACAGACGCCTCATTAGAGTGACATGTTTGTTAGGTACATTGAAGGTTGTGACAGACGCCTCATTAGAGTGACATGTTTGTTAGGTACAATGGTGGTTGTGACAGACGCCTCATTAGAGTGACATGTTTGTTAGGTACATTGAAGGTTGTGACAGACGCCTCATTAGGGTGACATGTTTGTTAGGTACATTGATGGTAGTGACAGGCACCTTAATACGGGTGACATGTTTGTTAGGTACAATGGTGGTTGTGACAGACGCCTCATTAGGGTGACATGTTTGTTAGGTACATTGATGGTAGTGACAGGCGCCTCAATACGGGTGACATGTTTGTTAGGTACAATGGTGGTAGTGACAGGCGCCTCATTAGAGTGACATGTTTGTTAGGTACATTGATGGTAGTGACAGGCGCCTCAATACGGGTGACATGTTTGTTAGGTACAATGGTGGTTGTGACAGGCGCCTCATTAGAGTGACATGTTTGTTAGGTACATCGGTGGTTGTGACAGGCGCCTCATTAGAGTGACATGTTTGTTAGGTACATTGAAGGTTGTGACAGGCGCCTCATTAGAGTGACATGTTTGTTAGGTACATTGATGGTAGTGACAGACGCCTCATTAGAGTGACATGTTTGTTAGGTACATTGATGGTAGTGACAGACGTCTCATTAGGGTGACATGTTTGTTAGGTACAATGAAGGTTGTGACAGACGCCTCATTAGAGTGACATGTTTGTTAGGTACAATGGTGGTTGTGACAGACGCCTCATTAGAGTGACATGTTTGTTAGGTACATTGAAGGTTGTGACAGACGCCTCATTAGAGTGACATGTTTGTTAGGTACATTGATGGTTGTGACAGACGCCTCATTAGAGTGACATGTTTGTTAGGTACAATGGTGGTTGTGACAGACGCCTCATTAGAGTGACATGTTTGTTAGGTACATTGAAGGTTGTGACAGACGCCTCATTAGAGTGACATGTTTGTTAGGTACAATGGTGGTTGTGACAGACGCCTCATTAGAGTGACATGTTTGTTAGGTACATTGAAGGTTGTGACAGACGCCTCATTAGGGTGACATGTTTGTTAGGTACATTGATGGTAGTGACAGGCACCTTAATACGGGTGACATGTTTGTTAGGTACAATGGTGGTTGTGACAGACGCCTCATTAGGGTGACATGTTTGTTAGGTACATTGATGGTAGTGACAGGCGCCTCAATACGGGTGACATGTTTGTTAGGTACAATGGTGGTAGTGACAGGCGCCTCATTAGAGTGACATGTTTGTTAGGTACATTGATGGTAGTGACAGGCGCCTCAATACGGGTGACATGTTTGTTAGGTACAATGGTGGTTGTGACAGGCGCCTCATTAGAGTGACATGTTTGTTAGGTACATCGGTGGTTGTGACAGGCGCCTCATTAGAGTGACATGTTTGTTAGGTACATTGAAGGTTGTGACAGGCGCCTCATTAGAGTGACATGTTTGTTAGGTACATTGATGGTAGTGACAGGCGCCTCATTAGGGTGACATGTGTGTTACTGAGGTAGCAGACGAGAGTCATCCTGTCCTATATCAGAGCAAATCATACCATATATGGCTTAAGAAAGTGGGGGTGGGGTGGTACAGGGGAGTCAAAAGGGAGGGGTGGGGTAGGAGATTCTCCAGTCCAACGGTAGAAATTTTATCTTGGAAGCAGAAGTCACCTATGTAACTCAGATTATAATCTGACACATCACACAAGTTTATGTACCACCTATAATGAAGTTTTGAAAGATATTTTCCACACACCATAATTTAGAATGTGACAACATTCGTTGTAGCATTTTAGTCATATTTCAATGTCAGAATATTATGACATGCTGTATTAGGGCATAATGTACCCAAAACTGCTCTTAATTAATTGACGCAAACATTTTAGCATAGACTGTATGACCACTGTATGACCACTGTATGACCACTGTATCACCACTGTATCACCACTGTATCACCACTGTATCACCACTGTATCACCACTGTATCACCACTGTATCACCACTGTATCACCACTGACTTCTTCTGGGTGGCTCTGTCACAGAGTTTCACTTTTAAATATTCCTTAATAAATAAATGAAAAACAGAGGCCTTGTGTAGTCAACATTGTACAAAAGTAATGGCGTACTGAGAATGGGGGAGGGTGTGTTGATACTGAGAATGGGGGAGGGTGTGTTGATACTGAGAATGGGGGAGGGTGTGTTGATACTGAGAATGGGGGAGGGTGTGTTGATACTGAGAATGGGGGAGGGTGTGTTGATACTGAGAATGGGGGAGGGTGTGTTGATACTGAGAATGGGGGAGGGTGTGTTGATACTGAGAATGGGGGAGGGTGTGTTGATACTGAGAATGGGGGAGGGTGTGTTGATACTGAGAATGGGGGAGGGTGTGTTAATACTGAGAATGGGGGAGGGTGTGTTGATACTGAGAATGGGGGAGGGTGTGTTGATACTGAGAATGGGGGAGGGTGTGTTGATACTGAGAATGGGGGAGGGTGTGTTGATACTGAGAATGGGGGAGTGTGTGTTGATACTGAGAATGGGGGAGGGTGTGTTGATGTTCAATTTTATCTTGTAACGTCATCAATAAATGGTCAATTATGAGACATGTCACTACACTGTGATGTCACTACACTGTGATGTCACTACACTGTGATGTCACTACACTGTGATGTCACTACACTGTGATGTCACTACACTGTGATTTCACTACACTGTGATGTCACTACACTGTGATGTCACTACACTGTGATGTCACTACACTGTGATGTCACTACACTGTGATGTCACTACACTGTGATGCCCTATCAAAATTTAAGGCACTTTGTTAAACTTTCTGACTGCTGTAGTGAATGCTTCCTTATTTTGAAAATAC